>CM034054.1:1865009-2077074 GCA_019804595.1 Bruguiera parviflora | reverse complement strand
TGATAGTATTTATTTATTTTAAAATTTTTTAATTTTTTTATATTTTATAATATTTAATATTAATTTAATAATTAATTTATTATTTTTTTAATAATTTAATATAATTAGTATTTTAATATATATCTTAATAGAAATAAAATTGTAAAATGCATTTCATCTTTTTCTTTACATTATAAAATCATAAATACACTTAAATTGCATTATTATTCTTTAATATTTTCTTAACCAGATTTTACTAAAGCAATTTTTCTTGCAAATTAGTACTTTCTTAATTGAATTTCATCATATGAACTTTTCTTCGTTAGTATTTATTGAATCTATTATTTTGACTAATTTTTCATAACTTTCATAAACAATATTATAAATTGTATAACTTATTTTTGTGAGCCTAATTATATAACTCAAGTTTTATTTTCTTTTTTTTTTTTAAATATTCTCAAATTTATTTTATATTATAAAAAAACATTCATAATGCAAATTTATTTTTATTTTTTTATTTAAATAAAATACAAAAAATATATATTTATTTAATAAATATAATAAACTCACACATTATATAAGTCTAATACTGTTATAATATAATTATAAAAGTTAAGAAAAAAATGAAATTTTGCTTATATAGTGATGTCTCCTTAAGTTTAAGAATATTGAAAAACTCTTATATTAATTAGAAATATTAGACTACTTTTATATCAATTAAATAATATCATCATTAAACCCAATTAATTTAAAAATGTTAATATAATACAATTCAAAAGAAAATTTTACATAGAATTCTATCTAGTTAATTAATTATTATTAACAATTTTTGTATAAAAAATAAATATAAAAAATATGATATTATTTATTATTATCAATACTAATTATTCAATCTAGTTTAATAATATTTCACATGATTTTAGATTTTTATAAAATTTAAATTTAAATTTTATAAATATTGATGAATTTAATTTTTTAAAAATATTTTTATATTATTTATAGTAATAATTATAATTAGAAACTTATTTCACTTAATTGCGATATAATATATATTATAATTTATTTAATTTATTTTAATAATTATTCTTATAAATGTAAAGATACATGATTAATGAATATAATATAAAATAATTTTTTAACAAAATAACTTTTAAATTTCGTTTTTTCTTAAAAAGGAGAAAACTTATTGTTATAATATCTTTTTTCTTAAAAGGAAAATTAATATTTAAAATTTAAGTTTCTTTTTTTTTAAATGTAACAAAAATAAAAATACATTTACTAACAAATGTGATGACCGGACATGTCTATTATTAGTGACTACCAATAAACCACAACTACTGTAAATTGAACCAATTCTGGCATAATTTATAAAGAAGAATATTTTTTACTGTATTAACTAAAATGATAGAGTGTTGGCAAGCGATTGAGAGACGATTTTCAATAATTTCTTTTAAAAAGCCATCATTAAATCAAAAAATTGTGATTAATTAACAAACCTGATTCTATACCAAACTCCCACTATGCAATATGATAATCAAAATTAGCTACTCATTTAGGCCAAGCTCTCCACTTCAGCTAACGGTACAAAAGGTTATGCCGATAAATGAGCTGAAATCATGCCTGTCAATTAATCCCTTTCCTCCTCAAAATGAGTATGATCATTAGCGCTGTTATTTCGTAAATGCAAATTATATTATTTATCACTAAATTTATTATTTATTTTTATTTTCATCACTTTAATTCAATTTCTTAAAATCAAATTATTCAGTTGTAATTTTATTTTGATCTAATCATTCGTCATTTTACATTAACAAATTAGATGAAAAGTTTTAAAATTTACCTTAAAGAATAAATATTTATGAAGTTATCTTTGTTATATTCATTTTTATTCAATTAACATTTAATATACTAAAATTATTTAGACTATTCCTCATTATGCATCACAGCACAATGATGAAGATGATAATTAAAAAATTATAAATTTACTGAAATATTAATATAAAAATAGTTCTCTCTATAGGTTCAAAATTTTGAAAATTTAAAAATATTGAGAAATTTTTTATTTTTTAAATTTCCATTGTCATTATTGCATAATACTGTATGATTTTAAATGATATAAATAATTTTAGTATATAAAGATATTAAATGAATAAAGCAAATTTGATTGATTTAATTCCCATAAAGTGTATTTTTTTTAGAAATGAATTATATATCTTTCCATTTAATTGAGTGACATAATAATCAAATTGAAACAAAATAAAACTTGAGAAATTTGATTAGAATAAGATTAAAGTTAAGTGATGTAAAAAAAAAAAAAAGTGATAGATTGAGTCGCGAAATTTTATAAATTACCCTGGTCTTAACTGGTTTTCATTATTTTATGTGATTATCCAAACTCCGAAGGAACCGGAAACTGACGCAAGACCCTACACCTGCTAAATCCGTATTTTAAATGGGAAATTGGCGTCCCATTTAGCCAAGATACTCGTTTCTCTTTTGATTAAAAAATGGTAGTAATATGGTGGTTGGAGCACGGTTTAACTGGGTGGGTCATTTCGTTCGTGGAAATGTACCTTTGTCTCTTCGCAGCTTTCTTCACTTTTGATGCTTAAGACATTTTGCAATTCCATTCTTGTACTCTTTTTGTTTTTCACCCTTCGAAGGATAGCAAGGTCTAATTTGGGTGGATTGCGGGACCTTGTTTTGGCAATTTATTTTTGTAAATAGGTGTACGTTACTGTTACTGTTACTAAGAGGTGCTTATGGGATGCTCGGTGTTTTTGGTTCTCATTCACCGGTGGGGATTACGATAATCGCCTCTTACCCAACGGGTCCTTGTATTTTCAGCTTTACATTGACCTGGTCAGGGCCCATGCAGTCCGGTGCCCAGAACATCTCGTGTCACCCGGCACCTTGTTCCCCCTCTGTCCCGAGTGTTATTTTTCACTTTGTGTTCGATTGGGCCTAAGAAAGTATTGCCTTCTCCCATGCCCTGTGTGCCAACATTTGAGCCTCAGTCCTGCCATATCGGGCCCATACAAACCAAGTATGTTAGACTCCCCTGTGTTAGTTAAGCTTGGACAATTAGTCCACGAAACTCCGAGCTCCAAACCCAAATGCCCGGTTACGAGCATGTCTTTTCTTGAGTGAAATTTCGAGTTTTTGCATTGGCGTTTACCTTTATAAAAGAAATTGAAGGAGAATAATAAGAGATGATATTTAATTTTAATTTGTACATACCATGATTTAACACACCTGAACGTGCTTAAGTCATACTACTATGATATTCGCCTCAAATTTTATTTATTTATTTATTATTTTTCAATTTATTTTACTTTTCATTGATATCCTGGCAATTGTTTTCGACTTGGGAATTGAAACCATACGAACCCAATCGGCAATTCCCGCAGGAGCTCGGGTCATCACGAAAGGACTTGGAAGGTTGGAATTCATTGTTAATGTCGGGTAGCTCTTCAATATAAACGTGACACCACTGACGCGATAACTCCTCATCAATGAAGATGCTGCATTAATTCAACATTACAGCTCCCTCCGACGAAGACTTCCTGCCATTTGCATTAAGCTTCTCTTGACTCCATTGATCCCTTTACCAGCCAAAGTTAAGCGGCGCCGATATTATTAAAAATTTATATTGATATTGCAACGGTATAAATTAAACCTTATTATTGTTTCGAGAGGTGACTATTGATGCCACTAGAAGCTTATTTTACGTGGGATTTAATTATGCTTGAAGCCATGTCTAAATCAAAGCCAACCACAAACGGATGACCTTTCTTTTGCTCGCGAGGGCCCGTGTATTGTGGATTAGGCTGCTCCTGAAAATTATTTTGTTCAACACGACACGCCATGTTATTCGATATCAATTATTATGAATATATAGGAGGCTCCAGTCCATCAGGTTATGAACAATATGCATGAAATTTACCCAAACTACGAACGAATTGCTCTTTTATTGCTCAGCTATTTTGCATGAATAAACGGACTCTAGATATCGACATTGGTTTGACTGGGGCGATGATGGTAAACTCTGATTAAATGGGATGGATAAGGTATCTGACTCCCAAAGTTTATATGTGGTACCTCTTAAATGGTCCTGAAATTGCACGTTTCAGAGCTTCCCATCCCCAGGCGTTAATGGACAAATTTAATTAATGCATGGAAAAGCATTAATTACTAGGCCGATTACTCCATGGAACCAGGCTAAACCACATATATAGCCAAACTCCCGCATAGAACGATTTTTTTATCATTAAATTACAATATTGGGTGGTTAAAAATTATTTATTTATTACAATCTTAAACTGAATCAAAAATCAAAATCCTTTCCATTGTGTCCCTCTCCGTCTCGTCACATCAGCTCTCCATAAAAATCTCTCGAGAATCGGTCTAGTTAGCATAGCATTCGTGCTCTCTAACTTATTGAACAGAACTGGAGTCTCTACGAAGATCATATTGTTTGAGAGGTGAACTTAATACAGTATGTTTGTCTGTGACATTACCCGACCTGTACTTCAACAATACCTGAAAAAACAGAACTTCTGTTCAATAAGATAGTGCGTAGATTCCCATTCCATTATAGTAAGTAGATTCCCATTCCATCGTGTGTGTGGTGCTGAGCGCGCGTTAACTTTTCTAAAAGAAGTGATAATGCATGATAAGGTTATCTAAAGCAAAGATGCTAAAACAAAGTTCGGGTTGAAAGGAAAGAAAGCATGATGATAACGCTTCAATCAAACCAACGACACATGCAACTTTTCGAGAGGAGAATTGGACAAATGGTGTAACTTTATTCTGTAGGAGAAAAACCTAACCAATATATCGAAAGCAAGTTACAACATTCGACTCCAAAGCCTCGAGTTTTACTAGGAGAGTTGTCGACCTGGGTTCCTTCGTTGCAACAGACTATGTCTAAGCCACCTTCCTAAGATCACAGCAATTCATTGACACTGAAACCTCCCGATCACAAAAATTTCAGCAACCACCAGCAACTGCCAAAGCTTTTTGAGACTATTCTGTAATGTAATTATTTTGGATAATTATGTCTTTTTTCATTTTAAGAATGCGTATCTTCCGTTGATTATCAACGAAAAAAAAAAAAAAAGGAACTTATCTTCTCATTATATTGACCAATGTTATGAGGCATAAGAAGACAACGAAACTAATGAATAGAGAATGCAGAGGACCCACCAAAGGGAGAACATTATTGGAGAGCACCCGCCCACCAAAGAGATAACATTCTTCTCATGGGAAACCTATAATTTGATTTTCTTTTCAGAAGGGTCAAATAAATTCGCACATAAATTGAAAAAAAACAAAACTAATTGCCACTTAATACTTTTTTAAAACAAAAAATGAACTGAGGAAGGGGGGATCTATACACACACACACACACACACACACACACGCACAATTCCTTCCAAACTTTATTCTAAGCTCCCCTCCCTGTAAATTTTCCAAATTGCCCAAGTCTTCTATAATTTGGTTTTTATTTGAATTTTTATCGTTTCTTACTTATTTCAACACATAAATAGTGATTTCAAACTGAAATTTTTGTAAAAGATTTCAAAGAAACTATTCTATTTGATCTAATAAAAATATAATGCATTGAATTTCACATGTGCAGTAATTATTTTTACAATAATAAAATTATGTATGCAAGAGTCAAGTGAGGTAGAAGTAAAGTGCAAAGTTGTTTACATAATTTTATTCAAATTCGGTATATTTTTATAAAATTTTAAATTTTAAATAAATGTTGCATAAACTGCCAAAATTATATAAAAATATTCTGAATTTAAATAACAACAAGATTTATCCTTGCCATGATTGAAATTAACCGATTTTTACTCAAATTAGGTATACTTTATATAATTTTACATTATGAATAATGTGTTGATTGAGTCACAAAAATTATGTAAAAATATTTTAAATTTTAATATTATTAAAATTTGTTTTTATAATTATTCAAATCATTGGATTTTTATTTAAATTTAATCTATTTTATATAATCTTTTATTCTGAAAAACATATTGTCTAAATTTTTAAAATTAAGTAAAAATACTTCAAATTTAAACAATATTAAGATTTATTTTTATAATTACTTAAGTTGGTTAATTTTTACTCAAATCTGACTTATTTAATACAATTTTATATTCATTGTTTAAGCCGATAAAATTATGTAAAAGGTGATTACCGAAAAAGGCAATATTCCACCAAAATCTAAATGGCCCAAAAGTATATTTTAAAAGAAAGTACTGGGCATATTGCCCATCACACGTACTGTGACACTTAATCCCGCGGCTAGAGTTGACTCCATCAACGGAAAAACACGCTGCCGTGTGGGAGAGGACGAAACGTCGCACGGGAGCATCATTTGCAAGGCACGCCACGTTACTTACCAAATTCGCCAAAAACACGCTGCCGACACCTCTCTGAGAAAACACCGAGGAATCAAAAAACGGCAGCGGTTTTCTTGGTCCAACGAGGACTCCGTTTCACTTTCACACCCCATAGATCTCTCCGTACCTGTGCGCTGCCTTCATCTGTCCTTTTTTTTTTTGTTAACATTGTTACCTACATATCTATTTTGAGAATAAAATTAACTTTTAACGCGTTTATATTCCCATTTCAAATAAATCTCATAATTTTTTCACATCACTTTTGCCCAAAATATATATATATATATATTTTTTTAAATTAATTTACTATTTGTAATATATAAATTAAAATTTCATTATATTATTTTATGCTGTAATTAAAAATTTTAAAATTAATTTAAAATATTTGATATAATAAGCGAAAATATTGGACCCCGTGTCCACTGAGTGCCATGGACTTACTTGTATTTTCACAAAATTGTGTGCATCCCAAATATATATAAAAAAAAATCGTTCGATATTACTTTATGGTAAAACTTGTCAATATATATATATATATATAAATAAAATAATTGTTTATATTTATAATCTTATTTATTTGTAATAATAATAATAAAGAATATAATATACCTCTATATATATATATCTAAACAAATATTAACAAATAGTTTTTCTCTATTTTATATGAAATTTTTTTGAAGCGTAAAAGGCATACGTGCACTTAACATTTTCATTTCCCAAATCTGTAAAACGTGAGACACAAAAATACCGTAGGATCTGTTAAAGAACGGCGATGAACCATTTAGGTAGGCTATTGAAATCACAAGATTCGGACAAGAAAGGGATATATCTCTCTCTCTCTCTCCCTCTCTCCCTCCTCCTGTTCTTTTTTCTTTTTCTTTTTTTTTTTTTTTAGAAAAATTAGGTAAAAACATAGTAAGAACGAATAATATAAATTAATTTTCTTTTTATAAATAAATAAAATTAAATATAAAAAATTATTTGATTTTACCAATAATAGAAATTTAAAAAAGTCTATAAAAGGGGACAGAAGGCGGCTACGGCTGGCTGTGGTGCGTTTATTCCAAGCTGCGGAGAAGCTCCCGCTCTCTTGCCAGGCAGAAGAGGAAGGTAGGGAGGCAGAGTGGGGAGCAATCGCCACCATTAGCACCGCATGCTAACAATGGAAGGCAACGGAGAAATAGGAGGAGGAGGAGGAGGAGGAGATGTCGGCAGTCAGCCTCCAACACTCCGCGACGAAGAATGGTCCGGTGTCGAGGTTCCTGAGACTGCCCATCAGATCAGCAGTGGTTTGTTTTTCCATCTCTTTCCGCAGATTTTCTCTCCTGACGGTCTGCTACTTGAAATGAGAGTCTTGAGGAATCTTTTTTTTTTTTTTAATTTAATGTTTTTGGTTCGTCTCCGTCTTCCGTTTTGTCTTTCTTTACTCGTTAATGAATCTCCTGGTGCCGCGTGGAATTTTTTTCGATTCGTATGGTTTTTATGTTCTGCGTGTAATGTAAAGGGAATTTTCAATAATTCAGTCGATGATGGGTTGTTTATTTAGACCCTTCAAAGGAACCTTAGTTTTTGGTTGATGATTGAATTCTGTTTGACTTTTCTTATGGTTGCCTTTATGAGATTCTAGTTATAATAATAATAATAAATTTAAAAAAAAAAAGAAAAAGCGTGTAATGGTCAAACTTATGCAGCCATATCTTGATTTTAGACAAAGACACTGTTTACGGAGCAAATCATTTTATGCGTATGCAATTATCGCGCAAAATGATTGGCTGTTGGGTTGTTTCTGTTTGTGATGATGGATGGATATGGATCAATGGAATAGCTTCAATTTTCAAGAAAAGAAGATTTATCCCACATTGATGCATCCTTTTTCTTCCGAAAGAAAAGGAAAAGGGATGTTTTAGTTTCTGAATTATCTTTGAATTTTAAGCATAGCTGAGTGGTATTGCTTTTTTTTTTTATTATATATATATATATATATATTTTTTTTATTTATTTATTATTATTATTTTCCTTTCCTTTTAGCTCATTTGTGTTTGTTATTTTCTTGGTGTTTGCAGATTCATGGGTCCAAGTGTGTGTTGTTCTCACCTCTGGTGTCAACAGCGCTTATATATTGGGATATTCTGGGACCGTTATGGTTTATTTGGGTTGGATAGCAGGGGTAGTGGGTTTGATCATGGGCAATCTACTGTCATTGTATGCAAATATTATCATTGCCAATCTACACGAACTCGGGGGAAAGAGGCATATCAGATACAGAGATCTTGCCGGATATCTCTATGGTATGAGCCAAGACAAAAGCATAACAAGATAACTGATCATACTTGTTGCAATCTGTTGTGATTCATAGTCTAATTTCTTTGATTAAATTTTCTTGTTTTTGGTGTGGTCTTCTGCTGCAGGTAAGAAGGGTTTTACCATTATCTGGGTACTGCAATATGTCATGCTTTTCATGATTAACCTTGGATACATAATATTGGGCGGTTCAGCGCTGAAGGTAAAATTAAATTGCAGGAATTAACATAATTCTCTCTTGCATGCACTTTCTTCTTAAAATGCCTAAATTTGCATAGGCTGTACAATTACAGTACACAAGTTACCCTGTTTTGAACTGATAAATGATTTCAATGTGTAAATATGTTTTCAGCGAAGTTCCTCTCTATGAAACTGGAATAGTAAGTTTTCTGAAAGAAAAAAAATTGCATTCCTGAGTAAAATTCACCTACAGACCGTTTTTTGTGTTAAAGTTTGTGTGTTTTTCAAGATGTACATAGTAGAATTGCAAAGACTTTGCTCCAAGAGTAGAGAAATTTTTGACATAGTTCTTCTTATTGATTAAATCCTGCAATATTTGCGGATTATTTGATTGTGAAGTTTTGATCAGAACATTTCTGCTTCATTGAGACCACAAACTTGAGAAATCCATAAATCTGATGAGTGAGAAGCTATTTTTATTTTGTTTTCTAATTTTCTGTTCTTGCTATGCAGGCTGTCTTTGTTCTTTTTAGGGATGATAATGTAATGAAGCTTCCGTATTGCATTGCCATCGCTGGGTTTGTGTGTTTCATGTTTGCCATTTTGGTTCCCCATTTGTCAGCTTTAAGAGTTTGGCTGGGAGTCTCAACAATCCTTACCCTCATATATTTCATTGTAGCATTGTTCTACTCCATTAAAGATGGTAAGCTCACCTCCTTATTTTTGTGCTAGGGTTACTACTTCCATACATTGTAGTGACTCTAAGCAGCTTCTTTTATGTGCCCTTTTCCTTTTTGATGATATATATTTTCTTGTAATTTAAGAGTGTCTTTACAATTCATTTACCTTGTAATATCATCTTTTACAAATGGCGAACTCTGCATGAGTCACTATTTATCGGGTCAGCTAAATGACGGAATACTTTAATGCTCAGATCTTTTGAACAAACCTTGTTAATATGTTAGTCATTCCATTAAACGTAAATACAAGACCTGGCTTTTAAACTGTACACCATAGTAATATTAAACTGTATACGATTGTAGACAAATTTTGAATTTTTCATCTGATTCTGATCCTTCAAACACATCAAATCAGTCAATTCATCTCTCATTGACGTGGTTTAGATGACCCTCAGCCCTAGCTAATGATTCCTCTTTATTTCTTGCTTACTGCATGAACAAGGTTTCCTCTATTAACATGAGTTTTGGTTCCATGTTCAGTTTAATGCTTGCTCTCTATATTACTTTCTTGTTTTACATGTAAGTGCAGTTGGGCTGCTTAATTTAGACATTTACATCATGATTTCTTGTTTACCTCCAAATTGGACTGGTAGTTGCTTTGGTGCTGACCTTCATTTGCCTATGCAATTATAGGAGCCAATGCACCAGCCAGGGATTATAGCATTCCCGGAACATTAACAAGCAAAGTCTTTACAAGTATGGGGGCATTAGCCAATTTGTTCTTTCCATTTAATACTGGGATGGTTCCAGAGATACAGGTATGGTGGTCATTCAATTCTGTGGGAGTTCTCCTGAACAGAACATTACTCTTTCCCATCAAAACAGAGAAAAAGATATAATATAGTGCTCTGAGAAAATATGCATTTCAGATTACCAAAAGAGAGAATATGTGCATCAGTGGTTTTGACACTTTACGAGCTAAACTTTGATTCAATGACTTGAGATTTACTGGAACATCTCCTGTCATGCAATGTTTATGAAATTGCTTTCTTTGGTAATCACAATCCATGGATTTTATGGAAGTACTTTCCGCTAGGAATATATATAATGGGGTTAACTCTTCTTCCATTTTATTTTGGTTGCTGCATTTTGGAATTAGACTTAGATGTTCGTTTACTAATTTTATACAGGCAACAATAAAGAAGCCTGTTGTTGGTAACATGTTGAAAGCCTTATATGTTCAATTCACAATTGGAGTTCTGCCATTGTTTGCTGTTACTTTCGCTGGGTATTGGGCTTATGGATCTTCTACATCAACTTACCTGCTCAGTAGCATCTCTGGTCCAGTTTGGTTGAAGACACTGGCCAACATTTCTGCATTCTTGCAAGCGGCCATCGCTTTTCATGTACTTCTTGATTATCTATAATTTGAGGGGGAAAAAAAAAACGTTATTTTTCGTTTTTTGTGATTTTTACATTAAAAACGGAATCTGCAATTTCTTTACAGCCTTCCCTAACATGATTGTGCTTATTGTAGATATTTGCGAGTCCATCATACGAATACTTGGATACCAAGTATGGCATTAAAGGAAGTGTGTTGGCAATCCGCAACTTGTCATTTAGGATTGGCGTTAGAGGCAGCTATCTAATTATTAGCACCCTGGTCTCGGCTCTTCTGCCCTTTCTTGGAGATTTCACGAGCCTCACTGGAGCTATCTGCACTTTGCCTGTGACATTTATCATTCCTAACCACATGTACCTGCTGGCAAAAGGGAATAAACTCTCTCCATCGCAGAAGTTGTGGCATTGGCTCAATATATGTTGCTTTGGCATTTTGGCTATTGCAGCAGCAGTTGCAGCCATGAGGCTTATTGTAGTAGATTCCAAAAATTACCATGTGTTTGCAGATTTATGAGGACGGGCAGTAGGTATTTGATCAATCCTACTTCCTGATGCTTATGGGGCATTGTATTTCATTTGTTTTTAGCTGCAGCTCATAGCTATAAGCGCATAGTTTTACCTATTTTCTCCTACGTGCAATTTTGACTGGGAGGGAGTATTCTTTGTGTATCCAGATCATCTTTGTTAGAGATTTGCAAGTAAGAAAAATATGATGAAAGCCAAGGGCAAATGGAAGGTACAAAATGTGATGCGCAACTTTGTATTAAGAAAAGGATAGATGACTTGTGCTCTTGTTTGGACTGTCAAATGATTTTCTTGAAAGTAGAACGGATGTTATTATTATCCTGATGGGGTATTTTGTGTGCGCAATGCAACTTTGTTGGAAATAAACTTCGTTTCATTATTTTCTGACTATAAATATGGGCATGCTTGAATTGCTTGCCATGCAACACATACCTGCAATGTGCTCCCAACCATGATGAATTACAGCCTATCTCCTCAATTACAAAACCATTTCTATACAGCTGCATGCAAAAGATTTAAAGCCCCCTAAGAGACACAGCCGATACCTGGTTCATTATCCTCATCCCGCAAACTTTGCAAAAATAGATGCAAAAATGACCATAATGCATTTCAAGATGTCAGCGGTAACTAAAAGTAGAATCACAGGAGGGGTTACAGTCTCCATCGTTGCACAGGCAGAGAGAGCTAATCCAACAGTTGCTCAGGAGAGCATGATCGAGTCCCTGCCGCTAATGACAACAATTGACAACCATATGCATTGTGGAATCGTGGAATTGCAGAATGGTAGGCACGTGCTTCATTCCTCCTCCTGTTTTCGAAATCGCCAACAATAAATTATCCGAAAGTTAAATCTCGGCAACATTGGGAATCTTCGATGGAGGGGCGGAGGAGGGGGTGTTCAAAGTCAAAGATTTAAACTTGTTCATGTCCTCACAATAAGCACTTTCTTTGAGCTGAATGCTAAATCACTTCATTTCTAAATGGGTTGAGATCAGCAACACAATACTCTATCACACAGTCAACTATGGTAAATTCTCAAACAAGACATGTGAAAAAATGTGGAATTTCCTCTCTTCGGGATACAAGTTCAGAATTCCAAACTATACAAAAGGATATTTGAACTGACATTTTTCTCGAATATTTTAAACCATATGCTCCTACACTTCAAAAAAGAAACTACCTCTCTGCGGGCTCCTAAGCATCTGATGCAGTCTCGTCAGTCCTGCAAACAGGAAACTGAACAGAGTAAAAGAACTTGATTAATTACATCACCAAGATAGGTGATGCAGGACGGAAGCGCAGAAGAGCAGAATAAGAAAAACCGACATTTGATTGACCCTCTTATGAGGTTTTTGAAATTTACTAGAAAGATATAAAAGAATTTCATTCTTATTTAATAACTAAATAAAATTTTCTAATAATTAATAATTTATTGAAATGATGTAGCTCTAATTAAAAGTTCTATCTAAATAAAAAAATACTTAATAAAATAATTAAAATTAAAAAAATTAAACCATATGATTCTTGTATAGTCTTTTTAAAGTATACTTGAAAACTAAGTTTTCTAAAATAATTGCTGTAATATTCAGTCTATGATGATGTAGTCAATAACAACGTGTTCTAGTCACCCTTTCACTTGAGAAAAATTCGACGTAGAATTGACAATGAGCAAATGTTGTCTTCCATGCCAAATAAACAAGAAATATGAATATAGTAGTTACTTCGGTTTCCTTACATAGTACTACCGTTTTCTTATAAAATTTTGATTAAGAACAAATTCTAAGAAATATATCAAATTAAAACAAAATTAGTCGGGTTAATTTTCAACTTCAAAAAAATTAGTAAGTAGAAAATTAATGAGAACCTGTGACTATTCAATTCTAAATTGATAACATCTATCGATAGATTAATCCTTCTATCATTGTAATCTTCTAACTTATTGGCATCTTTTTTGGAAAATATGAAATCAACAATTATCTTGTCAACAAAAATCAATAATTAACTTATATTTTTGTAATAAGATTTCACAAAATTTAAATTTAAATTTATAATTTCAATTTAAATAAAATAAAATTTGAATTATTTTTCAATATATTTTAAAATTTTATTAAATATATAAATTTAAATATTAAAAAATTATCATATTTGTTCATAATCAAATTTTTAGCAGTATAAATTTGAAATATATAAAAGTTATTTTCTCCTCTTAGGAATATTATTGTATTTAAAATAAGTATTAATTTCTATTAACTATTTTATAATATTTAACTAAGAAATAT
This sequence comes from Bruguiera parviflora, assembly GCA_019804595.1. Lineage (NCBI taxonomy): Eukaryota > Viridiplantae > Streptophyta > Magnoliopsida > Malpighiales > Rhizophoraceae > Bruguiera > Bruguiera parviflora. The sequence goes on along the minus strand of CM034054.1, from coordinate 2,063,313 downwards.
TTATTAATGAGAGAAATATCTTTGAAATAAAAAATACATTTATAAACAAAGTAATTATGAATAATATTTTATAATATTTTTAACTAAGAAATTTTTATTAAAAGAACAAATATTTTTAAAATTTAAAAAATGTTTGTTAAATTCAAGTGTAAATATGAGTTAATTGGTTAAGAAATCTTGTACTAAAAGTAAAAAAAAAAAAAAAAACATATAAATAAAAGAATTTATAAATTTAATATTTTAAAATTTTAAATTAAGTAATAATGTTAAATTTATAATTTTTTTATTTATTTAAACTTTATTTTTATTTTTCTTACAAGTGGTTAGAAGTATAAATAAGTTACAAATATTTTATTTTTATTATAATAAAATTCATAAATAAAATAGTTAATGGTGAGATTAATATTATTTTTTGAAATTTCAAATATGAGTAAATAAGTTAAATAGTTAAAAAATTTCATATTAAAAATAATAGAGAAGAGTAAATAACAAATAAATAAAAATAAAAAATAAAAAAATTTGTAAATATAACATTTTAAAATTTTAAATTAAAATATAAAATTAAATTCATAAATTTGTTATTTATTTTAACCTTACACTTACTTACTTTACAAGTAGTCACAAACAAATCCTTACTCTCATTTGTCCTATATAAGTGGTCAAAAGCAAGTCTCGTGTATTTTATTTTAATTATTATGAAATTCACAAAAGAAGTAGTTAGTAATTGAAATTAGTTAATGGTGGAATTACCGTTATCCTTTTTGTAGTGACAAATCTTGTATGTAATCAATCTTAAGAAAAGAAATTTGCCCTATTTTCAGGGTCTCAAAGAGGCGTGGAAACGCATAAGAACTCTTCAATTGGAATAGAAAGGTGATGTAACTCTAGTTCCTTCGATCTTCGGCACGTTGATTCGTAAGGCAGAAACCAATCTCCCACCTTAAAAAAATAAATGTCTCAAAATAATTTTATTGATATTTGATAACTAAATAAACATGATTGATAGAATCCTTTAATTTTAAACTTACACATATATTTATAATTAAAATATTTCTATTTAAATAAAAAAACACTTAAATGACAAAATAAAAAAATAAATAAATACATAAGAAATCGAATCTCATCGTTCCTAAATAGTCTTCGAATATACTCGGAAACCAGGCCTTCTAGAACATCTCTCTCTGGACTTTTGACGACCCCTTCGGTCCATAATGACGTGGTTTGTGATGATGCGTCCTGCATCAGTATCTTTTGAGTGCAACAGGAAATAAGTCAATAGCATTGAAATAAGAGGTGTGAGCACCATGAAGAGCTAACACCCAAATAGAATACAAGACCTCTGCACGTTCCTTCCCGTGTAAACAAGTATAGCATCACTTACATCAATCAAGAAAGAATGCATCTGCATAAATAATAAATGGCCGTTGAGAAGTAAGAAAGGCCTTCGCATCTAGCAACTATTTATAGAGGCTAATATGTCTGGTCACTGTCATTGATTCAAGCACCGGTGGTCATTACTAGCTGAATCAGTTAATAAAATCAGATGCACAGTTCCTTCTCCATCCCATAAATATTTCTATCCTATCCCCCCCCCCAGCCCTTTCTGTTTTTTTTCAAGAAGAAGAACGAAAAAAATCATGAGGACCACTCTAGCATTATAGCTCATCGAAAAAATGCTGTCTTTTAAGCCAAATGAGACTTCCACAATGGCATTGATGCAAGGTCACATCTTACCTCAGTGGCTCATCCAGATACCAGCTTTACAACAATGCAGATGGCGTTGAGAAACATAAGAGGAACTCTCATGTACTGGGTTGCATAAATTAGACCCATAAGCTGCCCTTTAAAGGACTTTGTCCGACCCCCAGAGAATTCATTGAAGTTCCATCCTCTGGGTGCAAGAAAACGATCTTCATTTAGTATTGCAAATGCATTTGCAAGAAGCAGAAAACCTTCCAATAATGTCCAAAGACCCATCTCCTGCACGATGCAAAAACCCCCCTAATTAACCGTATATTCAAACCTCCAAACACAATACAAATAGGCTTTCATTCCCCACCAGTCAATTGAATCTATGTGGCAACACACAGAAAATCCAAGATCAGAAAATTCCCACAGAAAACTGCCCGGTAAAATCCTCTCATCAGGGCAACTCCAGTCACCCTCGTTTGCCCTGATGATAAGTAAAGAGAAACGAGTTGAAATTTCATCAAACCTAGAGCAAAAAATTTGCTAAGTAATCTACAGGGTAAGAGCGTGCCGATAGAGTGTAGTGACTCGACTGAAACTTCCGAGACACTGGGATCCAAAAGACAAAGAATCGGAGTAAAAGTTGTCCGCTGGCTCACAACGGACGAGTTCACTCGAAAAGAAATAAAATCGAAATCATCAATTTTTCGCTTACAACAGTAAACAGCAAATCTGACAACGTAAGACTAAAAAAATCAGGCAGATCCAATCGAACAAACAAGGATGGCGAAGAAGAAACAACAACAACAACAAAATCAGATAACAAAGATAGCCAATTGGAGAAACAAACACGTCCGAACTGGAAATCGACAAGAATTAGTAAGTGTTTTCTTTTTAATTTGCAATACCTTTACCTGCAACGCACCGCGAAGTTGCCAGAATAAAATCTCACAGGGCGATTCCTATGGGTAATAATTAATAATAAACAGTAGGGAGAGGAAGAAGAACAACCGACGAGAAGAGGCTCGGTTGCAATACCTATCCATCTATCTATCTATTAAAGGTTAAACACGCGGCCGTGCAGTGTAATGCCGTTAATGCCCTTCTTCAAAACATCGTCGTTTTTGCTTCTTTATTTAAAAAAAAAAAACCAACCACCCCAGCCGGAGTAGTGGTGCAGCAGCCTCTTTCTTCCTCCTTCCTCCTACTGTTTGTTTGTTTATTTATTTATTTTTATGTGTTAGCCAAAATTCTTTTGTCAGAAACAACATAATAATAATAATAATAATAATACTAAAATTAGAAAGAGCATTATTGCAACGGTGGCTCTTCCCCTTGCTAGATCTTTTCAACTGGTTCGCTCTTTTTCGTTGCCCTAATCTTGAATCAGGGCTCTGTATTTTCGGGGTTCAATACAATGTCGAATGCCTGATTTTATTTTTGTCTTTTTGTTTGTTTGAGAATATAAATAACTCAATTTGTTGATCGAATGAGCTCCGGCCTGGAAATTTTGCAATTTCTCATTGATTTCGTCGCTCACTTTTTCTTCCTTTCTTTTTTTCTTTTCTTCGTGTTGTTTGGTTGTTGTTTTAAATTGGACAACATGGGAGATTAATTCTAAATTGCTATTAAAGTTCTGCAGTCTGAGATCCGAATTGAGTCGAGGTAGATTTCTTTTGAGGTTCTAAAGCACGACAAATAAGGGAATTTGCTTGCTGGTAGACGGTAATACAAATGGCGAGAATCAGAGATAGAATGGAGGACTTCAAGGATGCGGTCAGGCACACAGCTGTTTCGCTGGGCTTTGATGAGGTATGACTCTCTCTCTCTCTCTCTCTCTCTCTCTCTCTCTCGCTCACACACACACACACACACACACACGCCTACACACGCGCACACACACACATTATTATATTTGCAAGACCTTTGCGAGGGCTGATTTGCATGTGTGTGTGGTTTGTGAAGTCTAAATTGGCAGCTATTATGGCATCTTTCATCTTTCATAAACCTCGCCAACGTTCGCCTTTTACTAAAGCTGCACTTAGAACGGTATGATCATTTGCCCAGATTGCATTTGTACGGCAAGTTTTTCGGGTTTTTTTGTTTTTTGCTTTTGGCTGTTACATGCAGTATTTGTGGTAAACAATTTGTTTCCATTTATCAGCTCGAAAGCATCGAAGCGTTGGAACAGTTTATGCTGAAGCACCGGAAGGATTATGTAGATATGCATCGTACCACTGAACAGGAGAGGGATGGTATTGAACATGAAGTAAGTCTACGCTCGTTGAATTGTCTTGTACCCACTTTTAATGCTTACTTGCCGAGTGTATTTGTTAGCATAAGTATTGATGCTTTACCTCCCATAAGGCGATAGCTTGAGTAACAAATTTAGGTGACAGACTACTGGTTTTAATATTGCCGTGCCCACAATGTTCGTCTTAAAGACTTTTCATAGAAATTTGTTTGAGAACACAGGTATTTTTCTTTGTCTCTTCTGGTATGGCTTGAGAAGTTTATATGGTGCATTTACATTATTGTTCTCTTCTTGAGATTGATCATAATTCATTTCCAATCAATTGCCTGTTTGTTGTCTGCTTTTGTCCGTCAAAATGAAGTTGATTAGTTTAGATTGCCAATCTGATTTTCCAATGAAATTTTAACTTCCCTTCCTGGTGCCTGCTCTGGACTTTCTTTTCAATAGAGAATTGCTTCCCATCCCACTTTCCTGAAACATTTTCTCCTTTGTCATATTTTCTGAAGGTTGCTGCATTTATCAAAACGTGTAAAGAACAGATTGACATTCTCAAAAATAGCATAACTGATGAAGAAGCAAATTCGAAGGGCTGGCTTGGAATAAGAGCTGATAGTGCCAATGCTGATACCATAGCACACAAACATGGGGTGGTATAATTATGCTATTCTTTATGTTTCAATAGTGTATTGTTCAACACAAATTCTCCATGAGTTGATGGATTATGCTTTGTTGTAGAGCATTTGTGCTACCCAGATTGAAGCACTCTTACAATAGTATTGGCCATTGTCATTACATATATGTACCAGTGGGCATGTATTTGTAGGTGTATATGTTGATTAAAACTGAATTCTAGGGTGAACATTACAATCTTATTGGCTCCTTGTATTGGGTATGTATGACTAGCTGATAAGGCAAGCCTCAATGTGGTTTAATCCTCATGAAAATCTGGTTTAGAGAGCCAGAAAAAGTGACCAGTATATGCAGACATGTAACATTGCCTTAGTTTAACCATCACTATTGCCTCCACATTTGTTGCCATCATGCTCTGGTGTGATCTGGTAGCAGTTGATACTATGTTGCCTGTCAAGTGTTATAGATGCCAAAGAGTAGTGGTGCCTCGTGTATCTTCTAAAACTGTTTCCTTTCTCATCCTAGAAAGGACATCAATAGGAGTAACCTCTTTGTTGCAGTCATTCATAATATTAATATTATTCTGTTCTCCACAGATTCAGATTATCTAATTTGTCTTTAGTTTCTTTTCACATAGCACCTTTGTTTTTTGGCTTGCTGCTTGCAATTGCAGGTTCTGATAATAAGTGAGAAACTCCATGCAGTCACTTCACAGTTTGATCAGCTAAGAGCCATACGTTTCCAAGATGCTATCAATAAAAGGATACCTAGAAGAAAACTTAACCATGTTGCAGAGCCAAGTTCGGTAGATTCCTCCAGAATGAGCACTTCAGAGTACACAGAGCCTGATGACTATCAACTTGAGCCTCATAAAGTGCAAAAGCAGTTGTTGGATGATGAAACTCGTGCACTTCAGGTAAGCAGACTCTTGGCTGTTTAATGAGACTTGTTCAGGCCATTGTCATGACCTGAAATGGGAGGCCTGAACAGCATGATTCCCAAGGCAAGGGGACCCCACCTTAGGCACCCATAAGCCTGCAAAAACAGAATACACCCACAATCTACGTCCCAAGGCAGTACATGTACGGACATAATCCACAACTTATCCAAGTTCAACTTAACATCACATCAAAACAAAGAAAAGAGTCTACAACTTAGCTCATATATTACGTAAAAATTAAAAATTAGATTACAGAGGATCTAATACATAGTAGAATATAATAACAATAGAAACAATAGACAATGCACTTAATGAATCCCCGAGACAATCAACCTATCAAAACAACTGAGGACAGCAAAAGAGGAGTGTCACGCAGACTTACTCTGTGTAACCAGAAGTGGTTAGAACTTATATTATTTCTGTTGGAAATATAGTAGGTAAATATATTGTTGTGAATATAGTAAGTGAATATTTTACCTAATTGCAGGGCATGATTATAGGAGTTAGATTGGTTTAATCCTTGAAGTTACTGAAAGCTAACTACTCTACGTCTTGGTCTAATATTTAATATAGATGCTAAAATAAAATTTAAAAATTGTGCGAAATTTTACAGCCTTCCTGTCACGAAATTGGTCAATATTTCAGATTTGATTGTTATGGTTTCGGTAAAATTAAAGTCACCTGTTGTTGTACTTGATATGCAGGTAGAGCTGACTGCTCTTTTAGATACGGTTCAAGAAACTGAAACTAAGATGGTTGAAATGTCCGCACTGAATCACCTCATGTCCACGCATGTTCTGCAACAAGCGCAACAGATAGAACATTTATATGAACAGGTCAGTTATTCTTTCTTCTTCCATGAGATGCTTTGCTTACATTTCGGTCAAAATATCTCCCAATATTTTTCTACAGGCAGTTGAGGCTACAAAGAACGTAGAGCTTGGTAACAAAGAGCTGAACCAAGCCATACAGCGGAATAGCAGTAGCAGGACCTTTCTCTTGCTTTTTCTATTTGTACTTACTTTCTCAGTCCTGTTTCTCGATTGGTATAGTTGAATTGATTCAGTATCCAATCATTCTTCTTAGACTAGTTAACACACATATATACGAAGGGTCTTTGTAGTCTTGACATTTGAAATTTTGAATTTGAATGAGAAAATGAGCGAGAGAGAAGATAAAGAGGAGAGGAAGATAGATTAAGATTTGACCAAAATATATTTGATCTTTGTTACTTTTCTTTGCTTCCTGATGGTTTCTATATCAAAATCTCTTAATATTCTGAACTTGGCAATGGATTATAGACGTGCATTATGCGGGTGTAGAAATAATTGTGGTATTTTGAAGCGGGGAAATTGCACTAGCAAAATGTAGAAGGTGATTCCCAAATTCCAATGTACCAACAAAAAAGAAAAAACATAAAAGCCGTCGTCAAAGTGAGATTTGTGTGTCGGAGAGCTACAAAATAATATGGGTTTGGATATGGATGGACAAGTCGAAAGAAGACAAGATTTACATTAAGAGCATTCATCCTGTAAACAATGGTTGACAATTAATCCAGAAAATAATCTACTATTTGGTCCACTGTCTACCAAAATCATTAAGTAATAATAACTTTTCCCTGTATGAGACCATCCTATACTAACCTGTTGTGCCTGCTTTCCGTGATAAACCGCCAAAACAAAAAACTTTTCAGGTCATCCAAGCGGCAGTGCCGCGCCTGAAGTTATATATGCCATAGTGTCCGTATTAGTTTCACGGTTTAACTGATGCTGAGTGGACTCTCCAGACAGCCTCTGGAATAGACCTTTTGTTCTATGTCCGTGCAAGTGTTTTACCTCCAATGAAGATGTATCCCAAGATATTTCACCACTGTCCAATCGGTCAATTATCCAAATAAAATGGTACCTGCAACAACAATACAAGACAAATAAACAAATACATTTAGTGCAACCAATATCAATTGATGAAGGATTGATACCAGGACCAATACTTACTTGCCAAGGCTTACAGTTTTCCGGGATCATTCAAAATTTTGACGACCTGCAGTTGCCTTGGTTATATTTCCATCGTGGGTGTAGATAAAAAACATCACTTTCAATTGCTACAATATAATCTTGCACAAGAAGTTGATTTTGGGGTTTGAAGAAAGGCTCCATTTCTTCTTTGGTGCTCATCGTGGAGTGAGTCTAGATGTTTGGGTGCTCGATTTTATACCATTATGGTCATAAATTTTGTCGGTTATTATATAAATCTTTGTATGAGAAGGATCTCTCATAGTCATCACATTGAACACAGCAGCCTCTCGTGAGGTCATAGGACATGATCCCTCGAGTCGTGCAATGTGCTGTTGATGTTTTTCCCTTTCCAGATAAGTGCTTTTAACCTCATGATCCTCAATTCCCTGTTTCTGCTTTAGTGATATCACGATTGCATCCTGCGAAAGCAAAGCACGTCTTTCTCTCATATGCGGTTGATACTGCCTCATTAGTGAAAGTTACAAAGTGAGCAGCAAATAAGCATCTTCTCATCAGATTTACAGTTGGCACCTCAAATGAAGTGCCATGAATGGTCCTCCACTATTCCTAAGTTGATTTACCATCTTTCTTCCAAGCTCTTCGGTTTCTTCATTGAAGCTTAGTGCAACATACTTTGCGCAGCAACGAAACCTTTGAATTGAAGGCGCAACTCCATTATTAGCAAGGTGCGAATCAGGATGCTTGAAGTTGGTCACTTCATGCTTCATTAGTAAAGGAAGGACTTCTTTTCTGTAATAGCTAGGCTTAAATGACAAACATCCAGCTTTTTTAACAACTGAAGAGCACCAGTCTGTCCAAAGTTCTGAGTAAAAGCACAACTTAGACTAGGAAACTGGAGCCTTCTGCAGTGGCTTTAGTGCTACCAGTTCTTGTGAAAGAGACTATTATATTGCTATTATCTTTCAGAACTTCAATCAAATGCTTCCAATTAAATAGTCTTTGAATTCACTGATTCAATAAATTTGTCAAAGAGAATCTCAATCCCACGTACTTGCAAATGCCATAATTTACTAGGCTCCGGTATAAACATACGAGTAAATGGACATGATTGAATACAGACTTGCACGACTCCATTATAATAAAAAAAAAACATAATAACTATGGTTAAAGGTTACGAATTGTGCATTTGTGAGCTTGTGGGCAACCGCTTCCGTTTATCCGTGTGTGGGTAACTTTCTTTCATTTGCCAAAAGCCATCATAAATAGCAGTCCACGCATCCTGGCTCTGTCGTAAAAGAACGATGGTCCAGAGAAGAAAAAAATACCGGTGTGTTCAAGATTTTATCAGCACTACATGAAAAATAACATTAAAAAACTGCTACTAACAATAATGATAATTTTCTGGTTTTATATATGGTTGCTTATCCCAAATTTCATTTGATTCAATCTTCCATTAGCATGGACGAGAATGTAACCATTTCTCGCTTTATTAGGCCCTATAAAAGAGAAGGCACTTAAACTAATTGCAAGTTTTATATAAGACAATTTGGGGTTTGTTACTTTAAACATGCGAACAAACAGAAGGGGATAGGTTCAAGGACTTGACTTACCCTTTTCACTTGTAGGTCGCATATGGCAATTATAAAAGCTATGCTGTTGGGCTTCGTCCAAATTTCGGGATTCTGCCAGTGAAAATTGATCATCAATGAATTTTGAAGTCACTACCCAAGGTTGTCAAAAACTACGTTAAAACAGCTTGCAAATAACAATTAAGTTCTGGAAAAAAAAAACAAAACAAAACAAAAAAAACACATAAACACAAAGCTGACGCTGTAAGTTCTGGCAACGAATAACAAAAAGAACAGCCAAAGTACAAAGCCATCAGACAAAGAAATATAATTTATTGGGTAAGATGATCAAAATGACATAAACAACGACAATTATTGGATGGAGCCATCAACGATACACACAACTAAAACATGGGTGTAAGCACAACCGCTTTCTCAGCAATGTAAATTTGTATTTGATTTAATAAATAATGACAATTCCTCAGCTTGCACGCAGTGGCCTGGTAGGTTCACCCGATAGTTCATTTTCTGTCTGTGCTGCCTATCGGTCCCCTTTACTTTCTACGCCTGTGCGGCATTGGCATATCGAGCTGGTCGCATTATTACATGTCCCCGAGAAAATCAACTGCTTTATGCGGCAGGCCTCGCATGGAAGGCTCATGACGAATTCAGAAAGGTTTCGCTGAGGTCTTTCGTTAAGTAAGCTATGTCCTTTATGCAATACCTCCGAGGAAACTCTCTCACATCTGCTAAAAGACTGTCCCCTTGCCAAGCGACTATGGGTTTCTTGTTTGGTGCCTGCAGCCCGAGATCACTTTTTTGCACTGAGCTTCCTGGATTGGTTTCTCCTTAATTTGCGCAATAGTCCTGGCATTGGGTACTTTGAGGATTGGCCTGCTGCTTTTGCGATTGTGTGTTGGCATCTTTGGAAATGGCGAAATGCCGGGTGTTTTAGCAGCAACTCATACCAGCAATACTCAGTCCACCCTATCCTTAAAATGTGTGCTGTGGTCTCCTCGTCCTCGCATATAGTTGGTGGCCGTCCGTTGAATTCACGCAAAACCGTCAAGCTTATTGGTTGGCGACCTCCGGACGGGGAGTGGGTGAAAGTTAATCCTGATGGTGCGGTGCATGGTAGTAGTGGGGAGGCCACTGTAGGGGGAGTCATCCGCGACCATATGAGTAAAAAATGGGAAATTGAGTTCGCTCAAAAAATTGGACTTCTCTCTCTTATCGCTGCGAAGTTGTGGGTTTTTTACACTGGGCTGGATATTGCTTGGAACTATGGGTTCCGAGAGATCTGGGTGGAGGTGGATTCTCTATTGGCCCTTTCGTTGCATTCAGCAGGACGTATGAGTAACTCGCCCACATTCGAATTTAATTCATAATTGACGGGGGACCTTCTTAAGAGGGATTGGAGTGTCTCTCCGTCCACCATGTCTTTCGGCGAGGGTAATGCAGTTGCTGACTAGCTTGCAAATTGGGCTTTCACGCTGGATTGGGGTGTGCACGTTTTGCACGATCCTCCGGTCAGCGTCAGGGCAATTATTGCAGCCGGATGTTCATGGGGTTAGCTGGCCCCGTTTAGTGTTTTGCAATGAGCATGGATCTTTTCTTGGAAAATTAATTTGTGGTCATAATTTCACTGAAATACAGTAATAATTCTAATTTCTGTGTGCTTCTTTCTTGGTCGTGATAGTTTTATTCAGACATATATATGAAATATATGCACGCGAGTGAACGTCTCTAGGGTCTGAATTTGGCCTTGATATGAAACCTAAAAGAAGCTTAATTTCAAATCCAATCGTTAGGAATGTTATAAAATTGGACAATGGAATCCAATTGGTCAAATCAAACTATAAAACACCAATTAGTTGAACCAACTGGATGCAGAGCTGTTTGAACCATAATGTTTGTTTCTTTCTTGGGCTCTCATGCTTCAATTCGATCCCACATTTTACTTGAAGCGGCATCCATGATCAGGAAGTGAAAATATTAGTGTATTTGAGGTTGTGGTTGTAGTTTGCAAATCTCCATTTCTAGTCAAATGCTAGAACTTTGGCCACCCTAGAACTCAAACGTTAACTTTAGAAACTGTAATTTTTTGGTACACCGAGAAAGCATACACTTTCATAAAAATTTAAAGATAAAAACACCCATTGACATGTAATGTAATTGCAATTTTTAACAATATAAAAAATCAATTTCTTTTTTTTTTTTTTTGTGATTCTTTGTTTATTTCGTACTTTTGTGTTTATTTCTCAAACCCCTGGTGGTATTCGATTTATCTTTTTACTAATCCTTTTTTTTATCATAATAATTAAATATTTCATAATAAATTACTAACTTGTCAAATGATTTATATAATGATATATTCACAAATAATAATGCGTTTTAAAATTATTATCTGCTAGAACAATTATTTGAATAACGACTTACTAAATATTTTCAAAAATTATGTTCTTATTTATCATAGATTTTTTTTTTATATTACCAAACAATTAATAACGTTTATTATTAACTATAAGTTCTTAAAGTTATCGATTTATCAATCATATCAATATAATTAAATAACAATGTCAGATAGATTCTTAGGGGTTGATTTTTATTTTTTTTTCTAGTCCATGGAATCTGAGGTCAAAATATTAACACGTGTAATGTTGATGTTTAACCATTGGCCAACAACCGCCGTGGTGCCACCGTTTCCCTTTGCTCTCGGAGGCATGTCAGCGTGGGGACTCATTTCCCATTATCCTTCCGGGGCCGTAGATCTAAAACCTGGAAAACATACGACCGTGCATGCATTGAGCCGACACTTTTTACTTTTCTAGGAGTCACGTCAGGTCGTCCATCTCATTCTGACGTCAGCTTGAGTTCGTTCCAATTTCCGATGTCTCGTATCGATTTTCCACCACCGACAGTGCTGCTTGCTAATAGCCCACTGTACTTTTTTTTTTTTGGTTTTTTTTTTTGGTGGGAAATATCACAGATTGGATGTTAACGTCGTAGCCATTCGCCAATTATGAAATTAATTTTTTTAGCTTCGCTTGTATTTTTTAGAGAATTATGATTCAAATGTCAATATTATACATATTGAATTTCATCTAAATAAATATTAGCCGCCTTATGAATAATTGCTAATAGACATTATTTAACATTCGATACATAGAGATATATATAATAAATATTAAGGTTACAATAAAGTTATTATCAAGAAATTATTTTATTTAAAAATTTAAAATATTAAATAAAATTTAAAATATAAATTATATATTTACTCTAATCGTTGTGAATAAATAAATGATGTAATTCTTTTTTTTTGGTGTGTGTGGATGTCTTCATCTTTATTATTTCTTCTTATCTCGTCTAAATTATATTTGCTTAGAATATTTCTCCTTTTCTCCAAAATTAGCTTATTGTATGAATCCTATTTTGTACCAAAACAAAAAAAAAAAGAGTGGTTTGATGCTATTTGAGGTTTAAGTTTCAAATTATTTGTGCCTTAAATATGAGAGAAAGAATTCATTGATCAGATTGTGTATTTTTTTAATTAAAATATTAATAAATAATTTTTAAAATTACAAAAAAAAAAAAAAGAAAGTCACTTGCATCCATAGCATACCGTAAAACTAAAACGCGTTGACCCTTTTAGCATCATCCAAAACCCTAAACGTGTTGAAAAAGTTTATGAATCAGATGATATCGAAAAAGAAAATGTGAAATCGAACGGAGAAACAGAAAAACAAAACGCTAAAAGCTCCCCCGTCCCCACTCCTCCACGCGTTTTACACCGCCGCTGCCACCATCACTGGCACAGCCGTTTACTCCTCCGCTCTATTTATTTATTTATGTTTTTAATATTCTCTCTCTATTTCCTGGAAAATCATTTAACATAAAACTCAATCTGCTATAATTAATTATTATTACTATTATGCCAGGTCTCCATGGGAGACCCTCGGCTCCCGATTAACAAACCACCGTTCGGTCTTTTCCTTAGATCCATACGATTGGAGTGCTCCTCACCGCACCTAATCCCTTCCCTACAAATCAAGTCTTCTCGTCCTTCCGATCGGAGCCGAGAGATCTCCGACCGATAAAGGAGGAGGAGCCGCCGCCGCCGCCATGAAGAGCACGTCGCGGCTGTTCACGATCGGGCTAGTGACGGCGTGGTACTCGTCGAACATAGGGGTGCTGTTGCTGAACAAGTACTTGCTGAGCAATTACGGGTTCAAGTACCCGATCTTCCTGACCATGTGCCACATGACGGCTTGCAGTTTGCTCAGCTACATGGCCATTGCGTGGATGAAGATGGTCCCTATGCAGACCATCCGCTCCCGCACCCAATTCATAAAGATCTCCGCCTTGAGCCTCGTTTTCTGCGTGTCCGTCGTTTTCGGGAACATTTCCTTGAGGTTCTTGCCCGTCTCGTTTAACCAGGCCGTCGGTGCCACGACGCCGTTTTTTACCGCGGTTTTCGCTTACTTGTTTACTCTCAAGAGGGAAGCCTGGCTCACTTACGTCACCTTGATTCCTGTCGTTGCTGGAGTTATTATTGCCAGCGGAGTAAGCGTCTTCTTCCCTTTGTATACGGTTCTCGTCTCCTTGTTTCCTTTTTTTTTTTTTTTTAAAAAAAATTTTTTTTTTGGCGAATTTGACCTGACTCAATTGAAAGTGGGGGTGAAATCATGATTTTGGCGACCTAGTCTGAGTTGTGGAAAGTGTTTACTTGCCAATTTAGTTAGTGAAGGAAGTTAATGAGAATTGATCGATTTCCCATGGTTTGTATAGCTCACGGGTTTAGTTAGATTTTCATTGAATTGGATCAGTTTGGAATTGACTGCTATTACCTCTTGAAAATGGCCGTGGGCTCGTAATTAGAACTCTTTTGCTTATGGTCTTTATGCTGAACAAGTTTTCTGATCTCAGAATTTTAGTTGATGTAGTTCTTTGTTTTTCCCTCCCCCAAAATTTTTGTGCTTGCTTGCATTATGTTGTCGTATGGGATATAGGAGCAAGTGAATAAAAGGGGTGCAGACTTTCTTTAATTGTAAGGAATTTGATTGCTATCTTCCGTTGAAGTTTTTACCTTTTTTATTTTTATTTTTCTTCTTTTGTCCATGGCCATAGGGTGAACCAAGTTTCCATCTTTTTGGGTTTATAATGTGCATTGCTGCTACTGCTGCAAGGGCACTCAAATCAGTGCTGCAAGGGATTTTGCTTTCTTCTGAGGGGTAAGGATGTTTCTGAACTGGCACCTGCGTTTAACTTTTTAACCATTCAGGGCATGACACTGTTTCTCGTTATCTTTCGCATTCATTCTGAAATGGAATGGATACTGAGAGGCTGTTTTTATTTCTTATTTCAAATTTCAAGGGAGAAGCTGAATTCTATGAATCTCCTTTTATACATGGCTCCAATTGCTGTTGTACTTTTACTCCCTGCAACCCTTATTATGGAAGATAATGTGGTTGGAATTGCACTGGCTCTTGCCAGAGATGACATCAAGATCATCTGGTACCTGCTATTCAACTCAACACTGGCATATTTTGTTAATTTGACCAATTTTTTGGTCACAAAACATACAAGTGCTCTGACCCTTCAGGTACGTGTTGCTTTGCAGACTGACTGCAAAAATACTCATCTATGTTAAGTGTGAGCCTTAAGAAAACATTAATTTTCCTTGCTAATAAATAACGTGAAATGAGAAGGTTAATGGTGTCATAATCTAGTCATAGCCAAGTTGAACTACATAAGCCTAAATATTTCTGGAACTCTTGGCCATATTTTTAAATAAAACACTTATTTCTGTCAATTATTGGATCATTTCTTTCTACAAAGTGAGCTCAGTGCTTTTCTCAGAATATGGAACAGATGGTGCCCCACACTGTTTCTGACTTATAATCTCCATGAATGAATATGGGAGTTAGATGAATCTTAATGACAATACACTGGATATAAGTGTGACTTCAGTATATGAGAATTGTAGAATTGAAACGTGGTTTGAAGAGGTGTTCATTTCCTTAGTGATGCAACAGAGTGTTAGATAATTTCTGCTGGTATGGCTGGTTTAGATGCCAAGAAATTCTAAATGTTGTCACTGGTGGGCATAATCATTACAAGTTTACAAAATACTGTATTCATAAACGTTCAGTCACCATTTGGTTTGGCTAATCTGAGAATTTTCCTGGCATTTTATTGGCTAACGTGTTTACTTTTATTTCCTCAAATTGATTGTGTTCTAAATACTACCTTTTTCTGTCAAGATGACATGCAAAGGTTTTTAGTCTTTCTCCTTGAAGTATTTGAGACTCCCTGATGTCTGGTATCACTATTTTCCCAAAATCATCCACCAACTCGTGTTTCTTTCTAACCCAGTCTTTGATAAGGCTGCATTTCTTCCAAAATAAATGGAACTTTTGGCCCAGCCAGGAAAGAATTGATCCAAACCAATTTCTGGGTTATTGGATCCAGATGTTGGTCTTTGCGCAAGATCAGACATGGCTTATTGGATATGTTTACCTTTAAGTAGCCTATGGCAGGAAGGGAGGTAGCATGCTCTGACAAGGTAGCAATTGTGTTCAAGTGGCTACAGTCTACACGTTTGAAAGTTCTTGAAGCTCTGTTATAAGCTCTTTTCCTCTTTTTTCTCCTTTTTCAAGAATTTAACAAATGAGCTTTAGTTGAAAAGGAGTTGAGATGGATAGCACGGTGAGAAATTATACAAGAATTGGTCAACTTACAATTTCTCTTTTTGCTGTTTCTTTGGTTTGGTTTTTGGTGAGGGGATTTCTTTTGAGAGGGGAGGGGCATGGTCGGGGGAGCGGTTACTCTTTTAGTGTTTTTTTCATTTTTTCGTTTACTAAGAATGTAGCGAGGCCCAAAATTTTGAGGTTCCCACCCCACTTCTTCATGATCATTAGGTTCTTTATTTTGGATGCAATCCATGTCAAGCTTTGTTGATTGCATATGGCTTTCTTGATAATTGTTCATTGTCTCTGCCTGCCATGTTGGTTTTTGCGCATTTTATGCATTCGAATATCAATGCCATTCCCTTAACATGAGAAAGAGTTCTCCATCTTCCAGGTTCTAGGGAATGCCAAAGGTGCTGTGGCTGTAGTGGTTTCAATTTTGATTTTCAGAAATCCTGTATCCGTCACTGGGATGCTTGGTTACACGCTTACCGTATTTGGAGTTATTCTGTACAGCGAAGCTAAGAAACGGAGCAAGTGAATATTCATTTCGAAAAAAGCACGAAGGAGCAATGTTCTTTTACAGTTTGTCGTCCTCGGCGCCAGGACAGCAGCAACCTCTTAGAGGCGACTTTGGGCTGGGTTTGATCTGTTGGCGCTTTATGGATTTTGGCCTCAAATTCTATTTTTTTTCCCTGGAAGCCCCAGAAATTGGTTTCCAATTTATGACAACAGCTGCAGAATTAGTCAGAAGTAGAAAAATAAGTGACATCTATCCGTATTGTTCACAGCTTGGGGTCGTAGAGGAATACTGTTTTATCTTTCTTATTCTTTCTGGGAACAGGACTTGCAGAATTGGGTCTTTACAGAATCATTTTGTTATTAACATTTATCATATTGATTAATTGATGGAAAAAGAACAGTTAAATTTTATTGTTTAGTGGTCTGCCTGGTCTAATGTTCTGGGAGATTTATGACATCGAGGTCCGGCGCTGACCGCTGATCTAAACATTAGGTTGGGTTGGGTTAGCTGCCCCAAGATCTCGAAAGCAGAACGTAGAAATGAGCGGCCCATCCACGTTTAGTTATTAAAGTACTGAAAATGCTTCTACGAAACAAGAAAATAAAAAATTTTAAAAAAATCAGTTTTTAAACCACATAAAGGCTAGTTTCCTTTTTATGAGAGACAAACTACCAAAAGTTATTGTCTTTCGTAATGAATTATTTTGACCCACACTAAACCAGTTTTCGTTGATTAACACTTGCATTCATCACCCGGCATCTCAAAAACCATATACACAAATCGATACTAAGCTTTCGCAAGAAAGCAAGCATCCGAAAAAATAAGGGGCAGTACTGCCCAGAAAAGCCAACAAAAAAAAAAAAAAACAGTAATATCATACACTTATGCAACCCCTCCGGTGAAATTTTATAATTGCAGGGGTGCTCAATGCCGTCCATCAACCAAGGCCAAAAGATTTCAAGCACAGCTAAAAAATACTTAAAAATCAAAACGAAAAGGGCATAGTCTAGTTTTGCCAGTTGCTTGCAGAAAGAAGCACGAGAAGTAAATGGGACCACACGAATAGACATGCAATTAAAGATGAGATAATGTTCAGGCCTCTGGCACAGGAGCTGCTGTACGTTTTATTGATGCAGACTTGATGAGATGGCTGTAGCTTCCCTTCTCTTTGAAAACTTGAGCAAAGTGATGTTTGCAATACAATACTACTTCCAGGGCTGCATAATTTGATGGGGATATAGAACAGCCGCCATGAGAGCACCCGAAACATGACTTGAACTGCCCTCCCTCTTACGGAGTGTAATCTCAAGGAAATCAACTCAAGTAAAACTGAGTACATCACAGTGAGATATAAATATCCAAATCCTAGCATCTCAGTGGATAAGCAATTTTGCCGCAAGTTGCACATTGTTCTTGTGTCCTAGAAAACAAGCTAGGTGATCTTGTCTGAAAACAGCTCAAGCTATTGAGAATCAGAGAGAAACACCGCCATGACACGCCATATCATGAATAATCAGTTGTCATTTGTCAGGTATACGAAGTGTTGTGGGGAACAATTCCGGATCAGGAGTTTAACTTCTCAACTGACTTTGCAGCTGTCCAAAAGGAAATTAACTCTCAAATTAATAAACTAAAAGCAACAAGTAGAAATTCAAATGGAAAAAAAAAATCAACTTTTGCACGAACAAGGGGACATACGTGACTGGAAGCCCTTGTTAAAACTACCCGTCTCCTTGAACAGCAGCTCAACGTGATGCGGCTTACATTATACTAGTCATTCCATGGATGAATAATTGCTTAGCTGAAAGAATGAAAAGTATGAAACTTAGTCAGCTCAATATCCTGAAATAAAATCTACCGGTCATCTGATAAAGTTTGGGTAGACAAGACAAACAATTTGCTCTAATAACAAAATGGGTTCACGTAATCACAGAGAATACCATCAACCCAACTTGTTTAAGAGAACATTCGTCGGACAACTTATCAAAGGGGCTTCATTTGACATAAGACAGCAAATAGATCCTAACAGCTTACACAGTGATAAAAAAAATGGATGAAATAGTAATACCTTTAACGTGCCTTTGCAGTGAAAGCACTTGAAGCAAGACTAAATGGTTGTTAACACCACATGCGGATAGAAGTTCCATGGGATACAGTCTTCTCACAAGCCCCACATTTCTGTTGGGTACCCGTAAAGGACTTCGTAGGTGCGCATTTGTGCTTCGGATATGGCTATTTCTTCTCCCTTTTTTTTGGGGGGGGGGTTTACATGGAGGGTTCGAGTGCCCAGCAGAACAACAAGAAAAACACAACTAAGAGGGATAATCTCAACGGGTCAGGACCACACACATGACGCCCGCCATGTCTTCCTTGAGCAATGGGGGATGCGATTATTTCTCTTAAATCCCCATGTCAGGTTTTTTTCATTAACCTAATCGCAACCTCAAACAACGTTGACTGTGCCAAACGAAAAAAAAAAAAAAAAACCAACAAACAATTAAAATCAATTCAATTTCACGCTGTGGGAATTATCTTGAACGGGGAAGAAAAGCAACTCTAATTTATTAAGGTAAAAATTGACCTAATGCTAAGCATTGTAAGTTAATGACCCACAAAAATATACTAACAAAAATTCGCAAGAGAATAAAAAAAGAAAAAAGAAAAAAGCTGCAATCCATCGGATACTTAAATGAAATGCAAGCACTTAGATACATCCTAATAAACTGGTAAGATATATAAAAATGGAAACAACTTCTAGTTCTAGCAAAAACAGGGATGAAGTCGATATCGAGATGTGGTAATAGAAGCATGCCTACTTTGTTCTAGCCATGAATCTCTCCTCTCGATCTGAAAGTCAAAGCAAATGAACAATTGGAAAACAAGGAAATGGAATGAGAAGTGGGAAGTGTCACAAAGAGACTGAATTGTCAAGAATGAGAATTCCAAATTTATAAAGAAATGTAGAGGAACTGGCGGATGCAGCGAAATGGATGATGTCGAGAGAGACAGAAACATGAGAGTTTGGGCTCCACAACCACTTTTTCTTTGATTCTTGTCTGGTTCAACGAACTCGATTAGGCGGTTTCTTTTGGTCAGGTTGTCTTAGTTAGAGCTTAAGAACTTGATAGTACCGTTCAGATTCAATTATTTTGATTCTATTATTAATTAATTATATAAATTTTTTTAATTTTATTAATATAAAAATATCACATAATAATTAACTTATATATATATATATATATATATACTAAATCATGCTAATAATTCTAACAGCAAGCATCTTAAATGCTGGTTCTAGCAATTCATGCCTTTTCTTTCTGTTACTTTCGGATGAAATCTAAGCTATCTTGTACACAGGTTTGCCCGCCAAAGTATTTGATATCATTTGATTGAAATGCTTGCCTTTGGGATCCAAGTGTTTGCTGCTATTAATGTGTGGGGTGTGCACATTGAATTTTAATAGAACCTAAAAGGAATCACAGCTCAAGTTAGAATGACCCTAAGTTTTTCTTTGAGTTCTGGGGAAGCTTGTCGTCTTTGTACTTCAGTTACTGAAAATGCTGTCTGTGTATAGGAGTTGCTCAGCCGTGAGAGGCTATTGACTTGAATCAAAGCATATATACAGGACTATTCTCCCTTGCTATATATTGTTTTTCAACAGAGGGCAGTCCCACTTTCGGCTTATAAGAGTCATTGAGCTAAAAAAGCATCAGAAATTAGGGCGTATTTCAGTTATTGCCAAACCGTGCTTGCTTTCTGGTGCATAGAGAATCTAGTGATGATAATCACCAGCTTTGCTTTTCGAAGTACACTCATCAAATTACTTACTTATCTCCAAATTGAAAAGCATACTTCAATTAAGTATACAACTTCTAAGAAACAAGGTTAACAAGAAGATGCGCATGAGGGGGCAAAGTACAGTGAATTGTATATACCGAAGTTCCTCTCTTGGAATTATCCCTTCTGCCTTTCAGGGAATGTGGTTTGAGACAGAAGCTTCAACACAAGACCATGGTATGCATTTCTTTTTCCCACTCATTTATATCGAAGTATAAGAAATAGTATATGTTTGTTTAGCATGTTCTAACTTTACATTTCTTTTTGATCAAGAAAAGAAAGAACTTGTACAATTAGGAAATGATTTTGCTCTGACCATTGCAATAATCTAATCCCATTTGCACCTCAGTCACACGCATGAAAATCAGTGACCTTTGCCATTGATATAGGCAGTTGAAGATGGGCAGGCCAAGTGGCGTGGATCAGTTGTGGGCATAGTTGATGCACCTACAGAAGAAGTCTGGTCCATGGTTTCCAAGACTAAAAGATTGCCAGAATGGACGCCAATGGTTGAAAGATGTACTGACTTATCTGGAGAGGAAGGAGTTCCGGGCTATGTTCGGCTAGTCTCAGGCTTCATGTTCCCTCAACAGGACGGTGAGAGGTCTTGGATTAAGGAGAAGCTGGTTTCAATGGAATTTTTTGCACACAGCTACGTTTACATGATGGAAGCAAGCAATGTGGGCGTAGATGGATCTGCTAACACATTAAAACTGTTTGATTAAGGGTATGTTTCGACGCTGGTTGATTGGTCGTTTGAGATTTCCCCTTTCGAAGATGCTTCTGATGACAGCACAATTGATTTTCTGGAATTCCTTTACAAATCATGCATCAGTACAATTGGAGCTGCCATAGAAGCCGCTGCATCAAGAAATGCTCAGTTTAATTAATTTCGTGGAATATTTCGTACAGTCAGAGGCAAAAGTGATTGGCATGGAACGGGGAATAAATAAATAAATAGTGTTATTAAGTCTCTGAAATTTTCTGTTAACACGTTACCTGTTGTACGTCCAATGATTTCTTGTAATTGTGCTCCTAACCCAAAGTTTACAAAGTTGATGAAGGCCGGAATAGTAGCATAAAATGCATTCTGGGCAAGAAGCCAAAAAAACTATGTAGCATGAAGAAGAGAAACAACAAAGCAATGCAATCGCCATTAAAAGTAAGCACCTCGAACGGGCTGCCTGCAGAAAGTGCAAAAATCCATCCTGAATCTTAGCAGCAACTTTATACTCAGGAAATCAACTTATAGCAGGTGAACATAAATACAACTTCTTTAACAAAAAATGCCAGTAGCTTACATGCTCATAGAATGAATGCAATTGAAGGTGTTATCATAACATCTAGGAAACAACTTTAAAAAATTAGGAAAACAGTTGGTGCGTGTGTATGTGTGCTTGCACACGTGTGTGTATGCATGCGCGTGTCCATGTTGGTTGTGTTAAAGCATTGCAAAGATCAGCAAAACAGCATTCAATACGATATAGGAAAGGTAAGGACTACTCACAGTAACAAATATTTTAACGCAATGCTCACCCCAATTGCCAACTTAAGCTTTCTCTTCTTGCACCTGGTGGACAAATGATATTAGAAATAAGATCTATTAGAATCATCAATCAGGCTTATTCAGACCACAAATCCATCCAACAGTTAAACACATCCTTTGATGAAATGAGACTGCTTTTTTATCAAATTCTTGCAGATGCATTTTAATTGAGAAGAATAAACCAAAGAAAATTTTGGCAGAAGCTATAAAGACTGCAGTCTATTTACTTCAGGGTGCTTACGAGGGCCTTAAAGGGAATGAAACCATTCGAAGCTTGACATGATGTCAAGCCCTGTGAGCATCACCTCAGAGTATTTGGTTGTGTCTGGTACAGCTATGTTGCTGATGTTAAAAGGGACAAACCTGATGAAAATAGGAAGCTGGAATCCTTGTGGGCTACAATAGCAATGCCAATGGCTATAGGGTCTATGATTTTAAAACTGAAGAGATGTCAAATGCAATGAAAAAGCAGCTTGAAATTGGGATTAATCCTAAATTGAAGACTATACTGATGGTGGTAACTCTAATAAACCTGAAAATCAACTAGAAATTGAGTATGAAATGAGACTGAGGAAGATGATGCCGTCAGAACAACAAGAACACTTACTGATGTTTATCAGATGTGCAATGTTGCTATATTTGAACAGCATCTTATTGTGATGCAGTTAACCTGTCAGAGTGGAAAGAAGCTATAAGAGATCAACACAATCAACAAGAATTAAATTTGGATTCTTATTGATTAACCTGTCAGGGTGGAAAGAAGCTATAAGAGATCAACACAATCAACAAGAACTAAACTTGGATTTTTATCGACAGACATCACAAACATCTTAGTGACATTAAATGGTCATTAGGACCAAACTCGATGCTGATGGCTTAGTAAACAAGCTTAAAGCCAGATTGGTAGTGAAATACTATGCACAACAGTTTGGTGTTAATTTTTCAAAAACTTTTGTTCCTATTGCCACACCGGACACCGTTAGACTTCTTGCACTTGCAGCGCAGAAAACTAGAAAAATTTTAATTTATGCATTCTTCAATAGATTCTTAGGAGAGGAGATTTTTTTCAGCAGATAGAAGGCTTTGAGGTCAAAGGAGAAGAAAGAAAATTCTATTTGCTCAAAAATGCATTTTCTGGCCCTAAATTGGCTCCAAGGACCTAGTACAGCAGTTGATGTACGCTTTGTTAAAATATATTTTTTGCGGGAGCAAAAGTGAACCAACCCTTTATATCAAGATTGACAGAGATGATTTGCTGGTTATTTCCTTGTATGTTGATGACCTTTTTGTGACGGGAAGTAGCTCAAACTCAGTTGAGCAGTGCAAAGTTCTCGTGTACAAGGAATCTGATATGATTGAAATGGGAGAAACGTCTTTCTTCCTTGTAATATAGATTCATAAATCTCCAAAAGGAATCTCCATTAACCAAAGGAAATATGCAGCTAAAGTTCAGAAAATGTTCAGAATGTTTGGTGTCAAATCAGTACACTCCACTTGTTACTAATGAGAAGTATGCAAGGAAGATGGAGCTGAAAAACTAGACGTTCCAGCTTACGGATGCTTGGTAGGTTGTTTGTTATAATTAAAGTAAGCAGGCTAAATTGTTGGTATATCAAGAGACAAAAACAAGAGATGTAAGAGAGGTTTTTGAAAGTAGTTCATCTATTCTTGGTGGTTAAGTATATATATGAAATTTTTTGGATTAATGCATCATTCTAAGATCATATATTTTCTAATTCAAATACAAAAATTGGAATTTTAAATACAAATTCAAATTAATTTGAATTTGATTCTTATAATTAAATAAAGAGAAATTGATAATATAAATTAACAAGATACTCAAGTTCTAGATAAAATTTAAAAATAATATTATATTATACAAAAATAATATTAGAAAACTTTTTAATTGAGATAAAGTTTAAAAAATTTCTTTAATAACAAATAACAATAATAACTAATTTTCAAAAAAACTAGAGGAGACTTGCGTTAAGGCTTCAATTTACAATTTGGTGGATAAAACTTCAGCACCATGGTACTTAGCCTCCAAGAGTTTCAATTCTCCTTAATATTGAAGGATTTCACATTCAAACTATTCTTTAAGGTTCCAAACTTTTGATTTGACAAACGTTTAACGAGAATATTTGTAAGCTATTGATTTGAAGGCAATTTATTAGTTTGATCTCATTGTTTTCTTGTACATTTCAAATGAAGTGCAACTTTACTTTAAAATGCTTTATTCTTTTGGGGTACAAGATTTTTTTAGATGACAATGGAAGATTGGTTGTCACAAAAAATGGATATTGCTTTTATTTGTTGTAAATTTAAATTAGAGAGAAGTTTCTTGATCTAGATTGCTTGGCTCACAACAAATGCAACAATTATGTATTTTGCTTTTACTTTATGGCTTACTTTTTTAGCTTTAATTGAAGACTCTAACACTAAGAGTAAACATAAATTTTATGGCATTTTTCATATCCTTGAGAGAACTAGTCCAATCATTATTTACATATCTAATAAATTGTAACTTATTGGTCTTTTTGTACATAATTCCTAATTTTGTAGTCCTTTGAATATGTCTTAAGACTTTTTTGGTTACCTTAAAATGCAATTCACTAATTGAATGCATGTATTTGGAAAGAAGGCTTGTTGCATGTATAATATTAGATCTATTGGTTAAGAGATATAATAAACAACTTATGAGACTTTTATATTTAGTGGAACTAGTTTTCTCAATATCATCTTCTTGTTGTAACTTGTCACTAACAGTTAGAGGTGTCTTAATACTTTTACTATTTTCCATGTGAAACATTTTAAGAATTTCTTTAGTATATTTGGTTTGACACACAAATATCCCTTTATCAATTTGCCTAAGCTCTAAACCAAGGAAGTAAGATATTAGATCAAGATCAATCATGTTAAAAACTTCTTTATAATCAATAAGTTATCAGCATATAGAGATACGTAGAGAGTTTAATCTCCTTAGGCCTTGACATATAGGATGATTGTTTTGCTTCTCTTAAACCTAAGATTTAATAGGTGATCATTGATTTTATTATATCAAATCCATGAAGCTTGTTTTAGCCCATCAAAAGCCTTGTTAATCAAATACACGTTTTCTTCTTGCTCATTTTTGACAAATTCAAGAAACTATTCAAAAGTATTTTTTTTAAAGGAAATCATTAAGGAAAGTAAATTTCACATCAAGTTGGTGTGCCTTTTAGCCTTTGTGAGCAGTAATTAATATAAACAATTAGATTACATTTGTGCAAACATTTCATAATAATAAATTTCATACTCTTATTAATACCCTTTAACTACCAATCTAACCTTAAGTTTGCTAATTATATCATCAACATGATAATTAGTCTTGAATATCCATTTCACCCCAATAATTAATTTCTTTTTTGGTTTAGAAATCAGTACCGAAGTTCTTATTTTTTTTTAATAAATTACAACTCCTTTTAGATTGCTTTCTTTTAATTAGGCATATTAAAAGCTTCTTTATGATTTGAAGGTTCTAAAATAGCTTTTTATGCTTTTTCATAATGTCGACGAGACCTCTTATTACTCTATCAAATAATTCTCATAATCTTCATTTGTTGTCTTAGCTTTTAAGACTAAAGTATTGGGAACTAGTTTAGATTGAACATTTGACAACCTAATTTTAGACATATCCCGATTCTAATGCTTTAGCTTATTGAATTTAACATTTTTAGACATTGATGTTTTCCTAAAGCAAATATTATAAACCTTATAGTTTGATACAATGTTGGTGTAACCAATAAAAATAACTGTAATTATTCTATAATCTATTTTGTCTATCCTTTACTTAACAAAGTATTTACACCCAAATATTTTTAAATGATCGAGAAAAGGTATATGTTGGAATTTGACTTTAAAGGGATTTTTATTTATAAGTGTCTTTATTAACAGTCTATTGAACAATTACATAAAAATGGCTACACTTTTTGCCCAAAACCACTTTGGAAGCTTTTTTCTCCTAATATACATCTTGCCATAGATATGATAATTCTTCTTTTTCTTTCTTACCAACCTCATTTTATTAGAGTGTGTATAGAATTATAAATTAATGTTGAATTCTTGTATTTGTATAGATTCTTTTAAAGGATTCTAAAGTATAGTCAAAACCATTGTTAGACCTTAAAGTTTTAATTTTTAAAATTTGATTGAATTTTAATCAAAATTTTAAATTTATGAAAAAGAAAAGAAAATCTTAGAATTGAATTTAAGGAATAATACCTAATATAATCTATTGTGATCATCTGTAAATATAAAGTATATGTTACCATTTAGGGACTAAACATTCATAAGTAGCCCTCTAAGGTTGTTTAACAACAAATAAGAGTTTAGTTTTTTTCTTAAGTTGACAACTGTCATATATACCAATAAGTTTAGAAATTTCAGGTATGTCTTTGGCACAAATTTTTTTTTTATGCAGAATTTGAATTTCTTAGTAATAAAAGTACCTTAGCCTTATATGCCATATGGTTGACTCATCAATTGAAATAGGTAGAGTTTAATAAAAAACATATTTTAAATTTAACTGAAATTTTCTATTTATCATATAAACAAAAGCAATTTCAAGGTCATTTACATCATAAATTACACACATTTTGTTTTTAAAAACTAAAGAATACTCACTATCAAGCAATTGGTCAATACTTAAGAGATTTTGGTTTATATTAGGTTAAAAAAAACCTTAGAAATAAGTTTTGTACTTAAATGGGTAAAGATAGCAACAATCCTACTTTTTACTTATAAAGCTGTCCATTTTCAATCCTAACTTTAGAAGTAAATGAACAATCTAAGGATTTAAAAATATCAAGGATTGGAGACATATAGTTTGTGCAACCATTATCCATACTCTAGGTCTCACAAGTTTTGTTAAAAATGCTGCTACTAACTACAAAATGTTGTTCCTTAGGTTATTAGTCATTGTTTGCTACTTGTACTTCAATTTTTGTTTGATGATTAAGTTATGGTTGGTTTTGTTTCTTGTTACCAATTTCTCTAAATGTCCTTTCTTGTTGTAAAAGTTGCATATAATGTCTGGCCTTTTTCCAACAAAATGTTACTAAGTGATTAGTTTTACTACAATGCTCACAAAAAAGGTACTGCTTCTTTACTTCAGTTTTGTTGTCTTTTGATGGTGCTTTTCCCCTTACTTCACCCCTTGTTTCTTTTTCTTAGCTTGGAAAGCACTTTCATTTATGTCTTCCTACCTCATGACCTTTCTTTACTCTTGAGCTTGTGATACATTAATCAATTCTAATAGTGTGATTATGTTTAGATCTCTTAAGTCCTTCAAAAATGAAAATTTGACTTCAAGACCTTTTAAGAGACCTACTAACACCTTTTAAACCACAAGCTTGTTAAGAAATTTCTCACCAAAAAATTTGATTTAATTAACTACTTTAAGTAATTTATCATTGTATTCCTTAACAGTTTTAGAATCTTAACCTTTTTAAGTTGCTCACTAAGATCTTTTGAACCACGAGCTTATTAAGAAAATCCTCACCAAGAACTCTGATTTAATTAACTACTTTAAGCAATTTGTCATTAAATTCTTAACAATTTCAAAATCCTTCATCTTTAATAACTCAAATTTTCTTTTAAGATTTAAGAATTACATGTTCCAAATTTTTAAGTTACCTTCAAACTTCTCCTTTAATCTTTCTCAGACCTTTTTGGCTATGTCACAAGTTATAATTTTGTCGAATATGATTTTTGCAGTAATATAATAAATACAAGTTAGGGCTTTATATTTATTAAAGACTTGTTCACTATGGTATTTCATTTGTGTCATGGTTGGATTGAGGGGAAGAGGAGTAGGTTGGACTTATTTTCAATGACTTCCCATAAATCAAAGACTCTTAAGTATACTTTCATCATAACAATCCATTAAGTGTAATTATCACCATTGAATTTTGGTGGAGATAAAGGAGTAAAGTTTGATGATTCCATTTTATGATAGTGCAAGCTTTTTGTAAAGGTTGCTCTTAAGTATTTCATAACTCATAAGTATATTTTCTCTCACTTTTAGTCGCAACTTACAAGTTACTTGTTGGACTTTACTATTATAATATCAAATGTTTATCTATTAAGACCTAGGCTCATAAATACCATTAGAAAAATTTTTACTTTAATACAACAAACTTAGGCAAAGAAACAAAAACAGGGGATGCCAGATAGGTTTTTGAAAATGGTTTATCTATTCTTGGTGTTTAAGCTTCTTTATATGTGAAGTTTTTTAAATTAATACATCATTATAAGATTACATCTTTTCTAATTTAAATACAAAAAATGAGATTTCAAATATAAATTCAAATTAATTTGAATTTAATCCTTGGGTTTAGAGAAAAAAGAAATTGACAACCTAGTTTAACAAGACAATTAAGTTCTAGATAAAATTTAAATATAACATTACATTACATAAAGACAAGATTAAAAAGATTCTTAAGTGAGATAAGTTGTCACTTTCTTCAACAATAAGTAATAGTAATAGCTAACTTTCAAAAAACTGATGAGGACTTGTATCAAGGCTTCAATTTAGAACTTGGTAGATAAAAATTTAGGACAATGATACTCAACATCTAAGAGTTTCACTAACATCATTCATACTACTAGCTTACTTTCCATACTCATGCATTTTCCATTGAAATGCACTTAGTGTTGCTAAAGGGGTGTAGAGATACATTAGAGGCACCATTGAATTTGGTGTCTAGTTTGAGAAATTGTCATAATTCAAATTGATTGGACATAAAGATAATAACTCGGGTGCATTTTATGATGATCTAAGGAGTACTTCAAGATATGTTTTCACCTTGATGTCTGGAATATTTTAGTTGAAGTTCTAAAAAACAAAAAACTATGGCAGAGATAAAATACATTGCCAAAGCTACTTCTGCTTAATCAAGATATTTGGTTAAGAAATTTGCCAACAAATGTGCACAAAAAGCAATTGAATGCTAGTAAGTTTAAATGTGACAATAAATCTGCAGTTCCAATTATAGGAAATAATTTGTTTCATAGTAAGACCAAACATATTAAGATCAAGTATCATTTTATCTGGGAATGGAAGTTTAACAGGAAAAACAAGTATGTTGTAATGCATTTGAGTTCTAAAGGCCATTTTGTTGATCTCTGTACAAAGGTACTTCCCACTCCAAGTGTCACGGACTTGGCCTTGTACACCTAACAACTTGTGTGGCACTAGTAATTTGCTTAACTTGAATGCTAGTTCAGCCTGCTACAAGAGTTAAAATGCTATTAGCGGAAGATAGAAAGATACACACAAAGTAGATAAGAGATATGGAGAACTTGGAGAATACTATATTGCTTCAAGAAGGTAAATACACTATTGCTTGAATTTTTTACAAATAAATCCCTCGAGGCTATATATAGTCATCCACCTGCTCAACAGATGGCTAGGATCTATTTGATCTAATGGTCACTAATCACTTTCCAAAGTATTCTACCTAACTCTATGTCTTCCAAGAAAATAAGGGTGTTATCTAATTTTACATCTTCCAAGAAGATAAGGGAGTTATCTACAAGATTTTAGAGGCTATCACCTAGTTCTAGAATTATAGAGTGGTGGCTAGAAAGCCTCTTCAATAGCTCAATTTTAGGCAAAATTGCATGGTGCATGACATTCTCCCTTACTTAATCTGTCGACACCCTCGTCATATCCCTCTTATATGCCTCGATCACATCGATGTTGTTCCACAAAGTAAGCTCGTGTTCCCAACTTGCTTCACTGTTAGGTAACCCTTTCCATTTAACAAAGTACTTGACATAACTTGGATGGGTGCCTCTCCTTAAAATGACACGATGTGCCAATATGTTTTCCACGTCATGATCTGGCATGGTTGTTATGGCTATAGGTGCTCTCTTTGATTTGCCCCTACTTGGCTCCTCCTTACCAGGATGATAAGGCTTTAGCAAGTTTACATGTAATACTGGATGCATCTTGAGGTGTGATGGTAAAGTTAATCGGTAAATTAGTCTGCCAATCCTCTTCTCCATTAGGAAGGGTCCTTTGTAATGCCTTACTAGACCTTTATGCACCCTAGCAAACTTTCAGCTTTGATGGGGAAGGAATTTTACCATCACTAAATCTTCTTTCTCAAACTCCAAGTGTCTCCTCTTTGTATCGGCTTATTTCTTCATTCTCTTAGCAACCTTGGCTAAATGTGCCCGTGCCATATTGGACTTTTCATGCCAACCCTTGGCAAACTTAAATGCAATAAGACTAAGCCCTTTGTAGCCAACCGCCAATATGTGTAGAGTCATTGGTTGTAGTCTCGTAGCAACCTCAAACGGACAAACCCTTGTTAACTCACCTTTTTGTAGATTGTATGAGAATTGGGCTATCTCAAGCAACCTAGTCCAATTACTCTAGTTGACACTTACATAATGCCTTAAGAACAGCTCCAACAAGGCATTTACCCTCTCTGTTTGGCCATCAATTTAGGGATGAAAGCTTGTGGAGAAGTTGAGTTCAGATCCTATCAACTTAAATAACTCCATCCAAAATCTCCCGGTAAAGTGAATTGTCTCTGTCGCTAACAATCGTCTTTGGAATGCCCCAGTATTTCACTATATACTTGAAAAATAAGTGAGCTGCATCTTTAGCTATAAACTTTGAGGGTACAGGGATGAATACACCATACTTATATCGGTCTACCACTACCATGATGTTGGCACATCTATCTAACTTTAGTAGGCACGTGATGAAATCCATCAAAACACTCTTTCATAGCCTCTCTAGAATAGGTAAGGGCTCCAATAATCCTGATTGTTGGTGTTACTCCACCTTGTCTTGTTGGCACACCAGATATGTCTTTACATAGAGCTCAATGTCATCTCGCATTTGTGGCCAATAATAAGCTCGCTCTATAAGTGCCAACGTACAACGTATACCCAGATGTCCTACCCATTTTGAGTTATGACACTCCTTAATAATTGTCTTCCTCAATCCTTGCCACTTTGGCACATAAACTCTATTGCCTTTAGTAGTGAGCAATCCATCTTCAAGCCAAAATTGGCATGTCTTCCCACTACTTGTCAATTCCTTTAAACTTTTGGCTTGTGGGTCATGCTTCAATCTCTCCTTTACTTGTTCTACCAAAAGGAAGTTTGGACTTATGATGGCAGCTAGTTCTGCCTTTCTACTTAGTGCATCAGCCACCAAATTAACCATGTCTGGCTTATACCCCATCACAAAGTTGAATTCTGTCAAGAAAGCTTGCCGCCTTACTTGCTTTAGCGTTAACTTTTTTTTATTAAGGATGTAACTTGTGGCAATGTTATCCATCTTTACGATAAACTTGGACCCCAACAAATAATGCCTCCAAGTCCGCAAGCAATGCACCACTGTAGTCATCTCCTTCTCTTGGATTGTATAATGGCATTCAGTTTCATTCAATTTGTGGTTTTCATAGACAATTGGATGTCCATTTTGCATTAAAATACCATCGATTGCAAAATTCTAAGCATTGGTATGTACCTCATATGGTTTGGTATGGTCGAGAAGAGCCAACGCTGGCTCGTCAGCTATTGCTTGCTTAAGCACCTCAAACACTCCTTGGCATCTAATGTCCCAACTCTATGTTTGATTCTTCTTTGACAAATTAGTGAGAAGAGTTGCAATAAAGGAGTAGCCCTTTATAAATTTTCTGTAATAATTGATGAGGCCTAAAAAGGATCATAACTCAGTTACCTTCTATGGTGGCTCCCAGTTATGGATGGCTTGCACCTTGAACTTATTCAACCATAGTTTGCATCTGTCGACAATATGCCCTAAGAATGTGACCTCTTATTGAGCAAAGGCACATTTCTCCCTCTTTATATACAACTCGTGCTCTTTCAATACTTGGAAAACTTGTCGTAAATGTTCAATATACTCATCTAATGTCTTATTATAGACAGCGATATCATCCAAATACACTACGACAAATTTATCTAAAAACGACTCGAACACTCAATTCATCAAAGTGCAGAATGTGACAAGAGCATTAATAAATCCAAAAGGCATAACTAAGAACTCAAAAGAGCCATACCTCGTAATACAAACGGTCTTTAACTCATTTCCTTCTACAATTCTCACTTGGTAATATCACAATCTCAAGTCCAACTTTGTGAACCACCATGCTTCACCTAGCTGATCGAACAAATTAGCTATTAATGGAATGGGATATTTATTCTTCACAATTATTTTGTTGAGTGCTCAATAATCGATGCACAACCGAAGTGACCTATCATGGTTCTTTTGGAAAAGTACGGGTGCACCGTATGGAGCCTTTGACAATTGAATGTAACTCGCATCCAATAACTCCTTTCATTGCCTCCTGAGTTCCTTCAACTCGGGGGGTACCATTTGATAAGGCACCACAGCAAGGGGTCTTTCACCAGGGACCAATTCTATCTTATGGTTCACCTCACGTTTATGTGGTAACTTCTTAGGCAATTTGGGAGGCATCGCGTCCTTAAACTCCTTTAGGGCATGAGAGACTTCCTTAGGTAGGACATTTGATGAGGAAGTATCATTTTCATCCTTTAAAGATACAAGAAAGGTGGGTTGTGATTTCTTTACACCTTTAAAAAGCTACATGGCTGAAATTTACTTGGATGGAAGGCTAATCTCCCTAACTAAAGGCACCATGCATGTATTGCCTTCTTCCAAAGTGCATATTATGTTGGCAAAAGGAATAAGCATAGCCTTAACATGGTCCATAAGCTCCATACTAAGCACAATTGGATAATCATCCATTACTATAATAGAAAAGTCTACAAGGCCACACCATTCACTCATACGTACCTCTATATTGTGAGCAATGCCGAAAATTGACTTTGGCTCTAAATTTATCGCCTTGAGCCATCCTCGCTCCTTGTCATATTTGATGTTCAACCGTTTTGCTTCCTCTTTTTGAAGGAAGTTGTTAGAAATTCTGGTATCTACTAAGGCTTAAACCATTTGATTACTCACCTTTGCTTTCACATATAACCATCATCTCTTCTCAGTTTTTGGCACTTTAACCTTGGTTTTGATGGCATTAAGGATTTGTAAGGATCTAATCCTTGTCTCTTCGCGATGTTGCTATTCCTCCCTTTCTTCAACTATGGCAGAAAGCTTGGCTTTCTTTTGGCAATCCCTAGTCTTGTGTGGTCTATCACTACTTTGACCCTCCTTGGTGTTCTCCCCTTCCTTAAGCCCGTTAAATTTGTGAAAACGTCCTTTGTTTAAGGGACTATCTCCCCCACTCTTTCCCTTGCCAACCCTATCCTTATGAGACTTGGGCTTTTCAAACTTCTTGAATTCTATTAGTGATTCAGTAACAAAAATAGTGATGGTGAGATCTTGAACACTATGTCTTTAGATCTTCAACTTCACCCAATTTTGTAAGCCATCTTTGAATGCAAAGAATACTTCCTTGTCAGGATAATCAGGAATTTCCAACAACACTTCGGAGAATTCTTTTACATACTTTCGTATGCTTCCCTTTTGTTGAAGACACCTTAGCTTTATTCTCGTCTCTTCCTCGACATTCTCTAGATAGAACTGCTGCTTAATTTCTTTCTTGAACTCGTCTCATGTGTTAATGATGCAAATACCTCTTTTAATATCATTATACCTCCTTCTCCATCATACTATTACATTATTCATGATATATAAGGCGGCACTATTAATTTTCTTGGCATCTTCTATGACACCAAGTACCTTAAAATATTGTTCCAAGTTCTATAGAAAATTATCAACCTCTTTTGCATTCCTCGACCCATTATACATCTTGGGTCTTGGAACATCCACCTTTGGAGAAACTGTAACTACTGTTGGCAATGCGATACTTCCACTTTGAGCAATTGCCTTTTTGCAAAGGACTAGCTCATCCTTAGTCTCCTCCAACTCATTAGAAATTCGTTCCAGCTCCTCCTTCAACATCCCAACCTTACAATTAAAGGCCTCTTCCAAGGTCTTCACTTGGTCTAGACACCTTGATAGAACTTGGTTTAAGGTACCTTACATCTCCTCACGAAGCTTTTCACTCTCCTTCTTGAGCTCATCGATGCGTTGGTCTACTACCTCAAACTTCTCCTGCCCATCAACCATAGTAAATTCAACTTTCGCGAGCCTTGAATTGGTGTCTTCCAAGACATCCTTTGACCTTGATCTCCCCCTTTTTGGTTACTTCTTAGCTTCCTCAGCCACGTTGGTAACCTCACTGTGTCGACCAAGCATCTTTATCAATAAAGTGTGCTTGTTGGTTGCAGAAATAAGGCTCTGATACTACTTGTCACAAACTTAGCCTTGTACGCCCAACAACCTATGTGGCAGTAGCAATTCGCTTAATTTAAATGCTAATTTAGCTTGCTATAAGAGTTAGAATGCTAAAAATAGAAAGATATACACAAAGTAGATAAGAGATATAGAGAATTTGAAAAATACTATATTACTTCAAGAAAGCAAAATACATTATTACTTAGATTCTTTACAAATAAATTTCCTAGGGTTATATATAGTCATCCACCCGCTCAATGGATGACTAAGATCTATTTGATCTAATGGTTACTAATTACTTTCTAGAGTATTCTATCTAACTCTATGTCTTCCAAAAATATAAGAGTATTATCTAACTTTACATCTTCTAAGAAGATAAGGAAGTTATTTACAAGATTTTAAAGATTTCTACCTAATTCTAGAATTATGGAGTGATGACTGGAAAGTCTCTTCAATTGCTCAATTTTGGGCAGCATCAGGTAGTACATGACACAAGGTTTGAAGAATGGAAAGAAAGTATTGGAATCTTGAGCCCAAAGGGTCACGGAGAAGTAATAGCAATGACACTTTGCTGCTGCTGAGATACGGAAGAATTCCTACAGCTCTGCCGCTGTTATGTCCATTTCCCTCGAAAATTCAAATTGGAAGTAAAGTTGCAGAGATCAACCATAACGTTCACAGCAATTATTGTTCATTTTCATGTAATTTCAAGCAACTTGTATTAGCTTGAGTTCAGCCTCTATTTAACCTTTTTCATTAGACTGTAATTTCCTATTTTAGAAACTATTTAAGCTATTTACAGACATGAAAAAGCATGCTTTTATAATGGCATTTATTATGTCTTTTTTTTTTCTCTCCTATATAAATGAGCAGTAATGAAATGAATTAATTTTTTATCCTACAATGCATGTTTCTCTCTTTCTCTCTTAAGTTTTTTTTTTTTTATTTTTATATTTGGTGCACTCAATTCCCCGTAAAAAAGGGAGAAAAAAAAAAAACCAATGACGCCGTTTACTTTTACTGGTTATTGCTTTCTGCTTCGTTCTCTGTTTGTCCTTTACCACCTTGATTGAATGGCAAGGAAAGCCTAAAAGAGACAAAGGGTGAGGGTAAATGAGAAAGTTGTGAGGTTTGAAAACCAATGGTGAAAACAATGCCCGAGTTGGGAATTGACAGGCGGGTTGAGCTTCGAGGACCCCATCCAGCGGTCTGTTCTTTCGACTGAAGACACGCTGTAGATGCATGAAAATTATTTCTCACCTACAAAATCTGCACTTAATTTTCATCCGTTGCACTTATATGGACCATTACCCACCACCACAATTGCCACCCCTTGTCCTATTATTATACGCTTCTGGAAGGCTGCGGGCCAGCGGCTTCCACGTTTGGAATTTCTCTCTCAGGAAGTTTAAACTTCCACAACTGTTGCCGTGCGTATACTCCTAAATAACCTACCACAAACTTTGAACCAGACCAATCAAATCAGAAACATATATTCGAGTATGGGGTTCAGATTTTTTTTTTTCCCTACTTTGTATCCGAGTTGGGTTCCAATCTTAGCTCCCTTTAATTTCCATAAAATGTCATGTTCTAATTCCAATGTACAAAGAAAAAACTTTTTTTTGTCCACTAGTTTTTTCATTTCGAATAAATCACATAATCTTCTTAAAAAAATTCAAATTCGAGACATTTAAGGTTTTAGGCTGAAGGCATTAATATGTTCCCTTAGAAACCAATAAACTATATACAATTACAACCAGCGGATGGAAACGGTGGTTGTCAACTAATTTGGTTTAATTTATTACTTCATATATTAATATATGTTCATGGTTCATTCGGTCTCCATTATACCGAAAAAAGAAAAAGAAAGGCCAGTTCAATAAAGCCACTTAATTGATATTTCTTTTCATTCTATTGGGTTGAATTATCAAGTCTGCCTTGAATGCTCAGATTGTTGCTTTCTTTCACCAAGAAGGTTGTTGGATTTATTTCTAGTTACATGTAATTATATACACAATATAAGAATTAGGTGATGGTATAACTTACTCGCGAGTGTGTAGTCAAAATGCCTTTGCACTTAAGATTCTCAAGGTAGACAGAGTCGTAAGTACAGCTGGGACGTACGTTTCAACTCAGAAGTTGGTTTTGTCAGTTGACGATGGCTAGCCATCAAGGTTCCCCCATGAACAGGACAACTTTGTGTAGAATGTAAGAAAACTTGAAAGAAATGCAGGACGGGCTTGGTTCCTTTACCTAACTGGGTAAAATGACATTGCATCACAGATATATAATATAAGAAACTGGTCAGTAGTGCATTAACATCTGTCATAAATAAAGTCTCCTGTTCAGAGAGAAGATAGAGAGTAGTTGCACTGGGGCAGTGAGCGAGAAGGAGAGGATGGGGTTCTGGTCTCGGGCAACTCTGCTTTTGATAATCTTTTATCCTGCATTGGTGGATTCTGCCGTTCGCCATTATAGCTTCAGGGTAAGCACATTAATTCCTTTGTTTTTGTTTGTTTGTCGCTAATGGTTTTTCACTTCTTCAGTACAAACACCAAATATGGGACATTTTTGCGGCTGATGGATTCTACGGACAAAGGAGATTTTAGTCATCCAAATTAGCTAATTCCATTTGAATTGACCTCAGAAGTTGAATGCACTCTATTGTGTGAACAGTAATTCAACTTTCTCGATGGGGAAATCTTTGGAATACAAATTACTATATGCATTTACATATCTCTATAAATGTAGTCAGACACACTTTTGAATGCTCCATATAAATCCTTTTTAAGGATTTTTTTTTTAATAACCAATCCTTTTCAGGTTATATACAATTAAGGATAGTAAAAAATAATGAGAAAGTTATTAACTACACGAGATTGCCTTACCAATTAAGTTGTTGAGTAGAAGAGCCTTTTTTTTTTTATAAAAAAAAAAAGAAAGAAAAGAAACATTGTTGGAGTGGATGAGTTGGGACAAACTAAGTTCTAAGAATTG
Source organism: Bruguiera parviflora (assembly GCA_019804595.1). Lineage (NCBI taxonomy): Eukaryota > Viridiplantae > Streptophyta > Magnoliopsida > Malpighiales > Rhizophoraceae > Bruguiera > Bruguiera parviflora. The sequence continues at coordinate 2,026,363 of CM034054.1, read as the reverse complement.
AATTTTATTTTATAATGAAAGGAAGAATGAGCAAATTTAATAGGAAGATTTTATCTCTAATATTTGAATTTTAGACATTTCTGAGTGTCACTATGTAATATTCGTTGGATCCCCAAGTTGATGTCACAGTTTTATGTCATAGCCATTCTAAAATAACAAACTCTAACAAGATGACATTTCATTCAGGTGGTTTCGAAGAATGTAACAAAGCTCTGTTCAAGCAAGTCCATTCCCACAATCAACGGGAAGTTTCCTGGGCCAACTCTTTATGCAAGGGAGGGCGATAATGTCATTGTAAGGGTCACAAACCATATCCAAAAAAACGTTACTATCCACTGGTAAGAACCATAAATCCTGTACATTATGACTAACATGAAATAAATAAATATATATATATATATATACATTTAATATAATAATATTATATTTTAAAAAAAATTATTATTAATTATAAAATATAGTAATAAAATTATCTGGATTTTATTTTTAGGTTTAAAATTAAAATTTTGGTCCCTAAAAACTGAAAAAAAAAAGGGAAAAGAAAACATTTTCTTTTGATTATGACATTACAATGGAAATTTAGTTTTCATTTGAATCTCGCAGGCATGGAGTGAGGCAGTTGCGTACGGGCTGGGCCGATGGACCAGCGTATATTACACAGTGCCCAATACAACCAGGGCAAAATTACATTTACAATTTCACTCTTACGGGCCAGAGAGGCACGCTGCTTTGGCATGCACACATCTCATGGCTCAGGGCTACACTACACGGCGCCATCGTCATGTTGCCTAAGAAAGGAGTTTCTTACCCATTTCCAAAACCTGACAAGGAAAAGATCATCATATTTGGTGAGCTTGTTGGACAAGGTCGAGAAGTCGAATTTTTGAAACAAGAAAAGGGTTCTTCCTTGTTGTCTGGCCTAATAGAATGGACTTCTTAATAGAACAGAAAAAGGGTTCATGTTAACAAAAGCTCATTTTTCCGACTCATTAATTTTGTGAAATTTTATGCATAGGTGAATGGTGGAAAGCGGATGTTGAAGCTGTGATCAACCAGTGGGTGCAAAATGGTCTGCCGCCAAATGTATCAGATGCGCATACCATAAACGGCCATCCAGGGCCAGTTCCTGGTTGCTCTTCTCAGGGTACTGATTGACAGACATGGGAATAGGATATTGAATTGACTTTAGTCTCTCTCTCGACTTCTCTTATTCCAACCCATTTTAGTTCATCATTTCCAGTGAATTTAGTTAACACGACACATTCGATTTGTGTAACAAATTAAAATTTTTCTCCCGGCAGGTTTCACTTTACATGTTGAAAGTGGCAAGACCTACTTGCTACGAATTGTGAATGGAGCACTGAACGATGTGCTGTTTTTCAAAATAGCGGGGCATAATCTGACTGTTGTTGAAGTGGATGCATCTTACACCAAGCCCTTCAGCACAGACACATTATTTATCGCACCAGGACAAACCACAAATGCCCTGTTAACTGCTGATCGAAGTATTGGCAAGTACTTGATGACTATCTCTCCGTTCATGGATACTGTCGTTGCTGTGAATAACGTCACTGCAGTGGGCTTCTTGCGTTACAAGGGCACTCTTCGATTTCCCCCACCAGTACTGACCTATACTCCCGCTATAAATGCAACCCCAGTGGCAACAAGCTTTGGGGACAAACTCAAAAGCCTTAATTCAAAGAAGTACCCTGCCAAAGTTCCACTAAAAGTAGACCATTCCCTATTCTTCGCTATTGGGGTCGGCATTAACCTATGTGCAACATGTGTTAATGGTAGCAAGGCGGTCGGGGACATCAACAATATTAGCTTTGTAATGCCAAGCATCGCTCTGCTTCAAGCAAATTACTACAACATAAGTGGGGTTTTCACGGACGATTTTCCGGCTAACCCGCCAATCCCTTTTAATTATACTGGTAGTCCTCCATCTAATATGGCGACCATGAATGGCACTAGACTATATCGGCTGGATTTTAACTCCACGGTTCAAGTTGTGTTGCAAGGAACCAGTATAGTTGCCCCTGAGGACCACCCCTTCCATCTACATGGATTTAACTTCTTTATTGTTGGCAAGGGAGTGGGGAATTTTGATCAAAACAAAGACACACAGAATTTTAACCTGGTTGATCCTGCAGAAAGGAACACTGTTAGTGTGCCTACCGGGGGATGGACTGCAATCAGATTCACCGCAGATAATCCTGGTAAGTCCAGAATCCTACGTCTTTTTTATATATTGCATAGCTGCAAATTTAACGTAATTTTCCAATTAAGGAGGGCTTATCAAGTAGAGAAAAGGAAATAAAAAAAAAAAAGGAAGGGAAATGAATTTCTCAGTTTCCTAGGAGCCAGTTCAATCTTGGCATTAGGTATTTGTGACACTACCTATATGCTGAAGGGTGGTTCCGCCTTGCATATTACTCTTACGCAAAACTATAAATTAAAGCACTAGCTTCGGAGATGGTTCTTTTCTGTTAATTTTGTTAATTTCCATCTTTTACATTAGGACAAATGTCTGACAGCCTATGTGTCTAAGCGCTTGTTCGATTCAGTTGATAGTTGATGATCAACAGTTAAAGTGACTGACAACCAACAATTTAATGACTGATGATAACGAGTGACAGATAAACAGTATGAAATATCTAATCTAATAGCTACCAAGCAATAGCATTTGATCTTCGCTTTTTGATTAGCTGCTAAACAATTCTGATATACTCGTGATTGTAGGTGCCTGGTTTCTGCATTGCCATTTGGATGTACACACATCCTGGGGCCTAAAAATGGTGTTCTTAGTGGACAACGGAAAGGGCCCAAATGAGTCGATTTTGCCACCTCCCAGTGACCTCCCACAGTGCTAGAAAGATGTACAACGGCAAGTTCGAGACAGGGTGCCTGTAATTGAAGCTGAGAATTCTGAAATCAAAGATTTGAGGAATTTAAAGTCTAAATTAAAGCGAAACATCGGTTCGTGTTTGTTCTTTTTTATTCTTCAAGACGTTTGAATAAAGCTGCTCAAGTTGTTTTTAACGATTTTATCATCAGTTCGTTTTGAGATGCAAGTTGTTAGTACACCTCCATGTACCTGATATTTTAACAATTTTCAAATAGTGGAAATGCTCAATAAGCTTTTCTTCCTCCTGTTTTGTGGTTTTTTTTTTTTTTTCTCTCCCTCTTCTTTCGGTTTCTGAAAGAATGAAAAGAAAACGGTGAAAGGGCGGACAAAAAGGTGGCACCGCGCTGGTTACCTTAAATTTCAAACCGCCCTATTTGAAGTCTCCATTTTTGTTGAACTCTTTGAAGTCTCTCCAAAAGCTTTGAAAACTAGAACTTGGCAATTGTTCCTCGTGCTGTGATATTTGCTAAACTCAACTAACATCACCCATCTCTTTATGATCCCCTTGTAGTACGTCGACATATATACGCTTCTCGTTTCTCCTATTTTCCCGCTGTTTTCTGGTCTTACCCAATTCCCACCACCTTTCTTTCCCTCTTGATCGCCATGCTAACTCAGCTGCTTTATATTTTCACCTTTTGTGCCATTATCACTCCCAAGATCCATTTGTTCAATACTTTCTCCATTTCTCCGCTTCAAGCCTGAGAATTCTAGTCTGAGTTTCGATTCTCTCTCTTTCAATTATATTCCTAGGCAAGAAGATTCGTTTTTCCTCATCTTTTCAAGATTTCTTTGATCCTTGGAAGGTAGTCTTTAATTAGTTATTCAGTTTACACCATTAAGAAAAGGAGTTTTTTTAGTCCCGGCATATGATTCTACATTAAATGCTTCTTTGCGCAGATTTCTGCCTCTGTCTCTCCTCTGCTTTGTAGACTGTACTAATTTTAAGTATGAACTTGTAAGTGCCTATAGGCACCCGATCGATTGATATGGAAACGCTATATCCATCTTTTTACAAGTCAAAGTTGGATTGGTTCAGCCAAAGCACAGCGTGGACGAGAGAGGAGAACAAGGCATTTGAAAGTGCTTTGGCAATATATGGTGAGCACGATCCTGAACGATGGCTAAAAGTGGTAGCTATGATACCGAGGAACGATGGCTAGATGTTAGCGACACAGAAGCAAAGATGTGTCCCCGTTCCGGGTTATCTCACCTCATCTTTCATGTTTGTTGGAGTTGGTGATGAGAGAAGCGAGCAGCGGAGTCTATAGATAATTAAAAGAACTTTTCTCCCTTTTAACTTGGTAAATAATAAAAAATAATAATACAAATAAATTACTTAAAATATATATTAATTTTATATAAAAAATTTAAAAAATATATATATAATAATTCAAATAAAAAATTAATTTTATTATAATTAAATAAATATAATAAAAATTTTAATTATATCAAATAAATTAAATTAAATACTAATAAATTGAATAAAATAAGTTAATTATATATTATTAATTATAACTCAATGAATAAATTTCAAGATAATAATTTAATTGTTTAAGATAAACACTCAAATTTCTTCGATTAATTATCTAAAATTCAGTTCAATCGAATCATAAGTTAATAATCATGTACACAATTTATCAACTATATCATAAATGAGAGAGTAAAAAATTATTAAAATTAAGAAATCTCAATTTAAATGAAAATTTTGTTCTTATAATTGCCAAAAATCTAATTAACTATTCATAAAAAAGATATATATATCCTTTAATTATTAACCAAAAATTAGTTTGATCAAAATATAAATAATTTTTTAATTATACAATTAATCAAAATTATACACAAAAAATCACCTAAAATATAAATTTATGAAAATTGAAAAGAAACATAATTTACTGTACTCAAAATACAATTTCAACCATTTATAAATAATAATTAAATATTCTCAATTAATTATCTAATTTTCAATTTAATTATATTATTTTTAAATAAAAAATTAAAAAATATTATTTTTTCTTTCTCTCCTTCGTTACTCCAAATATAATTTTTATTTATAAAAAATAAAAATTAGACCTCCTCTATCAATTATTTAAATTTCAACTTGATGATCTCCTTGTCTGAATGAAAAATCAAAAAATATTGTCATTTCTTCTTTCTTTTTTAGTGGTCTTCCCTTTTTTTTTTTTCCTCACAACCAGCTCTATTAAGTTGTTTCAACCAAAAGGATATTTATATATACTTTAATTATTTTAAATAATTAATAATATGTAGTTAGATTATTTTTTTTAACTTATTAGTTTTTTATTTAATTTAAATTAAATTTTGTTTAATTAGTTTGGTCTATAAAATTGAACTTCTAATTTAAAATATTTTGTAATTTTTTTCTCTTTTTAGAAGATGTTATATGTAAAATTGATATATTATCTTATAAAATTTATTTTTATTATTATTTTTATTATTCAATTATCTCTCCTAAAGTTCAAATAAGTATGAGAATTTATTAATCGCAATTTCAATGCATATAGAAAGAGGCCTTTGGCTGCTAAGAGCGGATATCACAGGAGAAAAAAAGGTGTGCCTTGGACTGAAGATGAGCACAGGTGAATTCCACTCAAATTTTCAGTTTTATTTTTCTTCTGACAAAAGTATTAACTGTTAAAGTTCAAATTGATCCATGCTTGATCTTGATGCGGATTCAGGCAGCTTTGATGCTAAACTGCAGGCGGTTCTTACTGAAGCTTCTAAAGCATGGCAAAGGGGATTGGTGGAATATCACCCGGAACTTTGTAGTTTCTAAGACTCCATGTCAAGTGGCAAGCCACGCACAGAAGTATTTTATAAGGCAGCAGCTCCCCGGAGTTAAGGATAAGAGAAGTCAGAGCATCCCTGACATTACAACCATCAATCTTGCAGAATCTCGCAGAACTGTACCATCTGATGGCAGCGAACCTCGCTTGATTGATCAGTCTAATGTGCTTTTCGTCTCAGCAACATCCCTTTGGCATGCATAAAGTCCTAATTGACTGGAATCATCAAAGAGATGGATCGATCGTGGTCTTTGATTCAACTCAATATGGCGGCCTGTTTGTCTCATCTCCCCACGAGTTTGCATCATCTCTGGGTCAAAACTTGCATGCTGGCGCACATCGCGGAGCCTCCGTATCAGCACCCATAGCTTGATTTCCCCAAGGCCATTTACGTGACAATGTATGCATATAACGAAATACATCTAGAAGTAGGCTCTCCTTTTTGTTTCATTGATCTAGTGCTTTATCTGATTATATGCAATAGAATCTGAAAGCTTCTTAATGATCAATTATGTATGTCTATAATTGTGCTGTGCTGGTTAACTGTTATGAGGTCCAAAAATGTCTTTATCATCAATGCCTTGGTAGCAAAAATGAAATTGACTCTTGAAATAGAGTTTAGCTCCAGTGTGCACTTTCTTGTTGGATGAACAGTCTGGTTGACATTTGAAGTGAGATTAACGTTTGACTGTGAATCAAAACATTCCCGGGAAATCTTGCTCTCAAGGAAACCCACATAAAGAATTTTTGTTCTAACTTTTAAGCATCGTGCAGAGATAGGGTTCAAAAGCAATAGCACGTTACATTAGTTAAAAATGGAAAAAGAAAAAGTTGCTTTTTTTTTCACAAAAAAGGGTGATCGAAAAGTAAGTAGTGCTTCTACACCTTGAACAAGGCCAGAAATAAGCTGAGTCGGCAGGCACTCGTTTTGAGGTTCCACTGAATACAATTTTGCTTACCTTTTTTCCCTCGTGGGACGCTTGGAAGTTACTCTTTAGGCTTTTAGTCATCTAATATAGCCAGGTTGACTTAAGCTTGATCACTGACACTTGGTGGCAGCTGAGTTAGCAGCCCCACTTAGTTGAGCATCACATAATGCTTCAATCGCTCGCACGATATGAAAAGATCCTTGGATGCAAGAGTGCCACTGTCATTTACAATTTGTGCAATCCATCTTTTCTCCAACTAATCCATTTATTCTCGTTTTTCTTTGATACTTCTCTTTCCGCCAACCCATTTGTTTACGGTGGCAACACTGTTTGATGAGCACAGCAGCCTTTTTTTTTTGTTTTTTTTACAGGTCTCTGGAATCACTATGAATTCTTGTGATTCTTTGTGTTTAATCACTTGGCGGCCCATGAAAAGATACTGGCAATTATGATCGCATGTAATTGTTCACTTGACAGAAGATATTGACCCTTTTCTCTACACAGGGATAAAAAAAAAAAAACGAAAAAATAACAGAGAGATATTGACCGTTTTCCTTGACCTTGTAGGAATATGATATGCTGACCCTTGTCGAATTATTGTTCCTCACAGTTTCCTCTTCAGTAGCTGTATGTTGAATTGCTATCATAATTAGGACATCTTCCCTTGTCTTAATGATCTAACTTTACCGATTTAGTTTTTGGTTTCTTAAATAAGAAAGTTACTACTTTAGAATGTAGGCGTTAGTTGATGAAATTGCATTGAAATTGTAAGCGTTACTTTAGAAAGTCCCCAAATGTCTAGCTTTTCAGTGGTGTCTCAGGAATGGAATGATTGATAGCAAATGGCAATCCACACATGGTAAAAGAAATAAACAAAGGGAACGATGCTTCCTTACGCTGTAACTGTACCCATTTTCTTTGAATTGGAATTGTGGGTAATGGAACTACCGTCACTATAGTTGCCGCTAAAATCATCATGATAAGCCAAGTGCCCATCTGTATCACTTAACATGCATCGTCTTCTAAGCCAAACAAACAATGGGCATCGCAAGCTCCAAAGCAACGTGAAAAAAATACCGATATAAAATAACTATATCTAAAGTTGCAGCCTTTCAACGAGCTGAATAAGACAGCATAATTGCCATTTCATTCCAATCTTAATCAAACAAGACGACACCAAAGGCTTTTGGCCACTTTTTCCATGCACGGGACAGGTTTCATCTTCGGGCTCTACGCCTTACGATCCCGTAGAAAAGTTCTGAATAGTAGTTTATTTGTATGCCAGCCATGTAACCAATACATCGGTTAACGTTTCTATACATCGTTGGAAAATTGAAGTGATCAGCCAATTTTCAGAACCTAAAAGCCTCGAAAGGAGAAATTTCAGAATGACCCTTTTGAAAATGTCTACCGCATTTTCTACAAACTCGGGATTAGCTATATGAACGCAAAATTTTATGAACATGAAGGGAGTCAAAATGATTTTATATTATATAGATTGTATTTTATATAAAATAAGAGAAATTTTCAATGATTTTATATTATTTTATTATAAATCTCTTACATCTTTTATAAATTATTATTTATGTAATATAAAATATATTACATGTCCTGTAAAATTGTTTTACCTTTTTTTAACTTCCATGAGATTTGCGCTCGCAAAAAATTTTCCCGCAGATACATGTAACTAGCTTATTATCACGGGTTCATTAGCTTGAATTGGGCAATACACCCGTTTATATAACACAAGTTTCTATTTTTTCTTGACAATATGAGACACAGACAGAGAGCAACCGTTACATTATGGTGACTAAACTTGGCTCCAGCGAGAAGAAGTTAAAATTCTCCTCTATGTTTACTCTTATCGGGTTAGCCCATCGTAAGGACCCAAGGGTGCCCAAAATTCGAACCGTGCGCTTAAAATCAAAACCAATAGAAAACTTTCCATCCTATAATTTAAAAATTAAAACCAAACTAATACATTTGATTAAAACCTTGGTTTGCTTAGATTTTAGAAAACGTTAAGAGATAGTTTAATTATTATATTATGTTGATTAAAATTGCAAATTAAAATTTGAAAATTAAAGAACCAGTAACAAAATTGTAAGTCAATCACCAATTGTTGATCAAGTAGAGATTGATCAAAAAGAATGAAAAACACCAATTATTGTTCACAAAATTGTTGAGCAAGTTAATATATTATGTGTTAATAAAGATTTCAATAAACACCAAGTGATAAATCTATTGGTAATAGGTTATACTAATTTACAAACTAAACTCATAACTCATATGTCCAAGAATCTTATTAATTATTCACCTATATTATTTTATTATATTACTTTTATCAAGATAGACCATCGAGTAAAGTAAAGTTTTGATTTAATTTTATTGCTAGTTAGTTTTATTACTCACACGATAATTCATGAATGAAGTTGACTCTTGTTATGATAATAATTTATTTCAAGTATTTATTTTCATGATATAAAAAATATCAATTTTTTATTAACAATTCAAGTAATAATTTATTTTTAAATAGAGAGATTTAATATAAAATATATTATTAAAAAAAATTTATATTATTTTATCATTAATAATATAATGTTGAATATTAAAATTTTATAATGTATTTGAATTGTTTATTTAAAAAGATTTATAATATTTTTTATTTTAAATTATTATATAATAAATTTACATAATTTTTATTTAATTAATAAATATTTTTGTATTAATTTGATAATTTGTATTATAAATAAATTTTTAAATTTAAAGGTTGAATATTAATCAATTAAGTCTATTTAATTATTAAATTTAAATAAAATTATTCGAACTTAAAAATTGCTATTTATCTCTTAATAAATTTCACAACTTACATTTTGATAATTCCAAGCTATGAGGTAAGTACAGGTGAGCACAACTTATTTTGCCGCTTTTCTCTTCTGAGGCTACCTTCCTAAAAGTTATAGTTAGGTAGCCAAATGTTACATGAACAGTTTATGTCTAACTCGCTCAATAAGTGAGAAGGCAAAAACTTAGGTCAAACTGAACTTCTGTGGACTGCCAACAATGTCTAGCCCCTTTTTACTGCCTAAATACAACACTAAAAAGTTTTTAAAAAGTACAGAAGTACCTGAAAGTACCTACATTTAAAAACTTTTAGTAAAGGTCAGCAAGAACACTCACTAAAATCTTCTTGAATATACTATAATTATTAGACTCTAAAACATTTTTTGTAAATATTTTAGATGTTCAAATTATAACCATATATTGAGAAAGTAAAGCCACTATAAATAGGCCTCTCTTCCTAATTGTAAAGACTTTTAGCAACTACTCAATACAGCTTACTTGTAAAACTCTTTTGTACTCTCTATTTCTCTATCACTCTCAAATCCCTCTTACTTTCCTTTTACACATTTCTGTTGGTTCTCTCAAACTCTTTTAGGCTTACTTAGCTCATCTTCTCTCACATAATTAACTAAGTGTTACGGGGGTTAGCACACACGAATCCTAACTCTATGACAGGTGGTATTAGAGTAACGGTTCAAACCTTAAGTACAACCTGCTATTTGTGTTTGCTGAAGCAACGAGCATGACAAGTGAAGAAAGATTTATTGCAACAAGCAAGGTAATAATCTTGTTAGCATGAGAAGCACCGTACTTCAGCCAAGCGTAGTAAGTCCAAGACTCTAGCAAAAGAAACCATGGACTTTCGAGTTAATGGCTTAAAGAGGTGTGTCATTAATCTTAACTTCGTAGTGGATGACCTATGTGATCAAGTTAATAACTTAATCCACGAGAATGTAGAGATCACGCAGGCTGCTAAAATCATGATCAAGGAGTTTGGCCACTTGTGTAGGGAAGAAATACGCTTCTTGAACCAAGGACTGTCTAACCTGTACAAGTTCGTTAAAGGAGAGATTCACAACTTCCGCAGAGAGATGGATTCTCTGTACCAAAACAACTCACACATTGCTAGTACAGTCACAACTACTAGCACCATTACACTACATAGTTTGAAGGTCCCCAAGTCTGCCTTGTACAACGACACACGCAAAGCTACTACAATAGAAAACTTTCTATTTGGTCTTGAGCAATATTTCGAGACCATAGAGGTTGTCGATGACCTTGCCAAGGTTGGCAATACCCCAATCTTCTTACAATATGCTACCCAACTTTGGTGGAGATGGAAACACTCAGAGAGGGAGAAAAGTTTATGCATCATCAACAATTAGGAGCAATTCAAGGCTGAGGTATGTAAGTACTTTGTGCCTCACAATACAGACAACAAAACTAAGAGAAAGTTGCATCACCTAAGTCAAACAGGTAGTATCTCCAATTATATCAAGGAATTTACTACCCCCATACTTAAAATCAAGATGTACGACAGGGAACTTCTCTTCTACTTCAAAGACGGCTTGAAAGATTAGGTGAGAGTTGAGCTAGACAAGCGCGATATACAAACCCCTGGATGCTATTATTGTAGCTACCAAGACCCTCATTGACTATTTTGCCCACTCCAAGAGTAAGAAGGCTAACTCTATCAAGAGTAGGGGAGAGAAACCTAGGCAAAAGAAGTAGAATTCTGGCTGCAATGAAGGAGGATGACAGAGATCCTCAAATGATCATCCCAAGTATGAGAAAAACTTTGCAGGCAACATAATGCAAGCAGTCCCCCGAGGCCCTATTTCATAACGGATTATACTGGATAAGAGACTACCCCAATTGTAAGGCAATGAATGTTATAATGGCAATTTTCAACCTAGAAAATGCCAATAAAGAACCCTAGGCAGACATGAGATTTATCCAACAATTAGGTAGTCTCTTTAAGCATTTCTCCCTAACAGTCTCTAAAGAGAAAGAACTGATGTTGCCATTAAGGGTAAAACATCTTGTGTGATGCTAGATATAGGGGCAACACACAACTTTATGAATGTACAAGAGGCCCACTATCAAGGTCTCAAACTAACAAAGGAAAATGGCACCATCAAGGCGGTGAATTTAGAAGCAAAACTTGTTCAAAGTGTAGCATAAGAAATAGCCACTCGGATTGGGGGATGGACTAGTAAGTTAGACTCTACCATTGTTCTCATAGATAACTTTAAGGTGGTGTTAAGTCTTACATTTTTCTGCAAAACCTTGGCTTTTCCCATTCTTGCTTTGAGTTCTTTCGTGGTCCTCGATGCTTGCAACACCCAAGTGATTCCCTTGAAGTGCAAAGCAAAGTCGCAACCATCGATGATGTCAGCCTTGCAATTCAAACAAAAACTCAAGTTAGATCTAAGCTACATAGCTACCATAAGAAAGCTAAGTAATGGGGAAGACATAACAATACCTACTCTCACACTGCCACAACTCATCCAAGCAATTCTTGCCATGTTTAAGGATGTTATGCCTTTCAAACTGCCGAAGAAACTTCCACTAAAGTGAGATACAGATCACCACATCGAGTTGGAATTTGGTGTCAAGCCTCTTACCATGTTCCCTTATCGCATGACATCCCTGATGCTCATTGAACTAAGAAAATAGCTCTAAGATCAAATAGATTTAGGCTTCATCAGACCCTTAGAAGCCCCTTTTTATTGTCATAGTACTCTTCTAAATAAAAAAATCACACTTAGCATTGGACGAAAAAATATCAAACTTCCATCAAGAGATTAAAGCAAGCAATCTTCGAAGAAGCTATAGTCGTATCCCTGGACTACGAAAAGGCTTTCAAAGTCCACACTGATACATCTAACTTTGTCATCGAAGGAGTCTTGATACAAGATAGGCATTCCATTGCCTATGAAAGTTGTAAGCTCAACGACACAGAGAAGCAATACACCGTCCAAGACAAAGGGATGACTGTTATTATCCATTACTTGCGTACTTAGAGACATTGTCTCTTTGGAAGTAAGTTCATGATCATGACCAACAACGTTGTTACAAGTTACTTCTAGACCTAGAAGAAACTCAACCCCAAGCAAGCTCATTGGCAAGATTTCCTAACTAAATTTGACTACACTCTACGGTATAAGTTGAGCCAAGCCAATGTTGTTACTGATGTGCTAAGTCAGAAGGTGGAACTAGCTTTCTTTTCTACTAGTTCGCTTAGGAGCAATTTTCTTGAACGGATCAAGGAAGGTACTGACCAAGATAATCTGTCTAAGAGGATGAAAAGGTGTACTAACACCAAGTGATGCCTAAAAGGTTACGTAACAGGAGACATGATAATGGTCAAGTTGTTGCCTAACCAATTCAAGTCTCTATGCAAAGTCCACAAGAGCTTAAGGAAGTATGAAGGGTCATTTCCTATGATCAAGCGCATGGAAAAGGTTACTTACCAAGTCCAACTCCTTCCAAAGCTGAAGATCCACAATGTCTTCCATGCAAGTCTTTTAAAATCTTTTCATGGAGATAAAGAGGATCCGAGATAAAGTGTGTCTAAGTACGCACTAATAGCTGAAGTTCCACAATGTCTTCCATGCAAGTCTTTTAAAATCTTTTCATGAAGATAAAGAGGATCCGAGCTAAAGTGAGTCTAAGTACGCACTAATAGCTATGGTCACCAAATTCAACAAGGAGGTGAAACACATCCTTGTTGAAAAAGTGATTCAAAGAAAAGGAGTCCCCAACTACACTGAGTACTTAGTAAAATATCAGGATTTGCCCGACCAAAAGACTAGTTGGAAATAAAAAGATCAGTTTTGACAAATTGTTGATCACATTTGGCAATTTCAAAGTGAGAATGCAATGAGGATGCCACAAGATTGAATAGGGGAGGATGTCATGTGGGCAGTTTATGTCCAACCTACCCAATAAATGGGAAGGAAGAAACTTGGGTCATATTAAACCTCTGTGGGCTGCCAACAATGTCCAGTCCCTTTTCGCTACCTAAACACAGCACTATAAGGTCTTAGAAGAGTACAGAAGTAGCTGAAAGTACCTAGATCTAGAGACTTTTAACAAAGGCCAGTGGGGACACTCACTAGAACTTTCTTAAATAGACTGTAATTATTAGACTTTAAAACATTCTTTATAAATATTTTAGATGTTCAAATTACAACTATATATTGAGAAAATAAAACCACTATAAATAAATCACTCCTACCAATTGTAAAAACTTTTGACAACTATTCAATACAACTCACTTATACTTTCTATTTTTCCAGCACTCTGAAATCCCTCTTACTTGTCTTATACACATTTCTACTAGTTCTCTCAAACTTTCGTAGACTTACTTAGCTCATATTTTCTCACAAGATTGACTAAATATCGCACAAGTTAGCACACATGAAACCTAACTTCGTGACACAAAGCTGAGTTTAGGTGGTTTGGGCTGCACACTTGATGTGGAATTTTGATTGGGCTTCGGGATAGCCTTTGCAAAAAGAGTGACGAGATCGAGGATTGCTGGAGTAGCCCAAGAACAACAAGATCTACATGTTGCTTCATCCATCCCTTGCGCAAGATCTTTATTCCCTCGTGATACTTGCGGTTCTCGAATCTTCCGATTAAATGTCGGAATTGGATCCTAATTTTATGGAGGCTCCATGTTTATCTCATGATTTTTTACAGAAGAAATGGAGGTGACACTGTTATTCACCAAATTTTGTTGACTCTGCTGCCATAGACCCTTTTATTATTTCCAGACCTAAAGCCCGTATGACCTTTTATCCTAACTAGCAATATTAGAGTTCCAAGACATTATTTTGTTCTCCTGTCTAATCACTAACTTCTTTGCTCAAAATCTGCCCAAAACTACGAAGTGCGAGGAGCCTTTGGCGATTGAATTATAATTGGCAAAATTTTCCTTTTTACTCGACTTTCCTACAAAATCCCTTTGCTGTGCCCTTCTGCCACCTTTCTGAGCGTGCATCCAAGGACTAAATCTCCCCACCCACAAGTTTATAATCTTCCTTGGTGTTTCTGCCAGACTCTCTCGTAAATCGACAACATGCCCCTTACCAACATGGTTTACAATACTTGGACATGCATCTTTGATATGACTCGTTTGGCCGCACTCAAAGCATATCTGACAAGGACCTTCATATTCAATCGTGAGCTTCAATCCAAAGCTTAGAGAGTAGGAGTTTGCCAAGATTGATCTAGATACATAAACAGGCAAACTTACATCGTAAAACAACCAATATAGAAGCATTGACTTTAACCGTTATACCAATTAATCCATTAATAGTATTCAGAATGTCATTATTATAATATTTTACCGACAACTCACGAAACGGTGCACACACTGCAACAGAATTTATTGTAGTTTTAAAAGGACAGAAATTTAGTGTCTATTCTCAAATCACAGGATAATAGCTCAAGATCATCCAAGGACTATTACAGAGAACAGTGCAACAATCCTTTGCACTCATAAACTTGATATTAAAATACTCATTTCCCCAAGTCCACAATCCACACCTCACCCTTTTGTTTCTACAGTATCTTCAAACGACTACACAGACGATTATATTTGGATGAAGTTGCCCCAAAACTTAGCAATAAAAGTATTCTACCATTGTTTCCTAAGAGCCTTCTTCTTTGCTTTAGATAATCAAATGTGAAGGCACCCATCCTCAAGAGTCACTTGGATATCTTCTGTTGTTCCTGTTATTGAATCGGCTTATTCTTTATGTTCTACTTGATGTGTCAGGGGCAATCGAAGAAATACCTTTTGGAATGGTATTAAGACTCTTAAACGTAGTTGTGTCACTCAGAGCACTACTAGCTTCCGATTTTCCCTTCTCGGTACTCCGATCCAAGAGGTCTGCCTCCTCTACTGATAATACACGAGCAGGGTTTTCCTTCATAAAAAAGAGAAGGGATGGGGGCAGGGTGCTTCAGTCGAAGGAGACTACATTGGCTTAATTGCTTTCTAGATCCAAGAGGTCTGTCTTGCTCATCTCACATGTTGGTCTAGCCCAGTCCTTTTCGCCAGCCCAGTGTTCCACTCAAGACCGAAGCACATTTCTCTTTGAAATCCATTCGAGACACGGTTGCTGTATTTAGGTAGTCCTTGCCATGACAACATTTTCTGCTTACGGTGATCTTCTAGTTGAATATGAATTGCAGTAAAAAGAGACATGAAATTAGTGCTGTATCCACTTCTTCGAATCATTCATACTTGCGTACCACTAACTATTGCGTTGTTCAACGCAGCGCCGTTGCCACCCAGTGATGCATCGGACGTCAATCAAAATGATAATGATGGATATGTCACTTGAAACGACCCATTGAATTGGTTTCACACATCTTGCCACATGAGAAAATTGGATCATCAAAGACGCACCAGTGTTCCATTAGAAGTTAGACCACGCTCATTGAACAAACATCATTGGCCTGACACTGCCATGGCCGCTGTGCAGTATCCATGATTTAACAAAAAAAAAAAGGAAAAACACATAAACCTATATACAGCTTCAAAACTGTGGCTTGATCTCCTAAAAATTCCTCAGTAAAACTGCATCATAAACCATAACATCAAATAAGAAATGTGTTAAAGAAACAAAAACTGAACAGAAATTAACGGTAAGACTAACAGATCTATCTACAAAAGTGATCCAATGGTAGATATTCCAACTCTAGCTAACAGAGGTTAACTTTTATTATAGGTACAACAGAAGGAACTGAACAGAGACGAAACAAAGAGAATTTGGCTTCAAATTGAATTCCCAATCTAAGTCTCCACCCCCTGATCCGTACTCTAATCAAAATATAAGAACTCCCACATTAAAAGGAAGATGAACCCCAAAAAAAATTATCGAAATCTACTTGCCCGGATAACAATTCCAATGACATGAATTCACTCTGCAGTTGTAATAGGCTGTTCAGCATCTAAGAAGTACCTAGAAAAGTGAATGAGCCAGTAGGACACCAACAGTGGAAATGCTTTCAAATTACAGAAGAACGTGGAAGCTTATTACACAACAAAAGGTCTAGAAACGAAAGTTAAACCATCTTATGGAAAAGGATCGACTAATTTACAAACACAATTGTGGTGGTAAAAATAACGGAACACAACTTCATATACAGTCTGTGGCATTCTACTTCATTGGATACAGTGGTTCAACAGTTTCCGGAAAATCTGTTCTTGGCCCAGCAAGGGAGTAATATGCAAGAATATGAGCTGGATGATCAACAACCTCATCATTCTCTCCAGCCCCATTGCCCATGACAACTGTCCGAGAGGGTATCAACTCAATATTCCAAAAGGGACGAGCCATTGCTAACAGATCAAGACTTGCTGGTGATGATTGTCTATAACCCTGCACCCATAGATACCTCAGAGCTGGCAGCTGCATCACAGCTCTGGCCAATGCATTCTCACTGAAGCAACAGCCCCTCATTTCCAATTTTTGCAGGCTAGGACAACCTTTAGAGAATTCTATGAGCCCATCATCAGACTGCCCAATATAACCCAGAAGCATCCATCTAACATTTGGGCTGTACTTTCCAATATAACCAAGACCCACATCAGTCAAGCCCCCTTGCCTGAGATACAGAGCAAACCTTCGGAGCTTTTCACAGCCCCTCAATAGAGCTCGAACTCCATTATCAAGTGGCAGTTCAGTTATTCTGTCCTCTCGCTCAAGCAAGACCAAACGAAAGTCATTGAGATTCTTTGAGTAAGTACCAACGGATTCCAGAGCTGCATTTGTAATATCAGAAACATACACTGCCAAGTACTCGAGCTCAATGCAACCCTGAGCCAGAGAGATTAATCCATGTTGTGAAACCAAACCTTCTTCATCCTCCATTTCCTGCTCATCATCACCGCGCTCAATTCTAAGCCTCTTTAGCTGCTTACAGCTACTGGCAAGAACTTCCAATCCTCTATCTCCAATAACATTTCTTGTCTGCCCATGGAGAAAAATATTTAAGACAATATTCTTCAAAATGTATGTAACAAATACAGTTCCACCTCCAAATAAGATTATAGATATACATTAGTTTTCCAAGATCTCCCAATGATTTAGGTATTTATGTTTCGCCTCTATTCAAACTTTTCTAGGGAAAATCTCTTTGTTATTTACATGCAATTGGATATCTCAAGACCAAGATTAAATCTTAAATTTCTAGGCACTAAAGATAAAAAGTTACATTTGAGGAGAAATTTAAAAATATTAAAGATTATATGACAAATTATATACATCACAGACAAGTAAAAAAATAATAATTAACCAAGCATCAAAAGTATAACAAGACAAAAGCCTAAGCAAATTTAAGTAACTATATCTTATATTATTTAGGTAGACTTGGCATGAAGAAAAAAGTGAGATAACTGAAGCCAGGCCACTATTGCAGTGGGTATGGCGCCATTTTCATGCAAATGTCATTGGAAACTGAAATTTTGTCCACTCAAAAGAATAAGAAGTGCATGAAAATAGCTCATCTCCATGCCAATTAGATACCGAATAATGCCAAAATCAAAATTATATGAAATGCACAAGAAAGACATCTGCTTTTGTACCTCAAGAACTTCTAAGTTGGGGCACTTTCGAATTAAATGACAATGGTCTTCCGTGCCAAGCATTGCATAAAGGAGATCCAACTTCTTAAGAAGGGAAGCAAATGGGAACACTATAGGCATTTCATTCTTCCCCATATAAGTTAAGCCCAAGCGACGTAATGTTTCTGGAAATGTCACCTTTGTGTACTCCTCGGGTTGATCATTGAAAGAAGCCCCACAGAACTCTTCTAAAGCAGTTGCAGAACGAAAGAAACCAAGAAGATGCAAGATTTCACAGTCACTAATTTTCACAGACACTAAAGAACGGCAATTTTTGGCTATGAGTTCAAGATCTTCATATCTGAATTTGTTCAGATCAGTCATGTAAAAATTCAGTGTCTCAAGAACTGTATTGTTTATGGCAAGCTCATGGATCCAGTTACCATCTTTCTCCCAAATCGAACTCTCTTCCAAAAATAATGTTCTCAATTGTCTGTGGAAACCATCAAATAAAGAAAAAGCAGCAGAATCAATATGGTCAAGCTCACATAATAGGGTTAATCAGATATTCAACATGAATATATGTACAAGAAATACAGCCCTCGGATAATGAAGCCATCCCCTACTTGTCACAAATAGGACATATAGACCAAGTCATCGCTTCTGGAGTGATCTCTAAATATAACAGAGACTAACAAAGATGATATATATAAAAAAAATAAATCAAAATTGAAAATAAAATAAATAAATAAAGAAAAGCCAAGCATAAGAGTTTATCGAAGAGACCCTTTTCTTTTATGTAAAAGTTATAAATATAATTTTCCAAGCAACAGAGAGTTTAGCAGTTTCAATGATTAAGCTAGTGATTCATAGTCCTCCATTGACTTTATCCCAGTCAGGGATGCAAACGGAAGCAAATCAAGTAGAGTTACTCAATCAGTCTCCTAGAATTTGATAAAAGCACAAAGCAACAGCTGCAATCAGACCGCATAAATACAGAATCGAACTCACAAAATACTTTGAAAAAGAGACAAGAAAAAAAAAAAAAAAAAAAAAGAGCGTGTAAAAATTTCCCCAAAAAAAAACACCCAACATACTCTTATAAAATTAGAAGCCTTTTTTTTGGGGGGGGGGTGGTAACTTCAGTACCTGCAGGAGCGAGCCACGTGCAAGAGCCCATCGGTAGAGAAGCCGGAGCACTTGTCAAGCTTCAAGTGCAGCAAAATCCGGTCGCGAGACCTAGCGAGAAGCTCCAGATCCGAATCTTTGACAATCATCCGCCGAAAGTGGAGCGATTTCAAGCAATCGAAAGACTCCGCGATTTCTTTGACCCACGGCGTCACATACCCTCCCCAGTCCTCCGGTATCAAATTGAACATGGCCGCCCTCGGTTTACCTTTTATTTTCAGCGATTCGAGGTGCTTGAAACGACGCCGGAGCCGATCTGGACTTGTGGTGTAACACAGCGCGATTGTTAGGTGCTTGCGTGTCAGCGCGTCCTGGTCGTACCATTGGCGGCAAACCAGCGACACGGCGTCCCGGTCGCGTGGGTCGTGGATGTACGTAATCACGTAGTCTAAAACGTCGGACATGGTGCTGCTGCTGCTGCTGCTGCCGCCGCCGCTGTTACAACTCCTTTTATTCACTCTACAGTCGTTCTGATTCTCTCCCATCGCTTCGACTAAATAAAGCAAGCTTTTGCTTTTGTTTTAACTACAGTTTGCAGATTTGAAGCAAACTGCTCTGTCAAAGCTGAATCGGTCAATACTTGAAAGGGCAAAATATCAAAAGCTTAAAGTCCGATCCTCAAAACCTGTAAATTTTGAGCTCTAAAAGCCTTGAAGAATTAAAGACAAAATAACAATAACAATAACAAAAACAATAACGAGGCAAAAATTTCAGCACAAACGAGAAAACCGAGACCAAAACCATCAAGCTACATGGACAAACAGCCGATTATTAGGCGATTAGCTGCTGAACAATGATTCTAATCGCGGCAGAATTCAAGCGATTTTGGAAGTGGAAACGCGCCGATCGGATTGAGACGGCAACATCAGATCGAGCAGTCGAGAGTCGATGCAGCATCGACGCCGTTAAGTACGCGGAGCACATAGTAGGCCGGAACCGAGACGGGAAGAAAGAGGGAGGTATAAGAGGGAGGGAGTCGAGACGGTAAGAGAAGAAGGAGCGGACGGTTATGATCAACGGACAGACAAATCTGACGGCGACGGTTGAAACGGTTTTCAGATATTGTGTGCCGTGGTGGGTTTACGGATCAGTAGCTTTGGTTAAAGGTTGTCCAAATTCTATTAGCCTCAAAAAAAAAAAAAAACCCCAAAAGATCTCGAAGTTAGTCATTACAAAAATACAGAAAATTGGAAAGGGACATTGAGAAAGATCAAAACGACAAAAGTATATATATTTTTGAGCGTGACGTCAAAAATATATTTTTGCAGCTACAACCATTCACCGGTTGTTATTCTTAATAGTAATGCAGAAATTAATAAAAGATTAAAAAATGATATATATATATATATATATATATATATATACATACACGCACTAAGATTAAATTTGCAAAATAAACATATTTATTATATTTTTTAAAAAATTACTTTTTATATTTTATTTAAATAAAAAATAAAAACTAAATTTCATTGTTTTTTTTTTAGAAAATAAAAATAAATTTAAATTATAAATGTTATTTTATAAAAAGATAAATGTAGAATTTTTTTATTTAAAAAATATTAAAATTTAAGATTATTTTTTAAAATTTATTCTTTAAACTTTTTAACTAAAAATATTTATATTGTACGAATTTTAAATTAATGTGAAATTTTATTAATATGAATTAAATAAATTATAATATATATTGATAATAATTAAGTAAATTAAGTTAATTAAATATATGTTAAAATTTTAATTTTATTAAAATATTAAAAATTATAAATTAATTATTTAGTAAATATTAAATGAAAAATTTAAATTAAATATTAAAATTATTTTTAAAATTAAAAATAACTTACTATGTAAGCATTTCATTAAATTTTTTTAAAATTCAGTAATTCATATATAAATATGATGGGTAAATCACTAAAAATTTAAATAATTGGGTGTCTGATGCAGCATTTTGCAGTATATTCCAATGATTAACGATAACAGAATGTGACAATCAAAAGATAATAAAATTTACA
Organism: Bruguiera parviflora; assembly: GCA_019804595.1. NCBI lineage: Eukaryota > Viridiplantae > Streptophyta > Magnoliopsida > Malpighiales > Rhizophoraceae > Bruguiera > Bruguiera parviflora. Next base: position 2,005,094 of record CM034054.1, on the reverse strand, counting down.
AACTACATTAACTTGATCGGAGATTTCGCTACAAAATTTATTTTAGGTGCAAGCATAATATAAGTCTAAAAGTGCATTTGTTATATATATATTTATTTATTTATTTATTTATTTATTTATATATTTATTTAAGTGAAAAATAAGTAAGTCAAATTAGATTTGAATCATGTTATTTCATATTTCAAGTTTTAAATTTTGAGTATTTTAAAATTTTGGGTTAATTAGGTTTGGATATATTAAGTTTTACGTCTATCTAGTTTCAAATACATTAAATTTCAAATTTTCTGATTTTGGACTTGATTTATACAAATTTTGAGTTGTATAGATTTGTGTTATTCAAATTTTAGGTTGTTTGGATTTTAAGTTGTTTTAATTTTGAGTTACATTAGTTTCAAGTTATAAATTATTAATTTTTATGCTAATACTAGTTACATTGAATTTAATTTTAAATAAATTAAATCAAATTATTTAAGTCATATTAGTTTTTATTATCTCTAATATTTATTATAACATAAGAATATCTTATATTATATTAAGTTTCATGTGATAAAAACACCTCTTAAGATTTACGAATATAAAACATTATATAAGTTAAATATTTGTTTAAGAGAATATATTATTTTAAAAATAATTTTTTTAAACTTAAAAAAATATTTATCAAAAAAAAATATTCATTTCAGATGAAAATTTTTCACTTTTCCTTAAAAAATGACTTTTTGTTTCAAAAAACTGAAAATTATTTTCAATAATTAAGGAAGATTGAGAGAGAGAGAGAGAGAAAAGATATACAATGAAGAAAAATGAAAGAGACAAAAAGAGTAAGAGAGAGAAAATAGCAAAAAAAAGAAAGAGACAGAAAATAAAAGAAATAAATGACATAGATAAAGAAAGAAAATAGTAAAAAGAAAAAAAAGATTGTGAGGGAACTAAAGAGAGAATGATGTGGCCAAGGAAAAAAAATATATATATAAAGAGATAAAAGGAAAAAAAAGGGAGAAAGGGAGAGTGGAGAGAAGAGAGGAAAAGAGGAGGTGTGAGAGTAAAAAGAAAGAGTCAGGCGAGAGAAAACATGGAGAGAGGAAGAAAGAGAGAAAATATGAGATAAAACGGGAGAGAAAGAGAAAGAAAAAGAGAGAAATTAGAGAGGGAGCCAAAGTGACATGCAAAGAAGGACAAAAATAGAAAGAGAGGAAAATATGCTTTTATATGTACACTTGAGTATAAAAAATATTTTATATCAAATTTTAATATTAAAACAAAACAACATAAATGACTTATTTTTATTGGTAATGTTTGCCATGTATAAGTACTTTTTCTACAAATAAACAAACCTTTATACAATTTAATTTTATTCTCACTTACATCATTATAGTCCATTTCTATTATATCCAAACGAATGTAGGTTTAAATTACTTGTTGTTCATACAAATTAAGTTATAATAATATTTGTCCTTTTGTCTATTAATGCATATATCACAGCTATAAAACTTGACCCGGATGATAACATATATGTTGAAGGTTATGTCATTAGTTTAATCGGTAGATTAATGATTTTATATTTTAATATAAAATATTAAGATATATTATATGATACTATAAATAAAATAATTTTTGATTAAAATAAAATTTTAATTTGGTATTTTAAATATTTAACTTTAAATTTAAATTTTTAGTAATAATTTTTTAAAAATTAAAATAATTTAAAATTAAACAAATTAATCTAGATCAATAGTCTAATTAATTTCTTTTGAATAAATAAATAAATAAATAAATTGATCTAAATTTTAATTTATTTGCCTAAATGGTTATTTTAGACCAAGATTAATAACTATAGTGCATATAATGACTTATCTCTTTTTAACATCATGTTTTATATGATGACTTTGTTCCATGATATGATAAAATGATTATATTTTATTTTGTAACGCAAGTGATAAATAACATAATATAAGTACACAGAAATATGAAATGTTACATATTAATGTAATAAAAAGCAAAATAATTCACTTTATTAACAAATAACATTAGATATTAATCTTAAGATGTTGTACTTTGTTTGTGGAAATTTAGTTACATGACAAAACAAGAAGTAATAATTATTTTTAAGAGTAATGTAAAGGTAGAATTCAAGGCAATGACTCGTGACATTTATAAAATAATTTAAATAAAAAGAGTTAAGAGAAGCTAAACATTCTTATAAAAGAACTTATAAAAATGCTTTGCAATAATTAATTTACCATCATAATTACCTACATAATCACCTTATAAAGGAAAAGATTGAAGAAGAGATGATTTATCTTATGTACGCACTAACTAGCCTTCAAATTACATACATCTTCACAAAGGCCTCACCAAAGAAAAACTTATAAAATTAAGTTCTATACTTAAGATGAACAATGTGATCAAGTGAACTTAAAGGAAGTTGCAAAAATATCTAATTATTTGGTAATTTAGTTTTTCTTAAAAACAAATCACTTTGTTTCTTATTTTTATTTTATTTACTTAAATAAATTAGAATTATGTAATATGTTACTCAATTTATCCAAAACTTTATTCTAAAAGTTAGTTATTTTTTATTAATTTATTTTTTACCATAAAATTATAAAATAATTATTATTTATTTCCTATAAAATAGAACATATTCTTCGGTTTCAAATTAAAGAAATAAACTTAAATTTTTTTTGTAATTTTCTCAAACAAAAATTCACTTCCTAATTTGTTAGAAAAAAAAAATAATATACCTCACATACATCAATTATTACACATAGGGTGTTTTTGGGTAAAAATTTTGCAAATTTTCTTGAAAAATATAATGATTTTTTTTTTTTTTTAAGAAGTGAGGCTCATTTGCTCTCTTTTTCTGGTCTCTTTCTATCTGTTTTTTTTTTTTTCTTCTTTCCATGTTGTGGGACTCAGTTACGATATTTGTGATTTAAAGTTGACTGCGTTTCGCAGTAACTCAAAACAAAGAAAACCTTGACGAAGTCATCCTCCGAATCGTTTTTCTATTATATTGAGCAACAAGTAGAAGTTAATGCTAGCAAGGGAGCCCTGGTGATCTTTCTGCTACCGAGTTAGTAATGCTACACGTGTGGCAGTTATTTTACGTCCATTTATGAGTATGGAGCAGTTTATATTGCTCTTAACTAAAAAATAAAAAAGAAAACAGAAGCCTCCATTGCCGTTGGTGCCTACTTTGATTGCCTCGAATCATTGATAGTTATTACTATGATTGTAAGCAAATCAATTTAAGCAGGTTTTAAATTTATATTCAAATCGAGTCATAAGTAATAATTGGAAAGTTTTTAAAACTGCAATTAGTTAAAATAAGAGTAAAATTAATTAAATCATTATTAAATCGTTATCGGTTTGACAGTTTATATCCGATGATATGCTCAAATTATAGTTAGTGTTAGAGTTGGGGGATAAATAAGATCAGGAAATTGAATAAAAATTTTATTAATTATGTTTAAGATTGGCCTTAAAAAGCTCATTATTATAATTAATTGTAATAATTAATAAATAAATAAAAATTATTCATAAGGGACACCCTAGTGGGTGATGCAGTCTAGAATTATAGAAGAAAGATATGAAATTTGTGAGAAAATGAAAATTTATTTATATTGTGTAACTTATGTATAAACAAAAATTTTAATAGAAGAAAAAAGAGAAAAGAAAATATTTTTTTTTTTTTAAAAAGGAGCCACGTGTAGAGCCAGCCAATGCTTAGTTGGAATAAATTTAAAAGTAATGAACTTTAATGAGCACTAATTAATGGGCATATATAAACTGTAATCCAATATTTGAAAACCAGTGCATGCCGAAATTCTATGGATTGACGATTAATTGTGAGCTTTTATCTTCATTATCAATAATGCTATGTGGGGTCGAGTTTGGCAGAGCCTTCTGTTGAAACGTGCAGGAGTATTATAGTCTTTGACAAATACCAGGAGAGGAGAGGGGAAGGGAAGGGGGGTTGGGGAATTAATAGGCTATATGTATAATTTTTTACAAGAAGGACACAAAATGTTGAATACTGCACAGTTCCTAGCTAGTACACCGAACCTAGACTACTCCTGGACTTTGTTGCATTAAAAATTGAGCAATAATTTCGCTTAGTTTTTCTGGGTCGATTTAATAGTGCACATAAATTTTCAATAATTAAATTCAATTGGGTGTGACTTTCATTTTTCAAAAACAGTTTTAGTTTCATCAGTTTAACGGGACGTTCGAAAAGAAGAAAAAAAAATTACTTTGAAAAGACGAAAAAAACAAACAAAAAAAAACAAACAGTGTGATGTGATTAATGCACAATTGCTCACATACATATATAGGGCATTTTTTTGGAGCTACAATGTACAAAGAGACAAGCGACATGAATCAAGCTCAAAATTTCCCTGAACACAATCGCAAAAGTAAATAATATACATTATTTGGAAAAAAAAAAAAAGAGAGAGAGAGAGAGAGTACGTGGATTTAAATTTCCAACCTAAAGTAGTCGCCTATGATAATTCAAATTCTAATAATTATAAATTAATAAATCACGTGAAATCGAGTCAAGTCAAATATATATATATATATATATATATATATATGTAAAACGTGTGACTTTCAAGAGAAAGGCTATGGTGATGCTATGTAGATTTGTCACGCATCGTCTGGAAGCTGTTGTCTAATCAGTTAAACAAATTTCTTTTTCTAGCCAGATAAAAACGTATTTGTAAGTCTATTAAATATTATATTTGTAGAGTAAAATCAAAATTTATTTATCAATATTTTTATTTAATTTTATTATAAGATTTTTTAATTAAATATTATTAAATTTATATAATTTTTTATGTTTAAAATTAATTTTAAATTTAATATTATATACTCAACATAAATTTTCTTATTTGAAAATAAATAGACTTAAATTTTAATTAATATAAAATAATACTAAATCACCACCAAACTCCTGTATCAAGTAATCTAATCAGTTTAATAATAGCTGTAGCGCATCAGCACCGCTAACTGGTTGAATTTGAGTTGGATCATCAAAATTCAAGAAGGCTGCTGTGCTTTACGAGGCGGGGGGCTGTTTGGAGCTGGGCCCATTGTTGTCCTACGCTCGACCATCCTTCTCACTGCAGACCACCCACCAACTTATCCCACCCGTATTATTTTAATTTAAACAAAATTACGTAATAATATTTATTAAATAATATTTTAGATACACAAAATAATAAATTAATTTTTTATATTCAATTTTATTTATTTATAATAAAATTAAATTAATTTATATATTCTATTATTTCTACATTATTTTTTAAGTAGTGTTATCTAACTTTTTTTTTTTTTTAACTTTAATAGATAGAAACAAAAGAGAATTAGTTTTGGCCTTTTGGGAGTATAGGATACCCGGACCGGACACAACACACCAATTAAAAGGGGACCAGATCTGATCTGGGTTATCCCTATAAAATATTTTAAAAATAAAAAATAAAAACAAAAGGTATCTTCGGAAATTGATAAAGTTCTGTTCTTCTTCTGAGTTTTTAATGTTTTGTGACCTTAGAGAGCAGCTAATGTTAAGTGAGTTTGAATCAAATTGATCAATCTTTTGGTCTTCTCCTCTAAAAAACTTTTCTAAAGAAATGAATTTTGGTAATGAAAAAAATAGAGAGAGAGAGAGAGAGGGGGGGAGAGAGAGAGAGAAATAAAAACAAAAACAATAAGTTTGTTTTTTAAAAAAAATTATTAAAAATTACTTTAACATATCTTCGTTGATTAAATTTCCCGACATGTCAAGCTGTGCCGTGAGATTGGAGAGCGGAGGCGAAGGGGGTGGCTCTTGAAATTGGAGAAAAAGTGTTTTTTAACTCCTCGGCGAAGGCAGTGATAATTGAGTGGCAGGTGGGACGATTGCAGAAATCGGACAGACGTGGTTGGTGGTGGTGTCTGCATGTGATTGGAATCGCAGCAGCCCATTGGCCGCACCACTGCTCCGTTGCTCTGAAGCACATGGTTACCGTCAAATTGCGGAGTACCACGTTAGATTTTGCAGCTCGATCGATGCCAGCAGAATTCCACTTTTTTTCATCTTTTCTTTTGACGCCACTCTGAAATATGTATTTTAGTTTAACTTTCTGAAATTACCCCCTTCAAATTTTTAATTACCACTATTTTCTTTCAAAGTCATATATATAAACATTTCATTTAAAGGTTTTAAAATATGAAAATTCTTGAAGAACAACTTTAAAGTTTGTTGTGTGGAACAACAAGTATCTTTCAATTTTCTATATATTCATTTATTGTTATATATATATATATATATATATATATATAATCTCAAAAAAAAAAAAAATCTCCATCCATCCTTGCTCATTTATTGTGTTGTAAAAGCTCTTTTTTTTTTTTATAACAAATCTGTCTTTTTTTTTTCTTTTCTTTTCTTTTTTGAGATGTAGAGTGTCGTACTCACTTCGGACACGTGGGCTCAAATGTGGGGCCCACAAAATTTCGAGTCCCGAAGTGAATAAAATCTCCTTTATCTTATTTGATAAAAAGTAATTAAGTTTATAATCCCAGTTATTAGGAATTGGAAAATAAACAAGCTGGTATGTGCAAGACGTAGAATGAGCTCAGAATCCATGTTAGCACGATAATGGTCAAGTCAGTTTCTAGAAGACTAAATGACTGCGACGGAGAGAGAGAGAGAGAGAGAGAGAGAGAGAGAGAGAGAGAGGTTTAAGAAAATTATGAAGGGGAAAAGTACTGTTGATCCTTCTTATAGAGTTGAAGGAAGAGGATATTAGTAAAAGGTTTTAATTCGCAGTGGGGTCGTGCTGTTGATCAGCGTAAAGAGCTCGTTAATTACTGGGCGTTCGTCTCAATAGTCAACTAATATCTTGCACCATTTTAAAGGAAAATAGCATTTTACTATATATTTTTGGATCTATGTTTTTGTCTTTTTTTTCTTTTTTTTTTTGAAATTGACTCTCGACAACCAATCACTTTTTCCGATAGGTCTTGCCGCGTGAGCAAATAATTTTTTTTTTTAAAAAAGAATTTTAAAGAACGGGGGTTAGTTTTAGAATTTACATTCGTTCCCAAATTGTTCGAATTATTCATATCGTGGGGCTGAGTACGGTGGGAGGACCCCGCTGCTTCCGCGAGAGATGTTGGCAAGTTTTTGGATTCCACGTCGGGAATATATTTTTCTGTGGTAATTTGTTGTCAGCTGTGTGTGGCTCAATTTGCCAATCAAACTTTCCGTTGAAATTATTTAAACGCAATTTATGTTTAGTAATTTGCTTTTAAAAAATTGCTGCTCGATTAGCATTTTGCTCATATTTATAGAAGTTCGTTGCTAACCTGCTGTGGTCCATCAAGGAGCCCAACGGTTTCGTCTACGTGAGACTAAAAGGAGTTAACTATTACTCTATTTGGGAATGATCTCATAGTCAAGCTTACCGTACAAGACAAATAAGTCGATCCAATTTGCATCCCAACCAACCAAAGCCTTTTTAAAAAAGGCAAAAAAAAAAAAAAAAAAAAAAACAGTAGAAGAAGAAGAAGAAGAAGAAGCCAAACAATACAGGACGCATGCCCCGTTGATTATGCTAGTTGGGCTCAATCATTTTTGCTCAAATCCTATAAGGCCACCACTAATTCAGTTTACAGAATATCAGAGAGGGAAAAAAAAAAAAAAACAGAGAGAGAGAAAAAAAAAGAATACATTCTGGTCTCCATTGCAGAACTTTCAACTCCATTCGCTTTTCGGGCCATTACAAAAAGCTGCCTTTTGAATTGTTCTCGTTGGATCGCGGTGAAGATTTCTATTGCCGTTAGAAGAAAAAAGCATCCCAAGACAGTGAGCATTATGTATAGTTGGGTCAAAATTGATAGTTCTAGAGCCTAATATGATTGTCTTTGATTTTACAAAGACTGTCCACCTAGAACCCCTGTTTAGATGAATAACAAATAAATAGGTATCTGTGAAGATTGAAGGATGCAGCTTGCGTGGGGTTGATATATGATTTCTAGGAGTTACTTGGCGGAATGGTTTATTTTTATTAAGAAATTTGTTGAAATATGAATTATTTAATGAGAATAATTTTTCTTTTTAATTTTGAGAAATTTTACATTAAATTATAAAATTAAAAATTAAAAATTGTATCTAAATATACGGAGGCATCATTGGCAGTTAGTGGATATTTATTTATTTATTTTTTTTAATTTTTGGGTACAATGATGAGCTAAATGACGATATTTATGAGTTGGAGCTACCAAAGGTCACCCGCAGTAAATGGGCTGGTCCTCCATTTAGACAACAACGTGGTCCATTTTGCACCCACAAAACTTAGCCATGATCGTAGTGCTTTGATGGGGATCGCGACACTTTAACTGCTTTCTAGTGGCCAATATTTCGCTTTCATTATCTCGGCTAGTCGTCCAATCTCTTCAACTTTTGCTATTGTCTGTGCTCCGACGTAATCTTCTCGGATGAGGAGTCACTTGCCCGGAGGAGGAAAATGGTGGCATAAGACCAGATGATGCCACATTCAAGTGTCATACATTTGTGCCACGTCACGTGGACTCGGTGTGTGTCAACCTATGGAGTAAGGGATGGCAACAGTGATTTGTATTTTCCTTCTTTCTGCATAAAACCAAGAATCATTTTAGGTGGATATCAATACTCTCAATTTTTGGCTGGGTTGATGGAAATGTACCCTGGTTTTAATCAACGAAAGCCTTTTTTTTTTAAAACCCTCGCTTTACTCGGCAAAGACTTTCGGCGGAGTTCTTGACTAACAGTAACAATCACAAAGATGGAAACTCGGGGAGGACAGGACAGGAGAATAAAAGTAAAAGAATATTCCTGTAGCCCGCAGAGGTGGTGGAGCTATAATATGCTTTGCTTGATGTGGGCCTAAATAGCTACCAAGCCCGCGACAGGAAGAAAGCAGCTTGCATTCTTTCCCATATAAAACGATTACTGACCAAAAAAAAAAAAAAAACGACAGATATATGCCTTCCTCGCGCAGCTTACAACCTCTCTTTTTTTTTTTTGTCAGGCGAGTAAATATAAGTGAGGTTTAAAATTTAAACTCCAAATTTGTGGGCACTAAACCTTCCACGTACAGGCAGGCATTTACTTCCACAGAATCCGTCCGGGGATACTGCGTCCTCTGCAATTCACCAATGGACCATGACTACTCTGTACAATTTCGCCAGCCGTAGTGTTGAAGCATTTCAGGTTACTGCAAAGAACGTCTCGGCCCTTGGTTTTGTTTGTGAGAAGACAGCTTGGTGCGCTGGGATTCTAAGTGTTGGGGTGGTTCAAACACTCTCTCCTGTAAATGGACCGCAAGCGCGATTTCTGTATGGATACACGCAAAACCCTTTTGCCTCAGCTATCCGAGACTACGGTTTTGATTGTATGCCGTTATTTGCTGCGTTGATTTATTTTGGTCAAACGGAGGGACAAACACTCCTCACTCTCTTCATTCGTGCAACATGGACGCTGCAAATGTCACGACAAGCAATATCATCCTCAGATTGTGCTGAAAAAATTGATTTTAAGCGTCAAAGCTCTCATGATGACTGACCTGTAAGACCTAGCATAGAATTGGTTGGGTAGTTCATAGTTGGCAGTTAGCATTCAACTCAGCCACGTGGGGCTTAATATACATATGCTTGCACCAAAATTATGCAATTTTGTTTAGTGGCCAGTGGTCAGAAACTACTTTAAGTGAATCAGAAGCTCTGGGCCTAATTGGAAGCCTTTAAGCTCAAGGTCCAGATCAGAAGCTTTTGGATTCAGTGGTAGATCAATGCAATCGAGCACTGAGCAGACTTTCTTTCAGTCCATTCAAGTTGTACTTGATTTAAACATGTTTCTTTCCTCTCAGCACTTTGTCTTTACATCTGTAGTCATTGTATTCCCATTTCAGTCGAGTGTTGAATTTTCTTTCTTTTACAATTTTCAGTGTCTAAAAGTAACAATTTCCAAGCAAACTTTGCATTCCAAAACAGCCCTCTACATTTCAAAGCTTTCACCAACATTTACGTCTTCAGCTACCTAATGCTTTTCAAGAGCGGTGGATCTCAACACGAAAGAACGAAGAAGAAAGAAGTATCTCTACCTTCTCGCACCAGTTTGATTGTCATGTTTTCTTTCTAAGAAGTCAGCTATTAACGGTTGATTTTGAGACCTACATCAGTCAAAGGATTGAAACACTCGTATCGCGATTGACACAATTTTAAGGTAAACAATATCAGTAAAAGAAAATAAACAAATATGAGGTCGAGTTGGGATGGCTAGGTTCAGGTCATAAGCATATTAGTTGTAGGGCAGTGTAGCGAGGAGTTCAATTACTTTGAAGGGCATTATTAAGGGACTGAAGCTTAAGACAAGATTTTTGACGTAATTAATATATTGAATGTGTATTTATGTGAGTTTTTTTTTTTTTTATTTTCAATACATAATATGTATACAATTAAAATAAAATATATGAACAATTATATATTTTGTACATCTAATATTCTCTTTTTTTTTATGTATAATATTAACATTTATTTATATATTTTATTTTAATTGTACATATGTCATATATTTGTGAGAAAAAAAAGAGAGAGAGAGAGAGAGCAATAGAAAGCAAGCAGACCCACACGAGGCCGTGCCCGACAGCCGCGTCGTCTTTCTCCTATTAAAACCTTTGTTACTGTAATATATTTGTGGACCCTCCTGAAAGGCAAGAGAATTCCCTTGAAGCAAAATTTTGAGAACCGGATTAACTGGCGGTCGGACCAAAAGAGAAAATCAGTCAAAATTTTGGTTTGATACGGTCAATAAACTAGATTCGGACGAAAATTAATTTTGAATTCGAAAAAACTAAGTAGCAAAAAAAAAATAAATAATAATAAATAAAAAAAAATATAGAAATTTAAGTTTTTTTCTAAGCATGTCCCAACCTTAGTTTGTCCATACTAAATGGCAAGCGCAACATAATTTGCTCTTGGCCTCCTGTCAGTACTGATTTCTGCAAAGGGATGAACCAGTTGAAAGCAATAAGAAGAAACTCTAATGAGATCAAGTGCTTATACTTCTCTCTACGAAGCTCTCAGGTCATAGCCCCCTCTTTGATCAACGTCACAGCCTGTTTTTAGTTCTCGGTAAGGAATTACTCTTTCTTCAGATGTAAGATCATAGACATAACCCTGTGTGATCTCGTGGAACTTGCAGGGATTTCCCTCTCTGGAGATCCCATTAAGGCTGACTACTCCTTTGTATATATCTCTTGGTTTGCTAGTCCTTTAAATCGGCCTAACTGCTGTCCCATAGGCCGATCCTGGTGGAGTAGAAGATATTATATATACTTAGGCCCTCTATGCCCCAAGGTCGATTTAACGAAACTCGTTCGTGGAGACTGGATTTTGGTGGTAAGAGCAGTCCAAGCGCCCCCCTCAGCTCTTATGATTCATTCCTTTATAGCTTGTTGGTCAAGAGAGACTAGAAAGGGTTCTGGGCAGATATACGGCAAAATAGGCGTTGGTTTCCCAACCAGCCCAACCTGGCCACCGTTGCCATGATGCGCCCAGGTAGCAACTCCCATATCCCCGAAAGCGAGGTTAGATTTTCTTTAACTAGCACCGGGAATACGTTCGCGTCTTCAGATTTTGATTCAAAATGCGTGCAATTCCGTACACGCTTACAAGCTCAAATCACTTCCAACGTTGAATTCATTTGAGGGGAGAACATGCATCGGCAGAAGTATTCCGCGTCGAGGTGAGAGCTTTTTATGTGCCTTAAAACACAAAAAGTTAATCCGAATGCTGCTTGAGAATGTTAGCGTAAAAATCCTCAGCAGCTGCAACCATAGACTCAAAAAACTTTTGGCCCCAAAAACGGAATAGATGAATAACATCGAACATCATATTAGAGGCTGGTCAAGAAAAAGATTAAGACCCATCAGTACAGGAAATTCGTTTAGTTTGACTCAAAATTTTCGGAAACTCATAACAAATCACAGTATTTTTCAAGCTCAACTGTTAACAGTTGACCTATTAAAAGTAATCTGATTGGTAGATCACTTGTTCTTCTTTGGTTCTCTTGCATAATCACTCATCAGTGCTTCAACATCTTTCCACAACAGGCCCTCCACTAAAACTCCGTCCTTGGTGAACCTACAGCATAATAGATTGAAAATGCAATTAGAAACAGTAATACACTTTATAATCAACGTGGCTAAGAAAAATACGGGTGCATGCATTATCCACAAAAACTGCCCGTGTGTGTGTGCAAGCATGGGTGCACGTCTCTGTTGCTGTGCAGACACAAGAGAGAGAGACCATTGGGTAACACTTTTGGTCAACTGCACTGTTTTCCCAGCAGAAATTGATTTGGGATCTGCACTGGCTATTATCAAAGTGTACTCATCAGAAAATCTTGGCAGTTTGGAAGAGACCACTAAACCAGTGCTGGTGTAAGATCCCTACCACAAGAAAGTAAAGTCTCAGTTAGAGAGTTTAGAAATCAAAACAAAGGAAAATAAACAAGAAAATGCTAAAAAAGAAAGTGGCTGATATATGTGGCAAAACAATAAAAGATTCCATTACAAGAATTGAAAAAGGAAAAGAACCAGATGATGTACAAAGATTCTGCGGATTGGAATATATGAATAAGTTACCATTCAAGTTTCATTTAAACAAGGCAGTAGTTCATTCACCAGTCAAAGCAGCTGGAAGGCAGGAAATGTGACAGAAGCCAGAATAGTATAAGCCATTAACTCTGACAAAGAAAAGAGTTAATTTTGCATGTGCTTTGCACATGTGACTCATAACTTAAGGATATAAAAGTGTCACCCCTTCTATAATCAAGGCACTGACATTCTGGCATAAATAGACAGCATCTGGAAGATCATGAAGTCCAGACCATAGATAAAGTTCATGCATGTTTGGGTTTTGCAGCTCTAAAAAAGGGTATGCAAGGATTGTGTGTGTGCACTCAGACATAATTTTCCAACTCCAACTGAATTTTCAAAAACAGGCTAGCCATCTTGCAGCTCTGGGAACAAAGCAAAAGATAATTGAGTTTTATTAAGAACATTTCCTCAGAGAATAGATGTTTATATTATTAGAAGGTTAAAGAATAGCAGTTGCTTTCAAATTTCCATGCAATGCTTGCTCTGGATAATTATTTCCAAATGCCTCGATAAGCCCTTGTAAATCTAGGATTAATTTGGGTATCCTATGCCCAATGCACTGCCATACTATCCTCGTAAACTGACAACAAACACAAGTTTTCCATATCACAATTTGGGCAGCCAGCCTTTCGACATCCAGACCAAAAGTCAAGATACTGTTTTGCTGCAAAGCGATGACAATATGAATGTTCCATACCACCATGTCAGTTTGTTAGCAGTAAGGTTAAGGGCAAGTGGCAGTGGCAGCGTAATCACCGTGACTTGCTTTAATAAATCGAAAACTTATCATAGCATAATCATACTACAAAGTGCAAGAAATTTCTAAGAAAAAGCAATCTCAGATGAACAGAAAATTTGGGTATCCAACAAAACAATGTAGCTCACAAGAGAAAAACTCACCTCAGGAGGATAAGTGAATAAGAATGCATTCTTTTCCTTTCTGTATATGATCAGCTGCAACAATCCATTGAAAATGATATACTTGCCCGAGTCAAGGATTTAACAAATCTGCTCGTAACATTTTCAGAACTACAATCATGCCTTCAAAGACTAAGGAAGAAAAGTAAGAAAAATATAGCAACACATTTGCAGTTTCCAAAGCTAAAATAAATTCAAAACTCTACCAGAACTTGTATCAAGTTAAACTCCTATGGAAATAAACACCACCGTGCCTTTTTTGTTGACTTTATCAAAAATAAAAAATAAAACTAAAAAACAATTTAAAATTAGTTGACAAAATGACTGTAGTTACGGTTTCTAAATCTAACAATTAACTGGTATTCAGAATTTACAAAGAAGTTTTGAATCTTCTTTAAAGGTTAATTCCATTATTGGACAATGGTCAAATTGGCAAATCACCATATTATTCTCAGCAACCAAACAGGATTACCAAGCGATGTGTACGGAAATTAGGATTAAAAAAAAAAAAAGGATATAATACAATGCAACCGATCAAGAAATCCCTATTCTCTGGGAATTTCTTCTTGTAAAACTGAGCAACAAGGGCAATTATTATGATGATAGTCCCGATCAACAACCTTATGTTGCTAAGCCTCACATCTTCCACAAACCCACGGCCAGTAACGATCTGTAGATTCAAAAGGCATATATATATATATATATATATATATATATATATAAGAAAAGAAAAGAAAATTCGATTTTCGGAGAAAATAGGGTTTTAGCAGAAGGATTCAAGTTTTGGGCGTTACCTCTGTGACCGACTCGTCGAGTAAGTGTTTGATGGAATGATGATCCAGGAGATTGGCCTTCTTGGCGTTCTTGTTACCGCTCTCTGCTTTCTTTTCTTGCATTTTGGGTCGGTAAGAGGGCACGGCCGCTGGTTGGACTTCCTCGCCGGGTTTTTGTCTGTCTCGAACTGTTGTGAACGTGTGTGACTGTCAGCTTTACATATAGAACGACCCGTTTCCCTTGCAGTCCCCTCCTGTCCTGCCGTCTCTAATTTAACCCTGCTTTCTTTACATTCCTTACCTATGACTCATTTGCTTAAAATGTAATTTATTCGGATTAAATTTTTTTAAAAAAGAAATTGCGTAAAAATCATAAAATAAATAACCTAGCTTGAAAATGAGTTAATTCATACAAATACTACTATCATACTATTTTAGAACTCTTTACAATTTATATCTTTACTTTCCGATGACTTTGAAATGTATTCTACAGTTTTTCTTTGAAAATTTGACAACGGTTGGACTTTTTGTGTAAGTGTTTCGGACACGGCCTACATGGTTGCCTGCCCTAATGGGCCCAGTTGTGTTTTCAGTTGCATGGGCCCAAAGAAGTTAATTTGATCCGCCAAATCATGAGGGTTTTCTTTAGAGGCAGAAAGATAGAGAATAAATAAAACCTTTCTCTTTTTCCAAATTTTATTTCGAAGAAATGGATTTTCTTGAGAATGTCCAATCCATGCTCATACATTGGTTCTCAGTTCTTTAGCAAGTGGGGTTGAGCAGCTTGGTAGCTAGCAAGGTTCATAACCATGAAAACAACTAGTATATAAGAAACTACACTAAAATAAAGAAAGTTATGCACATTACACCAAACACATAAAATATTTATTTATTTATTTATTTATTTTTTCATACATAACAAATAATATAACAAATCACATATCAAGTCACAATAAAAAATTTATGACACTTTATTTCAATATAAATCATGCAAGCAAGAACTCGAGGAATCATATTGTTTCTAAGATTATGTCCTACATTAAGAAATCACAATAATTTTTATATATTTTATCTTAATGCATCATAAGTTTTAAGGTAGGATACTATTTTCCTCTTTCAATCCTAATGTCAATATAAATAAAATCATCAAAGTTAGGGTATTTTCAATAATAACTTTTTATAAAAGTCATAAATTTCTTGAAAATACAATATTAAAAATATTAATTGTAATATAGAGGGTTTTTTATTAAATGGATATGATGATGATAAATATCATAGATGGATTTATAAATAATTAGTGATTGCTTTTACCTAAATTTTTTATAAAAAGAATCATAATTAAAAATAATATATGATTTAACTTGAGTATTAATAAAATACATATGTATTTATATAAGTGTACAAAAAACTCTAAGTTTAAATATAATTGGTTTATAACATGAGAGTAAGTTCTCGCTTAATTTCTTTATTTCTAATGTAGATTTTAAAAAAAAAAAAAAAAAACTCATATTTTGTCATGACGTTAACCTTTTCAGATCAGACTAAATAATATTTAGGTTACTAAACTTTAACACCTAAAATTGCAAGTACGTAAGTATCTTTTCAAAGTATCTCCTTACTTATATAAAACAACTTGGAAGTAAAACTTATTTATTAGTTAACCAGATTTATTAGTTTTAGCTTTCATTATATAGAAAAACATAAATAATTACAAATAATCTACTTATTCACCATACTATTGACATCTTGTAACATATTTTTTATAAAATCAAAATTAGAAAAATAAGTGACATAAGAAACTGACACTAGAAATGAAAAAATCATGTTACAATTAAAAAGTTAAAATTAACTCAACTAAGATGCAGTTATACCTATAAGTAATAAGGTTAATCTACCATACAATTGTTCTTATCCCTCATGCTTTACAATCTACACATAGAGTTTGATTGAAACAATTTAAATTAAACTTGTTTGAGCTACCATTAATACTAATATTTTCATATTATACATGAGATGTTAAACCATAACTTTAATCTAATAAGAGAGAGTTTATTCACTCAGAATTCCAAGAAAAGAAAAAGGATTCCAAGCTTTAGGATTCATAATAATAAAGTTGCAAAAAGGGGAGAGAAAAAAAAAAGAAAAAGAAGAGATTATATAAAAAACTATTATTATTTATTACAATTGATTTGTATATTAATATCTAAAGATTTATATTAATATATATCTTTATGATTATTAATGATTGCAATAATTCTCTAATCATTAGTTACCATCTTACTAAAACAATTACGAGTGCCGATTACAAAGTAATATAACTCCCTTAACAACTAATTGTCTTTCTTGCCAATACCCAATGTCAGCCTTATCCAATGTCTCTTACCAATACCTAGTTTTAGCTTTATCCATTCACTATAGCTAGCATTAATCTGCATTTACTTATGTAATAAATTTTTACCAATTAAATTAACAGTTAAGCCTTTTTCTAATAAGCTATATATGTCAATTATCCAATTACTAATCCTTTTATATGTATCAATTTCCCCCCCCTTAAACCCTTATTTTTAAAGGAAATGGAAGAAAACTTATGTTATAAGTTATAGTAAAACTTTTAAGTGGCTAAAAAATAAAAAGGTCAGCTCATTAAACTAAGATTAGGTAACAACATAATATTCTTGTTAATCATTCTCTTATCTAAAATAACAACTGGGTAGCCTTTATCTTCAAGACTAGGAATGTGATTAAGTAATTGAGAAATGACAGATTAAAGAAGACCCAACTTCTACTATGAAATATAAAAGATTGTATACACCTTATAATGAGCTAAAAAAGCTAGCTCAACCTTTTTAATGTGAGTAAGAATTCCAAAAAGGATCATAAACAGATGGAGAAAGTTTTAAAATAACTCGTTATATTGTAGATGATTGTTTGTAAGGTTGTAACTTTAAGTAAACTCAATTATTAATTTAAAAAACTCTTTCACTATGATGCTTATTTGTCACTTGATGCATTCTCTATTGAATATATTCCAAATAATGCTTGGGTAATTAGATAATAAGCTCTTTTTATTGAAGTTATTAATCCACAACGATTATTTTAGAGTCCTTAAACAAATAAGGAATACAAATGGGTGAGAAATAATTATAAAAGGCCTTAGATGGTATGATATGAGTGATGAAATGATAACACAAATTGTACCACCACTTTACCATTGAAAGCCATTTACACTAATTTTGAACAATAATTAAGGTAGCACACATGACATAAGTTTTAAAGCATATATTAATCACCTTTATTTGACCATCAAATTAAGGATAATAAATAACAAACATGTGTAATTTGACCTTTTACAAGCTAAAATGTTCTTGCCAAAAAAACATCTAAAAACATAATATCTTTGTCGTTAATTATAAGTTTTGGTAAATCACACAGTTTAAAAATGTAGCTCAAAAACAATTAAGTTATTGATTTGGTAATATAAGGATATACAAAGGTTAGAAAGTGGACATATTTATTCAATTTGTCTATCGTTACAAAAATCATATCCTTACCACTACATTTGATTAAGTTTTTAAAAAGATCAATACTAATATTTCCCCAAACTTGCTTGGTATAAAAAATGGCTACAAATAACAAAGAGATTTTGAAAGGTCATATTTGTTCCTTTGTTATCCATCACAAGCTTTTATGTATTATGGACATGTTTAGCCATACCTTTCCTAAAGAAAAGAGTTGGAAAATGAAAAAAGGAATGAGAAAATAAAGAAACTTGATACCTTTGCTCTATGGTTCCAAGCTTCCTTTTCTTTTGCTACAAATCATGCTTTATTTGTTGTCTAGTATCACAAGAAAGAACAAGTTTTCATGGTTACATAAAAGAAAAAGTAAAAAAAAAAAAGGAATTTTTTTTTTGAAAAAGGATAAGGAAAATATATAATAATTTATAATGTACCATTTTGAAGAGAATATATGGGAGCTAATTAATGATCCCATTACTAGCTCTAATAAGTCTATTGATTGAAGTGTCAGATATACTTTTTTTTTCTCAAAAAACATCTCTCATTTTCTTAATTTCCTAAAAGGTTTTGAGAAAGATGAACTAGGGAAACTAAAAGTAAAGGTAATGAATGATCTTTACAATAGCTTAATTTTTTATATTTGGGAGAGAATCTCTTTGACTTGAACTAGTAAGGGCAAAATGGAGTTACTTTAGGCACACTTACACATTTAATTACACTTTAAGTCAAGAATTCTCTTTTTATTTGATTACAATAAACATTAATTTTACCAATTTAACCTCCAAAAATATTTGTTATTATTTATGTATCTTAGTCATTAATTATACGTCACCCCATGAAATTAGATGTTATACTCTAATTTTTCAAGTATTTTTAATAAAATATAAAAATATTATAGAGATATTAATTATCACTTATATAAATATAAATTGAAATCATCATTTAAATAATAATAATTTTAATCAACCTTTCTTACACTTGATAATAGCCTATTAAATCTTAAATTTATCAATAAGCTCATTTATAATTTTTATTTATTTAATTATGCATTTGAATTTGGAAAGAACACTATGATATTAGCTTACAAATAATCAAAATAACAATTCCATAAAAAGGTCAAGACTAAATTAAAAGGGATTAATAATTTGGTTTTAGAGACTAACCAACACATAAGCCTTTAAAAGCATTTTCTTTGATAAATTATATAATTAATTACCAAATTTATTATTTATTATTTATTATTCAATATTAATTTCTTATACAACTAGATTCATCATATTTGTTTTTATTCAATTAACATATAATATGTTAAAATTATATAGATTATTTCAAATTATAAAGTGAAATGTTAATGAAAATAATTTTAAAAATTATACATTTTTAAGTTGACTAAAATATTAATAAAAATGTACTTTTATTTAAAAATTCAAAATTATAAGAAATTAAAAAAATTAAAAGAAAAAGTTTATCAAAAACTTATATGTCTTTATCTCTTTCTCACTTTTTTGTATTAAAGTCTCTCGAAGATTTCAAAAATTTTGAATTTTGAAAAATTTAGATAAAAAATAATTATAATAAGTTAAAAAAATTATTCCTATATTAAAAAAATAAATTCTAAAATATTTTAAAAAATATCAAAAATATTCATAATTAGTTATAAAAATTAAATTTGGTAAAAAAAATCTAAATTATAAGTTTTAAAAAAATACTTAAAATTATGTGAATAATTTTATTTATTTTTTATTAGTATTGGGATAAATTTATAAATTTTTTTAATTTTTAATTCTTGTTTTCATAACTATTGTGCCTAATGTAAAGTAATTTAGACAGATAATAAATTAGTATATTAAAATATTAGTTGAAAAAAATAATGAATTTAGTTGTATAAAAATATATATATTTTGAAGATAGACTTTATAAATGTTCACCAGAACGATAAAATAAAAATAAAAATAAGAATAAAAATAATTGATTTAATTGTAATACGTTAAAATTTAAGAATAAAAGTAAAAGTAGACCATCTTTTCGTGAAAAAATTAACGGACAAATGACGTGATTTACGCCATTTTCTCAGTGAAAATAGACCAACCGCAATTCTACAGCACGGTTCGCCCACTTTCGATCTGGCACATCGAGACGCCAGCCATCTAACCCTACGCTTCAAAAGTCGACCTGTAAGTTTGACGGTGGATTTCAAGTTCCGAACGACGAATTATGCTACAGTTCATCTGTGTCCCGTACTTTTCTTCTTCCCGATTGAATCAGTAGAGTTCATGGATCCGTCATTTCTTGTTCAGTTGGTGATTCCGTTCTTTCTTCTTGTGGAATAATGACGGTTCAGTTGCTATCGATGTCATTGTTGAGCAAAAAAAATGAGGAGAGTGTGGCTTTTGAAGAACTCAATTGCTTTCGTGAGCGTGGCGGTTTCTATGTGTTGCCTTTTCGTCATCTCGCTATCTTTCCTCAGGCTTCCGGATGTGTCGCTAGGAAATACCGTATTGGGGCCTTACAAGAATATTAAGAACAGGAAGGTCTTCAAGCATCAAGAAATTGGAGTGTTCGGAAATATGATGATCCAAATGTTGCCAGAAGAACTTGCTTTCACGGTCTTTGTCCCTTCAGAGAAAGCTTTCGAGCGTGACCTGAGGCTGCTGGTGAATAGTAGTCTGGGAGCAGATAAGAGGAATGGTACATATGCGGCAGTTTCGCGGGTACTGGGATTCTCAGCCGTTCCCCGATTGCTTTTTTCAACTATGGTACCATCTGGTAAATTGCTCTCTTATGATTCATTATCCGGGTTTACATTGTTCATTTCAAAAGATGTAGATGGTATGCTAGTAGTTAACAGGGTTCGATCTGAAAGGGTGGATATCAGGAGAAGGGAGACTGTTGTACATGTTATGGATGGCGTAATCATGGATGCTGAGTTTGAGCAATCGGTTCAGCTTGATTACGACGAAGTAGATTAAGTGTCGTCAACACAATCTTCAGAAAGACTGGATGATATAGATGGAGTTGCCTGTTTAGACTTGGCCGTGTTGTATCGGATACTTTAGCATAGCAATATGTACTGTCATCAGGAGTAGGAAAAGTAAGAATTTCTGTCTTTTGAAATGCAAGGTTTCTAGAAAAGCTGTTGGAATCTTTAACAACGTCTGTCATAACCACTATGGTCTAATGTTGTTAACATCTTCAACATCGCTAACCAGCTAAGACCTTATGTGATCAGTAGTTTTGACTGCTCTATATTCTGAAGCCTTAGGATGCCTAAGAGTCCCACTCCATCTCCATGCATGCAAGCTCTGTCAGGCAGACCATGCTGCGTCAGTATAGGCCAGGATGGAAAGCAAAGGCTCATAAGAGTTCTTACATGAACTCGGAACGACACTTTAGACCAAAACTCTGTTCTGGTCTATATTCGTATTGAGGATTCGTCTGGCAGCTGCACTAAACAATGAGACGTCATGAAATGAAATAACATAACATTCGTGTTTAGTGTTGATCCTGATTGGCTACTCAGTTATGAAACAAAATGCAGAATTACTAGGACTTTTAACAGCAATAACATTTTAAGATGTAATGGTATGACTAAAAGGGTAGATAAAATCATGAATAAACTTTCAGAAGATGAGGACAAGGCTCCATGCCAATTTGCCAAAAAATATGCAAGAATCACAAGTCACAATTTCGTGTTGTTTCCCCTACACGAGGTTGGGTACAAGTGGAGATCTTGTCTGAATCAGAGAATGCCAACACAACAACACACCGGCCACATAGCAAGGCAAATGAGAGTTGGAAACCTCTACTGAAATGGCAATGGATCATGATATGAAAGAATAAGCACACATCAAATTAGCATATCAGCAATTCTTTTGAAAATTATGATGAATGCACGTTAAGCCTGAACAGAAATGTTTTCCATTTAAGTTCCACCTCCCTCTTCCCTTTTCAAAAATTTCTAGATTCTTGATGATTTAGAGAACTAAACAGAGACGGCAATCAAAGCCTAGCTCTAGAGACTGCAGCAACCTGGCAGGTGATCCATACCGATGAAATCACTTCTTCTAGCTTCCAGCTGCAGCAGGTACGGCAAGTGGCTTCAAGTGTTCTGCCTTCTCATGCTCCTCGTTGAGCATCTAAAATAAGCAAAATCTATGCTTAAACCTCAGAAATTAAGCATGAACCAGGTTAAAAAAAATTCGAGTAGCTTTATTTTACCAAGCACTAAAAGAATCAATTTGATGATTATGGGCTTTCCATTTGAAGGAAGGCTCCTAATAAGTTTTTATATAGATGCTCTGAGACAATGAAGGAACTTCAGTTGCACACTATTTAGAACTACTGTGCATATCAAGTAGGTTGAACAAAAGAGAGTGGAGAAACCAAAAATGAAGAGTAGGAGCCATAAGAAGTAAAAACAGAAATATCCAAGTTAGAGGAGGGAAAAATTGAGATGAACTCACCGATCCATTAAGAAGACCCTGATAGTACAGTTCAGTCCAGTAACATCTACAGTTTCCATATATTTTATGCCACCATTTCTACTAGTCAATGGCTGTGTCATGTCCAACAACAATAACACCACAATTCGTAACCATATGGTTAGCAGCTGAGGCCACACTCTTTTGACAGAGCCAAAATATAAACTTGAGAGCATATAAAACTATTAAAGGGTCTGGAAATCAACATATAAAACTATTGAAAGCATATTTGACCACAATCTCTTGACAAGGCCAAAAGATAAACTTCTACATGTTCAAGAATACTAAAATCAGATTGCTCCAAATAAAAAAAAAAAAAGAATACTAAAGTCAGAGAAACTCCTTTAAAGATTCTATACAAAGAACTCTCACCTTCTTGTTCATCAAATTGTAGAGAGCAATTACACTTCAAACAAGGGATGAAAGATAGATTACCAACATCATATCATTTGTTTTCACTGCATATGTTGCAGAAACATGAAGAATCCAAATAATGATGGGATGAAAGAAAAATAACACAAATGACAGAGTTAACTATGAATTTTCTAAATATGTCACCTGCAAAAGCTTTGACCAGCTCAGCCACATTGAGGCTTGGAAGTAGATTGAATACATCCTAGAAAATGTGAAAAATAAAAGAAAGAAAAACTTCATTTGATTATTATTATTATTATTATCTTTTCGACAGCAGATTCAATTACTTCAAGCAGTCATGGCCCATGCATTCATTTGTAAGCACCATGCAAAGATACTTCCTTGTTCATACAGATGAGGGGCCAGAAAGTGGAAACATTTTGGAGGCATGTAACTACCTGTAAATGATACAAAATCTCATGGTGCAAAGGAAGCCTTCCATCAACAACAAGATCAAGATAACTGCATATTTCTCAAAGTCATGCATCCAATCCTTCCAAAGCAGCAAGTTTTGCAGTCACCAGTGCAGACAAAACTACTGCAAAACTGAAAGCTGAGTACCTTCTCCGCTGAAAGAAAGTAGAGAAATCAAATACTAGAGCAGCTTAGACAAGGTTAAATTTCAAAAACATAGGATAAAACAAAGCATTTTCCAGATGTAAGACCTCAGTTGCAAGGGTGCTAATGATTGTGTCCTTCGCATCCCTAAGTGCTCCACACCTGTTAACGTTATGCGCGAAATTATTACTTTGATCTGGAAAGATAACAAAATCTCCATTCTTGCATTAGGAACTCATTTATGAAGACTATTTATGTCTAACTGTAACTTAAAAGGGAATGCTTCTCCAGCACGCCAATTTCCTCAACTCCATGAGCAGCAATTTCCAATGGGACATGCACAAACACCTTCTGGCGTTTCTGGGTGGCATTCTAAGTAAAGTAACCTATTTAACATCCTCCCCTGCACTTCATTCACTTAAGCAATTCAATTAGTACATCTGGCGAACCACACATTTGTGCTTTCACTCAAGAACTTGTACACTTTAACTCCTTTTCCTCCTCAACAGCATAGTAAGCTTTTGGGGTATTCCCAGCTCCACTGGTTAGACGTCAATTATGACCAATACAGGATTTGGCACATAACTGGGATGAGTACAAACTTGATTAACACAAGAGATGAAAAAGAAAGGCTAAGGATAACGTAGAAGTCAAACACACAGATCACGGGATTATAACAGCTTCAACTCCATCATCATTTGGGTGGGGATCTTAGTCATTGAATATCCAGGTCATTCTCCCTCAGTTTTGGACCTGTGCTGTACCACCCCACAACATGCTCCTTCGCTAAAGAAAGCTAACAAATGAATTTGAGAACCATAAAGCCAGAAATTAGCATTAGGGGAAAATCCCATTTATTTCTCTTGTACATGGAAAACAATGATTCAAACAGAATAACCTTCATAATTTCAAACTTCCATTATAAAATAACCAAAAAAAGATCCCTGCAATTCTCGTAAAATATCAAGGAACACACAAGATCTAAAACTCAAGAAGGCGAACGAGATTGCGACCAGCGGAGCGGTTGGTGACGTCGACGGCGGCCTTTGAAAGAGGTGCCGAGCAGGACTCGGTGTCCTCGGCGACTCCGCCGTAGTCGTCTTGTCTCTTTGGATTTTTGGTTTGCTCGCTCCCCGGGAAACAGCAAAAGGTCTCATGGGCTCCTTGGGTCGGGTTCGGTAGATAGCCTGAAGCCCAAAACATTTGTCCCTCAGGGTAACGCCTAGTTTATTGGATTTAGTTTTCGTTTTTAGACAAACGTGTCCTTCCTTCCTTGGCCTCTACTGTAAACGAATCGATGCCTTCGTTAAAATTTGATTGTTAGATTCGATAAAAATTTATTTAATAAACGAATTAATTATAAGCAATAATAAGTTTATCTCGCTTCCATTTGTGAGTAATTTATTTAAAATCATCACTATTGTATATTTAGTATGTTTATTCTAGTTATGAATAGATTATTTTTACAGAAAATAAAAATAAAACGAGGTATATTTAATAATTTTTTGATTTTATAATATTTTATATAAAAAATATTTTTTATATTTATAATATAAATTTTAAAATTAAAAATTTATTTTTTTAATTAATTAGTTTCGCCAAATATTTTAATTTTATTTATAAAAATAATTTATATAATTTTAATTATATATATTAATACTACGAAATTAAATAATTTATTTATAAAACATTCCAAACTTAGGTAGATAAAATTTGGGTTTAATTTGACTCGAGTCGTTAGCTGGATGAACCAACTTGAACATGCTAAATTTTGACTTGTTTGCAATCCTACTCCTCCATTTTGGAGGCCAAAGGAAGAAAATGAAAAACTTAAAAGGAAAAACATTTTGGAAGGAAGTTTTTTTTTTTTTATTTTTCGATAGAAGGAAGGAAGACTTCCGGAAAGTTAACATGCACCCCTCCCAAGCCTCTCAAATCGTTAGATTTCTATTTTTATTTTAACATGGCCACTCGCTAATTTTGAGTAATAAAAAAATATTATTTATATTTATATTTCATATTATATCACAAATTCCAAGTCAAAATTATAAAATATTAAATCTATAAATCATTTTAACTTATATATTATTTATTTTCGTACTCAATTTAAAATTTCTCAACTGTACAATTTACATTCTCACTCTTAAAATCTCAACCACCTTAATTACAAACTTGCAAACAGAAAATGAACAGCACATTCAAAGACAAAAACTGTGGCAGATTGAAGACAAAGCATCGATGAAATTGGGAACCAAACAGTGACATCGGTCTTAAATTATAAATTTCAATTGTCAAAATGAATTTTTTGGACAGTAACTAGAAAGTTACGAAGAGAGTCTTAGATAAAATTGGGAACAACCAAATTGAACTAATACTTCCTCTGCAGAGCAACAAGGTCCAGGCCAGGGTCCCCAAATCTTGGAGATAGATCCAAGAACCTTCGAAGATGGATTCAACCAAATATTAGGAATTTAGAGTAACTGAGCAGCTGTGTTCATTTTTTCACTATGCTGACCCGTGTCCTGGTGATGCATGACAAATAAAAGCAAAGAGTAAATGGTGCTGCAGGAACCAAGCCAGAGCACAAGCACATATGGAGTTACAAGGCATTTAATGGAGAAGAAGATAGAAAAGCTGGTCATGCAGAAGATGCAAGCAAGTTCTCAGTAACTCGAGGAATACGAGTTCATCAGGTACAAATTGTTGGAAATCAAGAGTTTTTTTCATTCTTAATTTTTCTTCACAGACATAGCATACATATGTATAATAATAATAATAAAAAAAAAAACATTCTAAAGAGTCTAATCAGATATACAAATTTGCTCCAGATAATTTAACCTAGACTCATGGGATAATAAGATAAATATGGAAACAATCTTAATGGCCTTCCCATTCAAGATGTCGATAATCTCTCTTTACAGCGTGTAGTTCCCCGCTTAAGTTGGTGCATATATGCCTCGAATGCCCCAACTTGGATAGTGGGGCATGGAGTGCCTTGTGGGAGACAGCTTTTGTGAGAATATCGGCCAATTAATCCTCTGATCTCACAGATCGAATCTGGGGTATTTGCTGTTCAACTTTTTTTTCAATAAAGTGACGATCCACTTCAATTTGTCTGGTTCGATTATACCGAACTGGATTTTGTGCAATTTTTCCAAAAGTTTCTTTAGTCACAACAGTTCGTAAATTCCTTAAGCCACACTTCTGAACACGGCTTCTGCACTAGACAATGCAACAACTCTCTACTTCTTGCTTCGCTGAGTAACCAAATTTACACCCACAAATGTGAAGTAAGCAGATGTAAATCTCTTATCGACGACACTCCCAGCCCAATCAGCATTTGTGTATCCATGAATCTTTAAGTGATGATTTTTTCCTAAACCCGATTCCTTCTCCTGGAAAACTTCTTAAGATATCCCAAAATGCCCAGCAGATTTTAAGGTGGATGTACTCTCTATTTGCATTAAAAAAAAAAAGGAAAGAAATTCCACAAATACGAGATAAAACACGGGGGTTATATTTTTAATATTTGGCACAATATAAGACATAAACACTATAGGTTCTCAGCCATGCATCAACGAAGAAGAATATGATATAACATCTATCAAGCAAAAATATAACAGTTATATTGCATGGACATACCACGTTATTTATTTATTTATTTCATTATTGTTATCCAAATATAACATTTATATCATATTTTCACCGCTAACCATGAATGTATATTTTTCTCCATCCACTTGTAAGTCATTTGTGGATTCACTGGTCTGTGCCTCGAGAGCGTGACTGGCACGGTTCATTTAATCGCATACAAAATTCCACAACTCAATCAAGAATTTAGAGGAGCTGGAAGGTTGGTTTTGGTCGATAGCATGAAAATGACATTCCACAATTACGACCGTGCACGGGAATACAAAGGCGCCGAAATATTAGAAAAAGACTAAGAAAAAGGTGCACGAAGAACTATTATTACATTCCATTACATTACATTACAAGTGCTTCGCTAGTAGAACAATACAGAGAGGCAAAGCGCGCAAATATAGGGGAGAGAAGGGCGCAAACCGGTCTTACCATCATTTTACACCACAATTGCCAAGAGAGCAACGATCATAATAACCGTCGATTCGTTCACTTTTTAAAAGGGATGGCTCTGATCACAACTTGGTGGTAGAGAGCTGCAAGTGCTGCCCCGATGAATGGGCCCACCCAAAAAATCCACTGCACCCAGAACCGTACAACACATGCAGGACAAGAACGCAGTGGAGACGATCAGTAACATGTTTAAAAAGAACAAAAAAATAAAAAAAATAAAAAAAATCAATCGACAGTTGTTTGAAGAAAACAGAGGGGTGCTGACATGATCATCCCAGGCCTGGTCCCTGTTGTAGATGACTGCGGCACCAAGACTGCGGGCCGGGTTGATGCCAGTCCCTGTGATTGGGATGGTGGCCAAGTGAACCAAGAACACAGCGAACCCAATAGGCAAGGGCGCCAAAATCTGACCCAACAAGTTTTCAGCGACAAATCAATCCAACAATTCGAAAATATAAATTAATTGGGAGGTGGGAGACGTAGAAAGCATGGAAACATACAGGAACATGAGAGTCTCTGGCATTTCGCTTGGCATCGGTGGCAGAGAATACGGTGTAGACGAGTACAAAGGTGCCGACAATCTCAGCTCCAAGCCCATCGCCCTTGGTGTAGCCGGGATTCACGGAATTGGCACCGCCCTTCAAAAGTTGATATTGAGTCTTCCCCTCGAATCCTTTCACCACACCCGCCCCACATATGGCCCCAAGGCACTGCATCACCATGTAGAATATGGCCCTTGTCAATGACAGTTTCCTCGCCAAAAACAGCCCAAAAGTCACCGCCGGGTTGATGTGTCCTCCTGTACAACCATCCATCCGACCAAAACGAGAAATCGAATAATTAAAATAAATAAATAAATCACTTTCAGTTGTTTCAGTTCAGTTCAGCTCAGTTCAGTTCTCAATTAATTAGAGATCATCCATCAGGAACCTGAAATGCCGGCGGTGCAGTAGACGAGGGCGAAGATCATTCCGCCGAAGGCCCACGCGATCCCCTGAATCCCGACCGTCGAGCACTTAGTTGAAGACTTGGACACGCCCATCACCGTCAAAATGGTGATGTACAAGAACAGGAAAGTCGCCACGAACTCTGCTATCCCAGCCCTGTAGAATGACCACGAAGTCAACTCGCTCGGCTCAAAAAGCAGAGCCGGTGGTGGCTCCTTGTAATCCCTGTCATCTTGGCTCTGAGCCGCCGTGCCAATAGGCTGCCTCTCCCTGAACTTGTTGGCTCCCAATCTCACGTCTTCCTCTTTGCCCTCCATCTCTCTGTTTTCTATTTCTTTCCCTTCGGCCACAAAATTGCTGAAAATCAAACTTCACTCCTTTCGATTATCACCCACTACTACTAGAGACTGTGTGCTCCGTGACGGGGGGGACCCGCTGGTGTATTTTCTGTGTTTTTTTTTTTAAATTTAAAAATAAAAAAAACTTTTATAATTTTGTTTTCCAAATGGAAATATACCGCAGGACTGTCAATGTCAATCCCAAGCATTTTTGGAGAAAACGACATCGCTTCTGCTGTATTTCGAGCTGGCACGAACCTAGCCACGCAGAGTCCCGCCGCCCATCTTTCAATAATGGACTGTCCGACAAGTTTCCCCAACCCATGCATTATTTTCCAACCGCAGGTTTCACGTGACCGATTAGCTTTATTGAGAATGTGAAAAATTTAAGCGATTTTAAATATAACAGATTTAGCAGGTATAATTAATTTTTATATTATATATAATATAAAAATTAATTTTATTTATTTAAATTTATTAATTTTAAACTCTCAAAATTTTGTGCGACCTTCATTTTGCCGTACTTCCTCTTCCTTCAAAACCTCCAAATTCTTACGAACTGAGACAACTACCCAATTTAACTGTTCTAATAGTTCGATTTAATGCTTCGAGAAAATCATTGCCGATGTTGCTTTTAACGTGGCAGTGCAAAAAAAAAAAAAAAAAACTTTATCTCATCGGGAACCGAAATTTTCTCAAAAGAATAAGGACCCAAGCTGGCCATTTGGTTTTGATGATGACGAGCGTGGTTGGTATATGACTATAACGAAATGCGTTTTTAACTTTATATTATATATTAAGCGTGCCGATTACAGGATATCGTCTTGTAATCTACTTGTGGTGACCCATCAAGGATAAACATACAAAACAGTGTGTCGCAAGCCTTTGCAGGAATATTTCTTGTAAAATTGACTCGTCATGCATTTTCTGGCATATTCAGGTGAAAATCAATAGCGTAGAAATTGTGAAACAAGATTTATACATGTCGATGGCTATGGTTTATTATTATTATTATTATTATTATTATTTATTTAAACAATTTGCTCCTTCAATTCTGGTTTCTTTTAGCCTTTTAGGCCTCATACGGGTTTAAAGTGTTTAAAACCAAAATTTAAACGGACAAAAAATGTTTTATAAGGTAAACTTTCAATGCATTTTTATATCTCTTTTTAACACTTAAAACTAATTTAAGAATTCAAATTCTCATTGCCCTTTTACACAACACGGTAGGGCTCCCTTGGAATTGATCTTGAGCCATAGACTCGTGCTGAAAATTGGGGGAGGGTGGGAGGACCACCATAGTTGTGTCGGAGGAGCGGGAGATGTCGACAGGGGGCTTCTCAGACATTCTAGGTTGGCCCATTAGAAGCTTTGTGTAGAATTGCCGTTAAATTTTGTTATTACCATAGATGGACTTTCAGTTCAAAAATTTATTATTGGTAATTGTAATTATTTGTTTGAGAATAGTCAATAAAACTTATTATAGATAAAAGCACAATTTTCAAAGACATCTAGTGATTTGTAAATCTTATAGGTAGTATTATAGTAATAATGAATTTAAACATGAGTATTATTTGCCAAAATATTATTGCACAAATATTTGAATATAAGTCGACATTAAATGTTAGTAATATATCATTAAATATTTAATCACTATTATGTGAAAAAAGGTTGAAAACAATAAATTACATAGACTTGAATTCTCATAATAATTTCTTGCAAAATAACTAGAAAAATTAAAAGAGTTTAATAGCGTTTAATAAAATATAGTGTTTAGGGAACAAAACATGTTCTAAACAAAAAAAAAAAAAATATTTATTCCTAATATCTTTGGCTCATCAAAGTAATTGCAATTCCATCACGAATAGATCCATCACAAGTTGGATTTTGGTGATTCGATAGAACTAATGTTAACAAACACGATGATCAAAAAGGACAATAATGAGCGTTTGCTGTTATGGTGTACGAAAGGCTATTATAATGCATCGTTGTCCGTTTGGAGAAAAGAGTTGCGCTGTGTTGATAAAAATATGAAAATGAGACTTTTTGTCCACCCTAAACGTAGGCTTGAAGACTTCTTAGCTTTTGCAGCGTTTTGGTGGCGAGAATATTTTACCAAACGAGTTTTTCTGCCGCGTCATTGTCTAAACGTCAAATCCCAAACAGGCGCTGAATCGCGAGTGTGGCTTTCCCGGAGGAGTTCTCAAATAAATTTCAACTGAGTCGGTGTGTGAGGGCCCGCACAACCCCCCCTCCCCCCAACCCCAAAAGTTTTACACACAAGGGCTGCATTATACCTGCCTTGCAGGGCCGCCATATCGCGCAGGAAAAGCCCAATTAATCTTTATACAAGGTTTCGAAAAAAGAGTTCTAACGTTTGGGGTGCAACTTGTGTTGGGTTTATTAGTCCCTTCCTATGTGAATAAATAACACAAATATTTTGGGCCATAACCCAAAATAATTAAAGTGGATATATATACCCCTTTGGCTGAACGAAAAAAAAAAAAAAGAGAGAGTGGAGAGAGCTGTCGGCCTAGAGAAACAGAGAAAAAACTAAGAAAATTGGCCAAAGAAAAAATTGACAGATTCTTTGATCTTACATTTGGAAGGGATATCAGTATCTAATCAACGTGAAACTTGAATGGTTGATAAAGAGCATTTGATTCTTATTTTTGAACGGTGGAGATTAGGTTTCGAGTACTTTATGTTCTACTTCTCTTCAGTTTTTGTAGGTCTATATTTTGAGTGATTTTTTATGTGTAGTTTTGGTCAATCGTTTAATTTAAAGATTGTTTGTAGTCCAATAGAACTGATTTTTGGTCAGTTGTTGGAGGACACATAAATCTTTTTTGTGGACGGTCAGATTGGGTTTCTGTGAACTGCAAGGGCAGGTTTTCCATTCAAACCAAAGCCTCTCAATTATGGTAACTCTCTGCTCTTTCATCTGTGGTAGAGTTGGTAAGCCGTGTGGATGATTATTGATCCGTAATTCGCTTGAGCTGAAACTTGGATAGCTGGTAGGGGACATCTAGAGGTTCATCTTGAACGGTTGGATTATTACATTAAGGTCTACTTATTGAGTTGTAATTGACATCACGTAGTTGGCTTGTCTTGCTTGACTCATTAGCCTCTCTTTTAATCCAAATTGAATTTTATTCAATTTGTTTGATATAATAAAAAATGTGTACTTTTATTGTACTCATTTGATTATATTGGAGCTGACCTCTGATTCAGAGTGTCTGTGGTTTTCCTCTTTTAATTTAAAGGGACTTTTTTTACATAAAATTGGTGTATTCTCTTGGGTGGTTTATTTGCATTATTATTTTTGTTATTCAATTATCTCCTCACAGGTTCAAGCAAGCAAGAGAAGTATTTTTTTTTGGGTTATTTATACTCTGCTGCGCCTCCTTCTCCCATCAAAGTGGTATCAGAGCCCGATTGGTGTATTTGACTTATTTGAATGATAGAGTTGAATATAAATAAATTGGTCTATTTGAATGGCACGAATTATCATATATGAAGGAGTAAAATGAAGGATCTCCTATTTGTGAAGAAATTGCATTTGCCAGTATTTTCTACTACGAAACCTGAGTCTAAAATTAATGAAGAATGAGAATTTGACAACAAACAGGTTTGTGGTTTTATACGACAATTTGTTGATGATAATGTTTACAATTACATTTGCAACGAGACATATGCACAGACTTTGTGGAGCAAACTTGAGACTTTGTATGCTTTAAAGTTTGGTAATAACAAGTTGTTCTTGTTAAAGAAAATGATGTAGTTGAGATATAATGAAGAGAGTTCTATTGTTGACCACTTAAATGAGTTTTAGGGTCTCATTGAACTACTGTCAGGCATGGGCATTAAGTTTGATGACAAAGTTCTTGGGTTATGGTTACTTACTACCTTACCTGACTCTTAGGAGACTTTTCGAATGTCTCTCGCTAATTCCACCTCCGGTGGTGTTTTATCAGTGGAACTTGTAAAGGGTGGTGTGTTGAATGAGGAGATAAGAAGGAAATCTTAGGGTTCATCATCATCCAAATCAGAGGTTTTAATTACTAAAAATAGGGGGAGAAGTCAAGAAAAAGGAAATGGTAAAAATGGTAGAAGTAAGAGCTAAAGTAAGTCACAATCTAAGTACAAGAATGTCCAGTGTCATTATTGTGGGAAGATGGGTCACATTCAGAAAAAGTGTTACAAGTGGAAGAGAGAAAATAAAGATGATAGTGATAAGCACGAGAAAAAAAAAAGCTGAGTAATGATCGTATAGCTTCTACATCCATTTCTGGTACTAGTGACCTCATTATTGTTTATAATAAGGATGTAATTAAATTGGCAACTCATGAGACTGATTGGGTGATAGATAGTGGTGCTTCTTTTCATGTTACTTCAAAAATGGAATTCTTCACAACATATACTCCTGGTGATTTTGGAGTTTTGAAGATGGGTAATAATGACTTAGCAAAGGTCATTGGTATTGGTGATATTTGCTTAAAAACCGATAATGGAGTACAATTGACATTAAGGTATGTTAGACATGTCCTTAATATCCGATTGATTTTGATTTCAATAGGAAAACTAGATGATGAAGGTTTTTGTAGTAACTTCAGTGATGTCTAATGGAAACTTACTAGAGGCTTTTTAATTATGGCACAAGGTAGGAAATGCTTCAGTTTATATTTCATGCAAGCAATTATCTTCAAAGATGTTGTAAATACAGTAGAGAATGATAATTCTATTGAATTATGGCATAAGTGTCTCTGTCACATGAGTAAAAAGAGGATGGATTGTTTGGTAAGAAAGAACCAACTTCCAAACATAAAGAGTGCAGTTTTAAAGAAGTGTCCTCACTATTTTACTGGGAAACAAAATAGAGTTACATTTAAAAGTCACTCGCCTTCAAGGAAATCAGAGTTGCTTAAATTGGTGCATTCTGATGTATGTGATCCTTTGAAGGTACGCTCATTTAGTGGTGCTCTTTATTTTGTGACTTTTATTGATGATCACTCAAGGAAGCTTTGGGTTTATGTATTGAAGACTAAAGATCAAGTCTTTGATGTATTTAAACAATTTCATGCCTTGTTGAGAGACAGATTCGTAAGAAGTTGAAATGTGTCCACACTGATAATGGTGGTGAGTATAGTGGTCCATTTGATGAATACTGCAAAAAGTATGAGATCAGACATTAAAGGACACCTCCCAAGACACCACAGTTAAATGGTTTAGCAGAAAGGATGAACAGAACGTTGATTGAGAGAGTTAGATGTCTTCTCTCTGATGCAAAATTACCTAGATCCTTTTGGGGTAAAGCCTTGAATACAGTCACACATGTAATTAATCTGTCTCTTAGTGCTCCACTATAAGGGGATGTTCCGGACAGAATTTGGTTTGGTAAGGAAGTCTCTTATGACTATTTACAAGTCTTTGGCTGTAAGGCTTTTGTTCATATCCTTAAAGATGAAAAAGAGAAGTTAAATGTGAAGACTCGACAGTGTATCTTTCTTGGTTATGGTGAAGATGACTTCAGGTACCATTTATATGATCTGGTTAAGAAAAAGCTTGTAAGGAGTAGAGATGTTGTGCTCATTGAGAATCAAAACATTGAACATATTATGAAGTCAACTCCTCAGGTTAATAATATTCCGACTGATATTATTCCATTTCCTCAAACATCTCTAAATGATCCGTTTGATGTTCATGGTGATATTCAAGAACGTGATGAGAATGTTCAATAGGATCATAATATGCAGGGTGCAGGTGATAGTGATGCTCCAATGGAAGATCATCCGTATATACCTTTACCTTCGTTTCAGCCACGGAGGTCTAATAAAATTCCAATGCCTTTTGCTCGGTACTTTTCTAATGAGTTTGTGATGTTAACTGATGGGGGAGAACCTGAGTGTTATACGGAAATAGTTGAAAGTGAGCACGAGCAGCAATGGATTGATGCCATAATAAATGAGATGAAATCCTTATATGATAACTCTACTTATGAGTTAGTAAAGTTACCTAAAGGTAAGAAAGCTTTGAAAAATTGGCAAATTTACAAAATAAAGCAAAAAGCAAATACTTCATGTTCACGATATAAAGTTAAATTGGTTGTCAAAGGATTCAATCAGAAACAAGGCATTGACTTTGAAGAGATCTTTTCACCGGTGGTGAAAATGTCTTCCATTCGAGTTATGTTGAGTTTGGCTACTAGACATGACTTAAAGATTAAGCAGATGGATGTGAAAACAACTTTTCTCCATGATGGCTTGGAAGAAGAAATCTATATGGAACAACCACAAGGATTTGAGGTGGAAGGAAAAGAGGATTATGTGTGCATGTTGAAGAAAAGCTTGTATGGCTTGAAACAAGCTCCGAGACAATAATATAAGAAATTTGAGTCTGTTATGGGGGAGCAAGGCTATAAAAAGACAACTTCTGATTATTGTGATTTTATTCAGAGATTTACTGATAATGATTTTATCATTTTACTACTTTATGTTGATAATATGCTTATTGTTGGTCATAATACTGCTAGAATTAACAACTTGAAGTAAAAGTTGAGCAAGTCCTTTGCCATAAAGGACTTAGGACCAATAAAAAAGATCCTCAACATGTCAATCACTAGGGATAAGAAAAAGAAAAAGTTATACCTGTCTTAGAAGCAGGACATTGAAAATGTACTTCAGAGGTTTAACATGGAGAAGGTTAAAGTGATAAGTACTCCTCTTGCTACTCATTTTAAATTATTCATTAACTAATATCCTTCCACAGAGAAAGAGAAGGAAGAGATGCAAAGAGTTCCATTTGCATCAGCCGTGAGTAGTTTGATACATGCAATGGTGTGTACGAGACTTGATATAACTCATGCAGTTGGCACAATTAGTCGGTTCCTTTCAAATCTAGGTAAAAAACATTGGGATGTAGTGAAGTGGATAATAAAATATTTACGAGACTCCACAGATTTGAAACTTTGTTTTGGGAGTGATGAGTTTATCCTTACGGGATTCACATATTCAGATATGACACGTAACATTGACTCCAAAAGGTCTACTTCAGGTTATGTGATTACTCTTGCAGGGGGAGCAGTGAGTTGGCAATCTCGATTGTAGAAGTGTGTTGTATTGTCCACTATAGAGGTAGAGTTTATTGCAATAACTGAAGCATCTAAAGAGTTTCTTTGGATCAAAAGGTTTATAAAGGAAGTTGGTTTTAAATAATCAAATTATGTATTGTATTGTGATAGCCAGAGTGTCATCCATCTTGGTAAGAATTCAACTTTTCATACTAAGTCAAAACATATTGACGTGCGATATCATTGGATATGAGATGTTCTTGATTCTAAATAGTTAGCACTTTAAAAAATTCATATAGATAATAATGTTGCTGATACGATGACAAAATCATTATCAAGATAGAAATTTGAGTTGTGTTATACATTGGCTAAAATGATCAATATTTCCACATAATCGGGAAGGGGAGAATTATTGGGTTTATTAGTCCCTTCCTATGTGGATAAATAACCCAAATATTTTGGGCCATAACCCAAAATAATTAAAGTGGATATATATATACCCCATTGGCTGAACGAAAAAAAAAAAAAAAGAAAGAGTGGAGAGAGCTGTCAACCGAAAGAAACTGAGAAAAAAACCAAGAAGGCTGCCCAAAAGAAAAATTGGCAGATTCTTTAATCTTACGTTTGCAAGGGATATTAGTGTCTAATCAACATGAAACTTAGATGGTTGATAGAAAGCAGTTGGTTCTTATTTCTGAACATTGAAGATTGGGTTTCAAGCACTTAAGTCTTACTTCTCTTTAGTTTTCGTAGGTCCATACTTTGAGTAATTTTTTGTGTGCAGTTTTGATCAACCATTTAATTGAAAGATTGTTTATAGTCTAATTAAACTGATTTTTGGTTAGTTGTTAGAGGACACATAGATTTTTTTTGTGGACGATTGATTGGGTTTCTATGAACTACAAGGGTAGGTTTTCGATTCAAATTGAAATCTCTCAATTCTGGTAACTTTCTGCTCTCTCATCTGTGGGAGAATTGGTAAGCTGTGTAGATGATTATAAATTCGTGGTCCAATTGAGCTGAAACTTGGACAGTTGATAGGGAACATATGGAGATTTATGTTGAATGGTTGAATTATTACCTTGAGGTCTACTTATTGAGTTGTAGTTGACAACACATAATTGACTTATTTTACTTGACTTATTAGCCTCTCGTTTAATTCAAATTAAATTTTGTTTAATTTGTTTAATATAATTGAAATTATGTACTTCTATTGTATTTACTTAATTATAGTAAAATTAATATCTAGTTTAAAATATCTGTGATTTTTCTCCTTTTAATTTAAAAAATATTTCTACGTAAATTTAGTGTATTCTATTAAGTGATTTATTTGCATTGTCATTTTTGTTATTCAATCATCTTCTCACAAGTTCAAGTAAGCGGAAAAAGTTTTTTTTTTTGGGCTATTTATACTCCGCCGTGCCTCCTTGTCCCATTAACTTGGTCGTATCAGATTCTTAATTTTATACTTTTACTTTGGCGAGGAGAATGATTGTTATTTCGCATTTAGAAAACACCTGTGTTGAACATAAATGTCTCATTTCCCTGTACAAGGCCCCAGCAATGACTCAGAGAAGCCAGGCTTGATGTGGGAAAGCAATTTAGCAGCTATTTGTCAATTTTTTTTTCCCCTCTGTAAAAAAATTGTAAATATTTGGTCGAGTTAAAAGGCCATAACTGCTAACAAATGTTTGATAAATGCAAAGAAATATCCAATTTACAATGTCGTCAAAAAACATAAGAATGGCAGAACAGAAAAGAAAATTGGAGTGGGAGACCTTGGAGACAAGAATTAATCTTACATTCAACATTCTACACCGGTGATAGAAACTGGGCTCTTCTAAGTTCATTCTTGGTGAATGTTGTGTATTGCTGCATTGATACTTTTACAGTCAAATTCCATGGTCCTCATCCAATTCTCGAAATCTCCAATTTCCTATGCACAAAGAATAACTTCAAAGTTTATATATTGGCACAGAGAGTCTTCACACAACATATTCATGTATCAGACCATATAGAATCCTTGCCAGAATGAGGCCCAATTTATGAATGTGGATGAATACAGTTTCAAAAAACCAAAAAAAAAGGGGGGTATTTTTTGATTAACCATAGCTGCAAATATTTTGATTTCAGTTCTATTACAGAAACACGTAAAATAAGCACGAGATTAGAAACGACTTATTATAACTATTAATTATAATTAACACATAATTTTACATATAATAATTCATTATAATTAATAATTATGATAAATTTATGACTAGTTTTGTGGCTATTTTCCTGCCTTTAGTAACTTTTTGGTTTTGATTTTTAGAATTAAAAAAGTCAATTATCTGATAGGCGGTTTAATCCAATCCACCAATAAGTGACAGTAACACCGGCCAGCCAATCAGTTTAACTACTGATCTATCAGAGTTCTGCGAAGACAAGTTGAACTGTAATAAAACCTTAATTGCAGTGTTAACGGCGTGAGTGGCGGAAAGCCACCGATCGGTCTGCTTCATGAATCGGCTAACGGTGGCCGCTAGTGCCCGAATCTCCAGCTCAATGCGCTTCTCGTTGATAAATGACTCTTCTACCCCTCCATTCACGGCGGCCACCAACAGATCCGATACCCGCACCGCCTTTCTAACGGCATCCTTCTTCGCCTTCTCTGTCTCGATTTGAGGAACAGAATTACATTATTATCAGGTTTAGATTTAAAAATATATATATCTAATTACAAAGATTTTAGAATAGCCTCAAACACACCTTAATAAGCTAAACAGACTCAAAATTGGATGTGGAAAACCCCAAAAATACTGACCGGTGTGTTGACGGCGGCGGAGAGCTGATTGTTGGTGTTCGAGTATAAGCTGGGCGAGAGAAGTTTCGAGGCTGCTGGGCTCTGCTCCTTCTGATTTCGCCATCTCCGGTGCAGGCGCTATGGGAACCTGCACCGGATACATCGGTTTCTCACTTTTTGAGGAAGAGCGAGAGAAAGAAACAGAGCGACTCTCAATTTGGCCCCTGAGTGAGAGTGGGCAGTTTGGTCACGGGCAAAATTCTCTCACGATCCAAAGGAGAAAGAGAAAAAAGAGAGCCGAAACGCTGGATGGAGAAACCGAACGGGGAAGAGACACAGAAAAACAATAACAAGAAGGGATAAATTGTCACGATACGGTGAGTACTAAACAGAACAAGAAATAGAATTAAAAAATAATAATAATAATTGAAGATATTTTTTTAAAAAAATTTCGATTAAAATGTTTTATGGATGGATACAGAATTCTTTATGACATGTCATCAAGATACAGTAGTATCTTATATCTCATAGTTTCTACAACAAGGTTTTTTTTTTTTTTTTTTTTTTGTGTGCAGAATTTTTAGCTTTCTTTCTTTCTATTTTTAGAAATTTTTAATTATATTTTTTATTAGATAATTCTCCGCACAAATATGCAAAAGAATGTTTTGTTTTACAAAATAAAATAAAATATCATATACGAAGAAATTCCACGTAAAAATGAGCTAAAAGCGTAACACTTTAATTATATAAATACTACTGTGTTACCGGTTCCTACTATTTGTCATGATCCTTGTAGCAAATAAGAACATTAAGGACATAACACATCTCTTCTATTTACTTTATCTATAGGTTAATTAACTAGCAAATCTTCTATCTAGTTGGACTTAAATATTGTAATGTTTGTAGGTAAATATGGATTTAATTGATAAAACTTGTAGTGTATATATTGTTGTAATTTTATTTTATCTGAATTAATATAGAGTTAATTTAAATATTTTTTCTTATTATTAACGTATTTTAAAAATTATTAAATTTTAATTTTAATTTTATTTATTTAATTATTTTAAAATAATAATAATAATAACAAAATTTCTAAATTTATCTTCTAAAAAATCTATTTTAGTTCATTCATCCTTAAAACCCTATAATACTTAAATAAATGCCAATAAGTCATATAGAATTAAATCAAGTCAAACACTTGTCCAAATTATTTTTAACTAACTAAAAATAATAATAAAAGAATTTATTTTCAATTAGTCAATCATATAACAACTACTAGTCATTTAGATGAATTATAAAGAATAATACTTTCTTGACAGAGACAAGAAGAAAACTCATTTGGAAAAAAATAATAAGATATAACCACATAAAGAGTATCTATATGATATCAAAAAGTATTCTTGATATTCATTAACTCATGTAACTTTGGAATCAAATAAAAACTAATCATAAATATGTTTTTAAAATATATCTTGAATAATTCAAATTTGTTGCGAACAAAAAAATAATTAAGCATTAAGTTCTAATTTCATTAAGATATACATGACAATATATCTTAGATAGTCTAAACTCATTGAAATCTATTAAACAAAGGGATCATTAACTAACATCTAATTTCATTGAGTGATGTGCATCAATACACTTTAAGGATTCTAAATCTATTAATGCTTATTAAACAAAAGAGTCATTATATACTAAGCAATGATTTCATTTTGAGATATACATCAATATGTATTTAATAGTCTAAATCTATTGATATCTATCAAATTAAAGAGATATTAAGCATTAAACATTAATTATATTGGACATGTACAATAATGTTTCTTTGGAAGTCTAATTTTATTGAAATTTATTAAACAAAGAAATCATTAAGATTGATTAGATTTCTTTAACAAAAGAGAATTGTTTATTACTCTAAAGATTTCTCTTTTTGTTACAAGAAGTTATTCGCTAAAACAATTTTAAAATTAGCTTACGTGTCTTTATTGCACATGGATTTCATGATGAGATGCACGTCAATACATTTTGAGTAATTAAATCCATTAAAATTTCTTAAACAAAGTAGTCACGAAACATTGAACATTGATTTCATT
Source organism: Bruguiera parviflora (assembly GCA_019804595.1). Taxonomy (NCBI): domain Eukaryota; kingdom Viridiplantae; phylum Streptophyta; class Magnoliopsida; order Malpighiales; family Rhizophoraceae; genus Bruguiera; species Bruguiera parviflora. Next base: position 1,964,422 of record CM034054.1, on the reverse strand, counting down.
AAAAGTGTATGTCAAAATATTTTGGATAATATAAATCCATTAAAGTTTATCGAGTAAAATAGTTATTAATGCATTTTAGGTGTTAGGATTATGTGTTTATTATAATAAGTTCTAATGTCTCTCTTGTGATTGAGTATTTTGTCTATTCATTATTAAGTGATTGAGTTATTTACATATAAAAAGTATGTGCCAACTTGCAATTTGCAAGATTTAAGTTTATATGGTGTGTTGATATTAATTTATATTATTTATGTCAAGATCCTATTTAAGTTTTGAATTTTGAATTTTGAATTTGAATTTTACTAATGGATGTTTAAGGATTTTGTAACCATCTTCTATATTATTTTTAAAAGTGTTTTGAATGAGATCACAAAAGATCTTAAGGCAAAAAATAAAAAGAAAGAACTTTTGGTTCTTAAGGTTGATAGAAATTTTAGTTTGGTTTATCAAACTTATTATTGTGGCCAACTAAATAAACAAAGAACTCATGATGATCTATAAAAAGACAATTTTGGCTTTGAGCTAGCAATGGTTAAAAAGGTTTGATAACATTGAATGAGTAGAAATAAAAAAGAAAAAAGATAAGTATGCAAAAGTGAGAAAGTCAAGTGCTATAGGGTCTAGTGAGAAAGTAAGAGCAAGTGGGTTTTGGTGAAATTGTGCAAAAAAGTAAGAATGTTTTGATAAAAAAGTATTAAAGCATATGCTTTAGAGTTATGAAGCATCATATATTATTGTGAAAAGCGTGACTAAGCTTAATGTTTAAGGTCAATGACCTTTTTTTGTGTAATGGTGCTCTTTAATAACCAAAAGAAGAAGTGAGTATGAAATTTAACTTTTAAGGAAGGAATTTTGAAGATTGAATATAAATTTTTATAAAGTTAAATTGTTATAAATTATTATGTGTTTTCTCTATCTCTTTTTAATATTATTCTATGCATATTTTTTTTTATATTTGTTTATTGTTATTATTATTTTTGTAATTGATTGTTTGAATTTGGGTTAGTACAAGTGTTTTGTAACCTCGGCCATTCAGACTCAATTGACTTCCCTTCTTAAGTTGTATTAAGAACTAGCATTTTCTAATTCGAATCAGTTAAAGTTTATTAACTAAAGGTGACATTAAGCATTGAATGTTGATTCTGTTGGGATATGCTTATAAATATATTTTGTGTAACCTGAATCTATTCACGTCCATTGAAAAAAGTCATTAAGCACCGAGGATTGATTTTATTGAGAGGTACACGCTAATATATCTTAAGTAATCTAAATAATGTGCGATATATGACAATACACAAAAATGGGAAGACAACCAAACAATCAACATATATAGAAAATACAATATCTTAGAGTGAGAAATTAGAGAATTTGACTTAAACTCAGATGAAACCTGAATGCCTGCATACTCTCTCAAGAGGAATCAAAGCTCACGTGATTTTTACATATGGAGATAAAGTTCAAGGTTTATAGAATCCAGTTAACTAAAGTCTAAGACTCTAGTTTAGATGAGTAAGTTCTAGTCAAGTTGTTTGGAGTTTAGGTCATGAGAGTTAAACTCTAACCTTTAATGTTCATAGTATGGTTAACTATGGGTTGAATCACTATTTTTAAAAAAAAATTCATTATTTTATTTTATTTTTTATTTCTAGGCTAATTTGTTATTTTAGTATATATTAGAGTATGCAAGAAATGCAATAGTATTGTTTATTTTTATTATTTTTATATATTTACTTGTATTAAGAGTATATAAATATGTAAAGTGTTGGACTAAACTATGCAAGGCTCTTCTATTGCACCGAGGTATAAAGCCTAAACAAATCTCATTTGCAAAACAGGATTTCAACTTTCGTATATATTAAGGATAGAATAGCTTGGCAAATAGAAGCTCGTTCCAAGTATCCTGAAGGCCAGGTAAACACCAATGTACACAATCTGCATAGCTAGCAGGGTTGGCTAGTTGCTCAGGAGTCAATGGATTCCATTGCTTCTTGTAGATAGACGTGTGTGCATCTCTCCTGTAATTTGAGAGCTGGGTGATGTTAAGAAATGTTATGGGGTATTTTGATTTGCTGAATACTTCTCCAATTACTTGCATTATGCTTCTCCTGCAATCACTTCCCCAATATGTGGCATTCTCAATCAATGTTGTTTCATTGTAACAATTTAGGCCCGGTTCTCCTCCCCAGTCTATGCTCCTGCCAAAACCAAGCGTTAAACATTAATTAGTCCCCGAGGCCAAGCTGCCCTTTTTCCCTCCTTTCTCTTTTCCACTTCATTAAGCATTAATTCAAGACGATGTTTAACTATTAAATAAGAAGACTTGAGGGATAATTACTTGGCATGACTAGGCGACATGCTGGTGAAGAAGACTCTAGTCTTCTTGGGGTTCATGTTCTTCCTTGTCCATCGCAGCATGCTTTTCATTGCCATCCGATAAGCATCCTCCGTCGACACCTCTACGATCTCTTTCACCTCGTCATCAAAGGATCCTTGCCTGGGAATACACCAGTTATTTGATCTTTTAGATAATCTAGGGATAAAGAGAAATAAATAATCGTGGCATTACTACTGTTTGATTGAAGAGCAAGAAACCTAATTCGAACTCACAGAACTTTCATTTGGAGTCCTGTCATCCACCACAGATAGGTGTTCACTACCAAAATATCAGCTCCTTTCCAATGTCGGCCGTGCTTATTGATCGAGCCTTTCCTTACAATCCTGTCGGATACCCGATGGATGATCGCATTATCCGAGTTTGATTCCAGAAGAAATGGAGCCCAATAGAACTCAATTGTGGCATTATACTCCTTTAAAAAAAAAAAAAAAAACCAAAAAAACAAGAAGTGGCAATCGGTAAACTTTCAATTTTAGAACTTGATTTACAAGTCATGCAATGAACGAACATTTCACTTTTGGGCTTCAATGTACGTCTTAACTTTGTCAAGTTAAATGTGGAGCAATAGAAGAGCGGAGCGTCCGTTCCAGGTGATTACCTTGGCTGTGAAGACAGTTAGCGAACCGAAGTTTTCCATGGATTTGGCATCTTCATCAGGGATGAGTCTATGGAGAAGACAGATCATGGAAACGTATTGACCACGGTTCAAGGAATCCCCAACATACATCATTCTCTTTCCTCTCAGCGTCTCTAGCATCAACGAGGCATTGAAACTGCATATCGAAATTTACAACATTGCTCATTCAACGGAGTCAGAGAAACAAAAAGAAAACAAAAGATGCCAGTATGGTCTTAATGATGATTTCGAATTAATGGTATTGCAAAGATCGATCAATTTTTTCTTTTTATCTCTCTAATTATATATATATATATATATATATATATGAAATGTAGGAATTTCTTAGAAATTTTTCTTTAACAATATTTGTGTTATAGAAATTTAAACATATAAAATTAATAATTAATATGAATTAATTTAATTATAATATATATTAAATTATAATTAAGTCAACTAAATATATCAAATATATGTTAAAAATATTAATTATGCTAAAATTCTAAAAAAGATTACAAATGAAATAAGATAATATTAAATATTAAAAATTATAGAACTTTATCAAAATTAAACAAAAACTACTATATGATTGTTTTACCTTTTTTTTTTAGTAATTATAATATATTAATATTATATTCATAAAATATGTAAATTTTCTATATTTATTAAAAATATATTTCTATTTATATTTTATTCAAATAAAAAAATAAAATTAAATAAAATTATAAGTACTTAAGAGAGTTGGACATAAATAAATCATGATGAGAATGTAGTTATTTGTAATTTTTTGTAATGTAACAAAAGAATCACAATCTCTTTTTGAGGAGACAAAGGAAATATAAATTTTATATTTTATTTAAATTTAAATTATAAATTATATAATAAAAATAATTTTTAAATATAAATTTTATTTATTTTTTCAACATTTAAACTTAAAATTTTTATAATAAAAATTTAAACTCTTGACTACTGAAGGTATTTCTTAATAGATAATTTTTTAAAAAATTAAAATAAATTTGAGAATAATTTTTTTTCTTTGTAAGAAATTAAAAGGGAAAATACAAAAAAAACCCTTAAATTATGGGTATTTATTTTCACATAAGATAAATTGTAAGATATTTTTTTCTTTTTAAAAAAACCAAAGGAATAATTTTAGATTTTTTTAAAATAATTATTTTTCTTAATTATGTGTATTTGTATTACATAAATTTTAAATAGATATAAAAAATTATTAATATAAATTAGATAAGTTGTAATATATATTAGATTATAATGAAGTAAATTAAATAAATCAAATATGTGTTAAAATTGTAGACTTATTAAAGTATTAAAAAATTACAAATTAACTATTTAATTAATGTTAAATATAAAAAACCAATAAAAGTCTATTAAGAAGATAAGAATTTGAATCAAATATTTAAATATTTTTATAATTAAGTGAATGTCACTATATAAATATTTTATTAATTTTTTTCTAATTTTAATAATATTTACATATATTAATATTAGACCCATAATGCAAGTTTTATTATATTTCTTTTAAAAAAATTACATTTTACTTGTATCTTATTAAAAAATAACAAAACATTTAAATTATAAGTATTTTTTAATAATAAAGATATATTTGAAAATATATCTTTATTTTAGAAATAAAAAATTAGGATCTTTTTATTTTTTTAAATTATTAATGTTTGTCTTATGTAAATTTTAAATATATAAAAAATTATTAATGTAAATTAAATAAATTATAATGTATATTAAATTATAATAGAGTAAATTAAGTGAATAAGATTTATATCACAATTTTAATTCTATTAAAATATTAAGAAATATTAAAAATTAACTATTAAATTAATATCAAATTATAATTTAAATTAAATATTTAAATTAATTTCAAAATTAAGAAAATATTATCATATAAATAATTTATCAGCTTTTTCTCAAATTTAATAATATATACTTGTATATAAATATAAATATACATATATATTAAGTTTAGACCTAAGCATTACATAAATGCTACTATATAAATATTTTTTATTCAAAATAACTAATTTTCTCTCAATTTTTATAATATTAATATACTAAGGTAAGATCTATGTGTTACATGAATTTTATGTTAAATCTATGTTAACCTATTCTTTTTCACAATAATAAGATTTTTTCTTTTCAATCTATAAGATTAAGAGTTTATGTCCATAATTATATTAAATTTGAAAATTTTAAACTTCATTATATATCTCCCGAACGATCGGGCCTTAAAGGTGATTAAACCAATGCATGATGACCCAAAAGATAAAACCTTATAATAGATACATATTTATTGAAATAAATATATAATGTGTTTATATAATTATAATGATTTTTTATTATAATTTAATTTATTATCAAAATTTTAATTATAAATAATAATATAATTCATTTCAAATACTAATTTTGAAAAGAAAAATTATTCAACTGAAAAAATTAATATTTAAAATTAAAAAATATAGTTAAGAGAGAGTAAAAATAATAATAATAATATAAACTAAATATACTTGATTTTATAATGTAAAAAAAAAGTAAATGCATGTTAAAGTCATAATTTTATTTAAATACTAAGAAATATCATAGAATAATTATATTAAGTTAATTTCAAATATTATAAATTATAAAAATATATTTACAAATTTTTAAAACTAAATAAATATCATTTTATAAACATTTTTCATTCAAAAAATTGTTCAAAATTATTGACTTTCTCTGGATTTAAGTGACATTAATATACATATAAAATATAAGTATTTATATAACCACCAAATGTTGTGGTCTAATGATTAAGAAGTCGTTTGTTTGTTGTCATATCAAAAGTTAAGATAAAAAAAAAAAAACAGAAATATAATTATAGATTAATTAAAACTAAAATATATAAGGTCGGATCCTTACGGTGCGTGACTATTAATTGGATTTTGATTGGCAAATTGGGAAAAGCAGAAAATATATTGTTAATTGAGGTGGTTCTAATTTGATTGTTGTTTTGAGTTTCTATGCCGAGAGAGAGGTGGGACGATGAGGTGTTCGGGGTTTGAGAAACAACAGAGAATTAATAAAACTTAAAAACACATATCTAATGAGACGTGTATTATGTTTTTCAATATTCTTATATTATTTTACAAGAAAATGTCAATTTCATGAAATTTAATTGAGCTTTTCTCTCATTATTCTCCTCGTATAATATTAGGCAAAAACGAACACCCAAGCAAAACAATAATAACGTGTAAAGGAGATTTAGTTGAATTTCTCTCTTAGTTTTCTTCTTATAAATATACTATTAGATTGAAATTTGTAGGAATGCAACACCGGACAATGGGTCCTACCCCTAAACGCAGATGCAACGCACCGGCCCGTATATGGGCAGCTGACTCGCCGGCCGGCACCGCGTCACTCCAGCTAGTAAACCGAAACCGGCGAGCCACATTCAATATGCTTCTGTTTTCCCAAAGCTTAGCTTTTTTATTGACCAAAAAAAAAAAAAAAAGTTCACAGTAAAATTAATCACAATGGCCAATAATTTTTTATTAAACAGGAAAAATTTGAGAAAAATAAGAAAATAGTAATAATATTAACTAAATTAAAAAATTATAACCTAACGCTTAACTAACTTCCCTTTTTCAAAAAGTACTTCTTAGCGAACAAAAGAAGAGGACAAAAAGATGAGAGGAACAACATTCACCAACCATACACCCACCAAAGATGGCCCAACGGGACGCAATTTTTACTTTAAATTTAGATCATCAGTCTTATTTACGTGGAAAGAAAAAAAAAAAAAACAAAAGGTCACAAGTCAACATTTCGAGCAATGGAAGATTTTAATTAAAAAATAAGTGAATTAGCGGAGAGACAAACCTTGGAAGATCACAATCATGAGGTTGCCATCTCCAGTATTGATACTCTTTCTCAGGCCGGCCGTGCTCTTGGCAGGTCAGTTGTGGCTGTATGTACGGGCATTCCGATTCCTCGTAGAGCGGCCGATTCAACTCGTCCCTAACCCAGCTCCCACTAAATATGTCACATTTCTCTGGGGTCTTCCCTATGGCGAAAGGCAGCTTCTCCCACTTCTTCTCTAGACCAACAACACAAGTGCCAACTCATCAATGAACATTTCTTCCAACCAAGATCAATAGATTTACGCAGAGCCCTGAGGTTAGAGCGCGTTAAGCATGTAATTATAGGATTAACGAAAACTGAGTCAACTCACCGGTTCTGGTCACCACTAGGTCCAAATTTCGATCTAGTTGGCCAAGGAGGCAAGCGAAGTCCTCCCCGTAGAGGATGGCAACGAAGACAATGAAAGCCAACAAGGTGAAGATATACGGAGAGAGACGGGCCTTTCTAAGAACAGGGGAGGAGGCAGAGAAAGTTGGCTTCATTGTTTTTCTTAATTTGACTTTGATGAGGCCTTATTCGATACTTTTCAGAGGTCTTCCAAGCTGTTACGTTGGTTTTAATGATTAGATAAATATAGAAGCTGAGAAGGTATTTATGGAGACGGCACCAAGGAGGACGCCAGATGCGCTGAATTCGACTTGTCCTGACCGTTTACTTGTAAGGCATCTTTTGATTTGGTGGAAAGTCTAGTGATAAAATATGATGGCTGGCAATTTTCTCAGTATCTTGTAAATTACGAGTTGTTGAAAAGGATTAGTTAGGTTGAACTAAGGGCATTAGTCAGGGCTTAGCGAAATTAAACTTGCCCCACCTTAATCTCCATGTTAGTCGCCCTATTTACCCATGAAGTTTTCAAATCGGACATTAGTTGATATGTTGTAAAATTTTAAGGTTCAAATGAGTAATCTTGAATTAGAGAAAAACTGGTTGAGAGAGACACAAGACAACAAAAAATAAATGAAGTTGTAAATATTTTTAAAAAAATTAATTTGGTGCTCTCTTTGGTTTTTCTGTGTTATATATGTGCTACTATAGCATGGACGTTTGGAATCCATATAACGAAATTACAGAAAGAGAAAGCTGGGTTTATTAAAGACAAACATCGCGGCATAGAACTAAAAATTCGCCATTTACATCCACGTACGCCGTAACCTTTCTTTGGCAAGTGCCTATTGCTACCTAGTACATAAGGCACCTATAATTTGCAATGTAGCGCACATGAACTAGCAAGATTGTGTACAACTAATTTCAATCCGCTATCCTTTCACCCAAAAAAAGAAAAAAAAAATCCTACTTCAAGAAAAGCCAAAAATAAAAAATAAAAAAAAAAGAGTGAATTTCCCTTTTTTCCACTTTGCGGTGTGCTGTAAATATCACGGAAATTAACACCTTTCCTTGTCAATATATTATTTAGAGAATCAATAGTCATACGAGAGAGAGAGAGTAATAATGATAATAATAATAATAACCCTCATTGTAAAAAGTGGCGAGGAGTCAGGGTAGTGGGTAGTGCACGATTGCGAGGGGAGCCACTAAGTTACTTGGCTTTTAAGTTAGGGAAGGACGGGCTATCTTCTGAAAAATGGATAGCACGCCATTGTCTCACTTCTCAGACACTTAACAGTCTGTATATGAATCACGGTGCACCCATGACCATGATGGTATTCAGAAAAGATGAAACCATAGGTCTTTTTCCCTTTGTATAGAAGGTTTAGGTGGGAGTTCGGTGATCTTTCGGCTTCAAATTGGTTGTCATGACACCTACTCCACGGATTACCTAAAATTCAGTTGACTCTTGGAAATGATTAATGTGACAGATGAGCTAGAACATGTACTAAATCATTTATCTACCTAATCACTATTGGACATGTCTATTTATTTTATATTTGTCCCACGGCAAGTGCGATTTATCGATAAATCTGTTTAAGCGGCTTTCAAGAAACAAATTTATAGGAACAAAACGACGACCAGTGCTATTATTTGTCTATATTTTTCTGCAACTTGATTATTAACTATTTTCCTCTGCCTTAAGCAGAGATTAAATAAACTATAATGCCTTTATTCCTCTAAAAGGAAGAAAAGTTATAGAATTTGGAACGTGGGTCACTTGGCATGATTGCTATATATTTCTTTCTGTAATTATTCGACGGAGCAATTAAGCATTGTCAAACAGGCTACACTACATCATCCAGCTATGTTTCTCCAGTCATATTGTCGCTTTGAAACCTCCGCTATGATTCGCACTCACGCATGGAACGAAGATATTTTTCAATCAATTAGAAGTGGACCTCGCTTACCATAATAAGAATAATGATATTGATAATAGTAATAATAATAACAAGAATATGCACTCTTTTAAGTCTTAAATTTTTATAATTAAATCTTATTTTATTTTTATTTTTATTTGAATCATAAACCTTTGAAATCTTTTTTAAATTTTTCTTTCTTTCTACCAAAATTAGTCAAACTATTAAAAAGTATATATTGATCGAATGAAAAATATGAAAAAATGTACAAATATGCATGTGGGGTGTATTCCCCCCTTTAAGATAAAAAATATGACTTTTTAATATTTTTTTAGTAGGAGGAGGAGGAGGCAGAGAAAAGAAATCTCGGAGGAAAAGCAAAACTAATGTAGTTGACTTTTTAATAAAATGACTTTTTTTTTTTTTTAGTGTTTGGCTTTTTTTCTTAAAACATATTTTGTTTGGCCAATATATATTTTTAATAGATTAACTTATTTTGGTCAACAAAAGGACGACTTTGTAAATAATTTTAAAAATTTATAACTAAAATTAAAATACAAAAATATTTGAAATTAAATTATAAAAATTTGAAAAAAAAAGAGAGTATATATCCCCAATAACAATAATAAGTAACTATTGATGTTGATAATTGATATAACTTAGAACGAGCATACTCATAATCAAAGAAATTTTCAATTTATCATAAGATAAGATCGAATTTAGTTCAAAAAGATTTATTTACTCAAAATGTTTGAACAAAAATAATTTGCATATGAAGTATTTTTCGATGTGGAACGAAAACAAAAGCAGCTGTAAGCGCCCGCATGTATCCTTATCAGGTAGACTTCAATTAATGTTATAGTTACTTAAAAACTTTTAGTATTGAATGACTTCTCTAATCCCAATGTCATAGCATCAATTGCAAAAAAGAATAGGAAAAAGTCGAAGCAGCGGTAAAGGATGATCTGACCCAAAAATCCAATTTGGAATATGATCTGACCGCGGTAAGAACACAGAATCAGTTCAATTTATAGCAGCAGTCAAGACCACCTCTGCAGTAATTCAAAAGGTCACGTATGTTTTGTTCATGACATGCCCATACACCAACCATCTATTGCATCATACATTTCAATAAAATCTGGAACCCAGAATTCTGCACTGTATCAACTCTAATTAAGTAAGAGGTTCCTTTCTTTAACCCAAAAAAAAAAAAAAAAAAAAGAGTTTGGGAATTACAGTTAATCCATTGAGTTAGACAGCATGATTGGTCAGACACATGCTCGCGGCAAAATGGTTAAGTCAGAGTAAGTCCTGCTGATGTGCCAGAGGCAGTTCCGTAATGCTCGCATGGCATGTGAGGTCTTGATCAATGCATTTATTGTTAAAGTATTTTTAATTAATAATATGTGAATATTTTTACATAATATTTTATAAAAAAAAATAATTATACTATGCCATTAATTTATTAAAAATTATAATTTTAAATTTTAATTTAAATATTAATAATATATATTATTATAATAAAATTTTTATTAAATTAACATAAACTCTCTATCACATTAATAATTTTGATTTATGTAAATTTAAATATATTATTTATTATATTACTTATATAAAATAATTAATTTTAAGATTCAAAATTAATATTTAATAATAATATTTTTATTTATATAATCTAACAAATAGTATTAAAATTTATATTTAGTACTTAAATATTTTTTTCAGGAAGAATAAAATAGATATTTGATTTATAATTATTCTTTAACTAAAAAATTTTTGACTTTGAATTTAATTTGAAAATTGTATTAATTGTTAGATTTATTTTTAAAAAATATGATTGCATATTAAATTTTTAATTGAATATTAAATATTAATAATGATATTATTATTATTATTTATTTTCTTTTTATTATTATTTTATTTATTTTTTAATTTAAATAATAATTTACAATTCAAATTTACGAAATTAATTTTCCTGGAGAACAAGCAATCGAGTAAATAAAATAAAAGTACAACACACAATAGTAAAACATGTGGATCAATAGTGCACGACCACCTGGCTAGCCCAAGTGGCCATTGGGGCTTGAGGGAGGTCAGGCTGATCGAAACCCCTCACCACCCAAAACCACCACGTTAAAAGTGGGATTTACATCAGGTGCAAGTGCCCTCTCTGCGGTGTCTCTGGGCTCACATATCTCCCTTCCCGACTAACATCTATCAGCTATGATTAATTGGACAAAAATCATACATGGAGACCAGTTCAAAAGAATAAAACCCTTAAAGCGGAAGCAGAGGAGAAGTACATCTAAACCGCAAATTCCGAGGAAGAAACACCGATACACAGATCAATAAGTCAATCAGGAGATGACCACAAGACTGTAAACTTGATCATGTTGCTACAGTCCATGAGCCAGAAAAAGGAAAGACATGCTGTTTTTGGAAAGAAACGTTCTATATGTAGAAAACATATATGATCATTGAGGTACCAAACCACACAATCGTTTGCCAGGAACAGACGCACTTGTGGCAGAACCAGAAGGATGCTCTAGAACTGCATCCTGTCATAAAAATAGGATAACAAGCTCGAGGTTTCGAAATGCCTGTAAAACCTCATAAATTTTTGATTTATTGCAAAGTGTGCTTCCTAGTGGCCCTCTGAGAATCGGATAAATCAACAGGGCATGTTCGTATTGACCATTAAGTTGAACTGATTCGTAAAGAATACTAGTGTTTGGCGAGAGAACAAAATTTTGGTCCTTGTTAACAGATTGTTAAGAGACCCCTAAATCCGCTCTTCTAACTTACGTGCACCCTTCAAGTCCACGGAGCTTCTGAATTGCGACTTGCAAAATTAGTTCTTTGAGGCGCGTTTTAAACCCAACAGCAAGTTCGGGGTGGCGGACTCTACGCTTTTCTGCAGGACTCCGTCGATCCAGTTGGTTTGGTAAAAGGCCCAAAAATCATCGAAAGCTGGCGTCGACAGCAGGATTCGAACCTGCGCAGGCATAGCCCAACAGATTTCGAGTCTGTCTCCTTAACCACTCGGACATATCGACGCAGACGAGTCTTTGTTTCCAGTTTTTATTTTATATATATTCTATCTTTAACTGAAACCCAAAAAATAAGTGTTTATAAAACTGCACTTTTATATTTTCTGCAGGCTTCGAAACTTGACCAAAGTATTCGTTTCTTCTCGCAGTGATTTAAATATTGAAAAACGACATTGAAAGTTAAGCAATTATTTACAATTTTATAATAACCAGGAAAAGCACAAAGCCCCGTGAGCCTTTTATATTGTACTTTTTTTAATGATTAAGTTTATATTTTTCTCACTAAAAAAATTTAAATTAAATAATTTATATCAAAAATAACCCATTTATTCTCTTTTAAATTTTTTTTTTCTAAAACTAACATTTCAATTTTTTTAATTAATTATTTCGCATATAAAATAGTTATCACACTAATATTTAAATTACCTTAAAATTTTAGCATATATTATATTTATATATCATCTTTATACGTGCATTGAAAAATCATATGGTGGATCCTTTGGAATTCTTAATCATATAATTGGCTGGTTCTTTGTGAACAAGCTGAGATTGGGTTTAGCTATCGAGTTGTTCAAGTTTGTTGGCCTCAGGGGCTATTATTCAGCTCAGCCCGGGGATTCAGTAGATCTTTAAGGGCCTTACCTCTCATGTATGGTTTCGCCCCAAAATCAGTTTAAATTGGGAGCTTTTTTGGGGGTTGGCTTTGGAGGTTGGGATTGGGGTTGAGAGAGAGAGAGAGGCAGAGAGATCAGAGTTTTGAAGCCTTTGATAAGTTTTGTGTTTCTGGTGTGCGCATGCATGTGTGTGGTCAAGCTTAGAAATATGATAATGAATCCTTTCTAAATTGTTTGTGTTCAAGCTTTTTAAGGCTTCCTAAGTTGTATGCTTAACCAACTTGATTACTCTATTGCAGGAACTGTACAACCACATTGGATGGCCTTTGTACCGGAAGTATGGCCATGCTTTTGAGGTGATGACAAATGCTTCTTTGGACAATGTTTTTGTTTTAAATGTTCTGAAAATGTTCTATGTATATAAAGCAAACCTATCTGCAGGCTTTCAAAATCATTGTGAATGATCCTGATTCAGTTTTGAATACACTAACATGTGAAGTCAAAGAAATTGGCCCTGATGGACAAGATGTAAGATTTGTCTGGTGGTGTCTTTTTGTCAACTGTCACTGTTGATAACTGATGTCTCCCTCTTACTGCATAGGCAGCTAAAGTAGTGCCTGCTGTAACAGAAGAAATCAAAGATGCTTTGGTGAAGAATATAAGGAGACGAATGACTCCACAGCCATTGAAGATACAGGCTGACATAGAAATGAAGTGTTTCCGGTTTGATGGTGTTCTCCACATTAAGGTCCCATTTTCGTCCACAACAGTCCTGTGTTTTCTGTGTTCATTTATTTGATCATCAGTGTGCTTTGGATTTGCATTAGCTGTAAGGTTTGGGTGCTGTTTTACAAATATCACTTTTTTTTGAAATTTTCAGGATGCAATGAGGAAAGCTGAGGCTGCTGGAAATAAAAATTGTCCTGTAAAAATTAAACTGGTTGCTCCTCCACTGTATGTTCTTACCACACAAACCCTTGACAAGGTGAGCTCTACGTCTGTAAACCCTCGAGGCGTGGTTGACAAAATGCTTGAGTGTTTATTATATTATTCTTTACCAAGCCAGAAGCATCCGTGCTGTGGGCTGTTCTCTGTTGCTGTTGACCTTCTTGGAGGCAGTTGGCAAATTTGCTCTGATTGCTTTTGTTTATGCAGGAGCAAGGGATATCAACCCTAAATAAGGCAATTGTGGTGTGCACTGAAGCAATAGAGCAGCATAAGGGGAAACTTACTGTGAAGGAGCCACCTAGAGCAGTGAGTGTCAATTTTAGCTTTGCACATTCGTCTCTGTTTATTTAAATAGGTTTTGGAACTTGAGCTCCTTCTCTAAATTCGTCTTTGCCCTATTTTTCCAAGAAGGAGTTCATCCAAAATCATTAATCTTTACTCAATGCACAACATTTGCGATCTTTTGAGACCGGCTTGACTTGGTGCATTGATTTAGGTGAGTGAACGAGATGACAAATTGCTGGCGGAGCACATGGCTAAGCTGCGAAACGACAATGAAGATGTTAGTGGTGACGAAGATGATGAAGATGAAGAAGATACGGGCTTGGGAGATGTTGATGTGGAAAACTCAGGATCTGGTATAATGGAGTTGTAATTAAATAGATTCGATTGCTAAATTTTTACTGGTGCTTACGTGGGTTTAGATTAAATTATTAACTTGCATTGCTTGTATTCATTTGGCATTTTCAATCTTGTTTTAAAAGCTCTTTGGCGGTTGTAAAATCCAACTTTGAAACATCAATTGTTGGGCTTTTTTTTTTTTTTTTTGGATTTAGCAAATCATTTAGTGGGACTAGATAAGGGTATGGCTAGTTGAATTGCCGATAAATTTCTTCACCTGTGTTGCCGGAATATTTTCCCTTTGAGCCTGTTTTGAAGACAAGCCGATGCAAGGGGCTTTTTCTCGCATGCTTTTTTAATGTCCAGTATAAATAAAGAAAAAATTATAAGAAGATTCAAAAGTAATAAAATTAAGTAAATATAATTAAATTGATATTTGTATGTTGTATAAACTATATTATATATAATATAAAAATTAATTATATTTATTTAAATTTACGAGTCTACTAAATAGGACTTTAATGTCAAAACTTTATGGCTTTCATTCCATTTTTCGGAGCCTCTGGATATTTATTTGAAAAAGAAACAAAAAAGGAAAATATGGAGTTTTGTTTGTTAAGAAAAAGGAAAATGATAAAAAAAGAAAAGGAAATTGCAACTAAGCCATTCCAGGCATACGGCTGCGAAATGGAGGGCTAGGCTATGGTTCAGAAACCGATGACCATACTACCATGTGACAGAGTGAAGTTATGATGCAACAAATGGAGACGTTGAACTAATTTGAGACGGTACTTGCAGAACAGTCCCAATTGTCATTCTCCCAAGTACCAAGCAGATAATTCCATAAACAATATGAACTACAAAAACGTCGAAGAACATGAAAGACAATTCATGAAACTTTGGTCAGATAAAGGAACTCCACGAGGATGAGCAACAACTTGAGAAAGTAAAAATTCATACTCGAAAAATCTACATGGTGCGAAACGGTTGTTCAGTAGAATGAAAAAGGCATATGAGGGGTACTCGAAATTTCATCTCCTTCAGTACAACGTAACCTTTATGAACTTTTGACATTCTATTGGCAGTTGCAACACTTGTGGCGCCTGACTTCACTCGTAGGATCATCCATTTCAGTTACAAGAAACAAGTGATAGCATGCTCATTAACTCAGGCATGGAGTCGCACATAGTAAAGCTAACAGTAGCCGAATGGGGGAGCATAAAAGAAGAGTGAAAGATAACAAAAAAAAAAAAAGCCATATAACATATACGCTCCACGCGCTAACAATTTGACAATTAGTAATTGCATAGATAGATTAATAGTTACAAAGGCAGCAGGGTTTGGGTCCACCCTAAGTCCTTTTTTTTCTTTTTTGTCTATCAAAAGGTCTTTTGAAAGTGAGCTATACAACCTCTAGTGGTTCCCTTTTTTTTTTTTTTTTTTTCATAAAGAAAAAGTTCTCACTTCCCTTGAGGATTCAGTTTAGATTTTCGAGATAGATTTTTAGGCTTCAACTATTGAGGTGTCCCATCGGAAAAACTCCTAATAACCAAGTATCTATTTGCTTAAGCCGAAGTTACTGCCCACGGTAAAATAGCTAAGGTGATTTTTATCACGCCGGGGCAGTTCTCATAAAATGACATGCAAATGAAAGTTTCACAATGTTGACAGATGTGAAAACGGAATTACCATCATCCCCGTGGGGTGTTGTTTGAGGTAAATTTTAGACTTTGCAACATTAAACGCAATTGGTGAGTGTAGTCTTGTGTTTGAATCTTAATGACTTTATTCTTCTTTCTCGGCGTTGCAGTCTTCCTCGTAACCGAAAAAGAAAAAGAAGAATAACGCAGAATAGACACATAATCCAAATTTCGAGTGTGAATATATCAAATCTCCTTGTTAGGGTGAGTTCCTAGAATCACACCTCTTTTAGCTATTGCATCATGTTGGGGTGATTCTCCGATGTCTAAGGAAAAAAAAGGGGGAGGGGGGGCAATGAAAGAATGGCTTAACGATTGTCAAAATGGAGCAGCCTTATGTATGATCATCAATACTATTTTGTTACAAAAGACAAAAACACACTGAAATATGTTGTCACAATATTAGCCAAACAATTTCAATTAGGCATCATGCAAACTTCTCATAATTACATTTGACAAACGAACTAGTGTGTTCGCTTAAACATAATGGAGCAAACTTCTCAGTTCCA
The DNA here is from genome assembly GCA_019804595.1 of Bruguiera parviflora. NCBI lineage: Eukaryota > Viridiplantae > Streptophyta > Magnoliopsida > Malpighiales > Rhizophoraceae > Bruguiera > Bruguiera parviflora. The sequence continues at coordinate 1,947,796 of CM034054.1, read as the reverse complement.
ATTTGAGTGTTGGCAATCTTCACTCGTTAGCTCGAGAGGGTTTGTTGGAGATAATTGACTAAGTGCACCTTGTACGCAAATTTAAATTATAGACTATAGTTAGAGGATTGAGTAGTATTCATGGGCTAAATTTATTTATTTATTTAAGTTTTAAAGGGAGTGTCAAAATTTAAGAGAGAAAGGAGGATGACGGATGCAACATTTGAACCCATTTCTTTTCTTAGCGCTAAAGTCGATGACCGGATGCTCTAAATTTATGAAGAGAAAGTAGTTCTTCAAAATTGCCTATGTCGTGCTTTAAGAACACCTCGGGCATTATGCTCGTAAATACTTTTGACCACTGCTTTTAGTTAGTAACTTGAAAAGGATAACACTTTGGCTTAAACACCAAAATCATCTCTCACGTTTTATATAATCGAAAACTTTGTTTTAGTTATCCAATTTTTATTGATTTAGGTCAATTTGATCCATTATCGGAGAAAATTTGTTGACTAATGAGGTGACATGAGACGTATATAATTGCATGGCCGTCACCCTGCCACCAGCGATGATCGATATACAAATAAAAAATTAAGCAAGGACAAACTATTTCAAAAAAAAAAAAAAACTCAATGTAGATTCTTAAAAAGCTCCATCCATATTGTTATATTTTAATTGCATTTTTAAATATGCTTTTATGTTTATTTATTTGTTCTTGTTTTATTTTCAAACCATTCATATTGTGCCATGTTGGGTTCCACATTAATTTCCTTTTTAAAAAAAATGCAACCTTGTCAATTAATGGGTTCTCTCCGATTGTGGATCAAAATATATAATTTGATATTTTTTATTCTTAACATCAAAATAAAAAGATAACATTTTATAAATGAACAATAAGGTCATTTTGTGCCAATTACAAGGATAAAAAATTAAAAAAAAAAAACAAAAGAAGAGAAGACTATCTCAAGTCCAAAATACGAACAATTGCAACTTCTTACTCCTAATGACAACCTCTCGGACCTATTAGCATCTCACTCCAACAGTCTCATACCACAAATTCTGCAACAGTTCCACTCTGATGTAAACTTTAAGAAACAATTGTTGTTTGAGACAGCGAAGAACAGAGAACAAAAAAATTCAAGCCTCACAGTAGCAATTGTAATGCCATCAAGTTCATTGCAGTTTTCTCAAGTCGTCCTGAAAACTAGGCAATAATACATACATGTCACAGTTATTTATCTTCAAAAAAAAAAAAAAAAAAAAAAGCATATACGTGACGATTGTCATTGGTTTTGAAAATCCTGCTTCGAGGATCGAAGTCAACAGAATAGTGGAGATTTTATCTGCAAACAATGATAAAGAAAACGAATTGTTAGCTAATGTATTTATACTTTGCCAAAGGCACAAAGAAGTTGCAAAGGGTACTCCATCCTCAATTCACAGAGAGTTTAATTTTTGGATAATTGGTGTAACATCGAATATTCAATTTAATGCAGGACGAAAGTGTAAAAATGTTAACATTATATCAAGTTAATTAAATTCAAATTCTGACACTACTTGATCCAGTATAAAAGTGCAAAATAAAAATAAATAAATACTCACAGTTAATTGAATATTTAAAAGAGCTTTTAAAATCTATTAAAAAGTTCATAAATAAATATTTTTATTAATCATTTATTATAATATTGAGATTATGAATTGTTGGAACACTAGATATTGGAATACTAGAATACTAAATTATTGAATTATTGGATAGTTTAATAATTAGACTTATACATGTATTTACAATCAAAATCATCTAATTATTTAAAAAAATATATTATAACATAAATATAACAAATCTTAATAACTAGTTAGGAAAATAATATCACTTAAATAAGAAAATAAATAAAAATAAATTACTAAATAATTATAATACTTCTCAAATAATTTAGTTAAAATTTTTAATTAAATTAAATATTATAAAAAATAAATAAATTATAAAATAAAAATTATAATATAATTTATAAAATAATAAAAAATAATTTTTATAATATATCCTATATTAAACTCTTTTAGCTGAAAGAAACTCGTTAACATTTTTCATGTTACAAGAAAAAGTCCTTTGATTACGCGAATATCTTTAATCTCCTTGACTTGTACTTTTTTTTTTTTTTTTCAAGTCATTCTTTATTATATCAATAACTAAGATTGATTTAAGACTAAATTTCTCTATCTTGATAAAATCAACAAAATTTTTCATAAGAGGTAAATAATTAATAAGATTTTAGAACTTGTAAGTGGGCAATGATCACTTATTACTCATGATTAAAATCTTTATTGGCACGTAAAAAGTTAATTTGCTCATCCGCGACATCGTTAACAATTAATGTTTTCACCTTTTTTTTGGCCTATCACCTTTTGATCAATAATTGTTACTCGACCAATATTTACTGTGTAAAAAAATAAAAATTGAATTATTTTTTAATGTATTTTAAAATTTTATAAATTTTTTTATCATTATAAAATTTAACCACTAATAAATTTTTTATATTTATCCAAGATTCAATTTTTGACTTAATATATTTTAATTGATAATATGAATTATTGTTACATCAATCAACTACATCACCTCAGAGTTTCAAATACGCACGAATCATTTTTTCCTCATCATGAATATCATTATATTTGAAATATGTATCAATTTTTACTATCTTACAAGATTTTCAGTGAAAATTTTTCATCAAAGATTGAAATATTTTTAAAATCAAGAATGCGTTTACAAACAAAGTGGCTATGAATAACATCTCTAGTATAAAATTTGTTATATTTATAATCCTATAAAATTATTCTAAATAGAGTCTTCCTTTTACAATCTTTGTCATTAAAGAGGTTACTTTGCACTTCGTAAGACTACATCCATATAAGGCAAATATGCTTTAATACTATTTGACGTAGGATGAAAGTGTAAAAACGTTGAGATGATGTCAAGTTAGCCAAATCCAAATTCTAATAGCACTTGACGAGAGATGAAAGCATAAAGACATCAAAATGATATCAAACTAGTCAAATCTAAACTCTAATACCACTTAACAGGGACAGAGGTGCAAAAAGAGCATAACAAAAATTAATACTCAATTGAATTTTTAAAAAGATTTCTAGAATATACGGTAAAGGTAATAACTCTCACAAAAGTATTTATATTGAGAATTTATTGAGATACCAAGATTATGAGTTATTAGGATATTATATTACTAGATTATTAAATTATTAAATAGTTTAGATCTTAAATGTATATATATATTTATAATCAAAATTATTTAACTAATTAAAAAATATTTCAATTTAAATGTGAAAAAATGTAATGACTAACCAAGAAATTAATCCCATTAAATAGGAAAAAATATAAAAACAAATTCTCAAATAATTATTATACTTCCTTAATAATTTAACTAAAATTTTTAATTAAATTAAATATTATAAAATAAGTATATAAATTATAAAATAAAAATTATAATATAATTTATAGGCAATAGAAAATAGTTTTTGTAACATATCCTACATTACAATTGTTCCCTAGGATGTTGATTGAGAAGTTGATTACTCGTTTTCTTTATCCATCACATTAACCAAGTTCATAAGCCCTTACTTCATCCTCAATTCAAAAGCAACTTAATGCATGCCAATTAAATCAATAATAATATAAAAATAAAAGGAAAAAAATGATCTTATAAAACCGACCTATTTCAGTATGGTTACATAAGTATCCAAAATGTCAAAACATTGCCTCAAAACCCTACCTAGCAGTTTTCCATTAGCTAGAAGCTGAACTTTAAGGATATTAGTTGAATTAGCAATTATAAATATTTAAATTAAAAAAACTTGACATTATATAAATATCTTTAAAAAATTGCCTATACTCTCGATTAAGAAAAAAAAAAAAAAAGAAGGCTTCACGGTTGAAAAAAATGAGTGTTAAAAAAAATAATGGTAATAAGTTTACATCAAACAAAAATTGGCATTAGGAGAAAATAATTGGAGTTGAAAAAAGTTAAATTGATAGAAAAATTAGTGAAATTTGAAGAAAAAAAAAAACAATGGCGCTAATACAAGCTTAATAATTAAGAATTTTTTGGGTGAATAAGAATGAAAATGAAACCAAAATTAAAAAGATTGACAATGTCATTTGGGGTTAATGGTGAAAAGCTTGGTCTCGAACACTTCGTTGACGTTAACAGTGAGTGCATAAAGATTGAAATCAAGGCGTTCCAAACATCGTTGATGAGAGTAATATTACCATCGAAGAGGCAAGAATTAAATGGGGTTGGGAGACTATATTATGTTGGTTGAGATCAGAACGGTGAGTTTTGAGAATAATTAGGAATATAAGAGGTTGGTGAGACATAAGAACCACAAAAAGAAAAAAAAAAGAAAGAAAAAAAAAAAATACAATAAAATCTTAATCTTAAATTTAATTGAGTTAATTACGTATATATTTTCTTGTCATTTTATTCTATTATATATTAAATAAGTTGTGAGACCTAATTTTTTTAAATCCTCTATACATAAAAATTCTCAAATCAACTTAGATTTTTTCTTCTTATTTTCTTGTCAACTACCTAGGTTTAATTAGAGTATTTCTTAGTCTATGTTGGACATGTTCAAATCAATACAAATGTTACTCCCTCAATTTATCTAAAATGATGTTATACTTAATTTACTACAAATATTGTCATTTCTTATTTAGCCATGCTTAGAGTGATTATACATTTATCTAAACTTTTTCATTTTCATTATTGTAAAATATAATTGGCTTAATAGTTGTCTAGTAGAATTTGTCTTTAACTTAATGGGAGTTTTACAGTCGCACAAAATTTCAATAATATATCTTCATTTTACCCATCTTGCTTTCTTAATATAAAGTACGTCTTCTTCTCTTTATGTTGCTATTCTTTTATATAATAAAGTATAAATAACAAAATTAATCATATTGAAGGACATCTATATTAGTTAATCTAATTATTATACTTTATTGCACTCTTAATATTTGTTAAAATTACTATGCATATGTTATGTTTTTGCACGACTCAACTTAAAAATCTTATAATTTAATTTATCCTTCCATACTTCTAATTCACAATCAAATTTCTTCCTAATCTCTTTTATCAAGGCGATATTATTTGCAAATATCATGTATTATGGTACATCACCTTAAATATGTCATGTCAAAACATCTATAACTAATGTAAATAGAAAAAAAAAAAAAAAAAACCTTAGAACGAACTCTTGATGTAGACCAATTATGACTGAAAAATTTAGTAACTCTACTTAGATCATTGCTCCATCATAAATGTCCTTCATTAAATTACTAATTAATGTAAAGATCTTCTTCATGCTTATTGTCCACCACCCCACATCATTTGCCTAAGAATTTAGTCATGTGATTTTTTCAAATCAATAAAAATTATATGTACATCTCACTTCTTTTCTCAATAATTTTTGAACTTTTTAAGAAGAAATATAGCTTATGTAATTGATCTAATGGGCATAAACTGGAATTGATTGTCTAAGATACAAAAAAATCTTTTGTAAGTGTTGCTATATAACTCTTTCGCATAGTTTTATAGTGTGTCTCATCAGTTGAGTTTGATGTCTCGATAGATAGAGTAATTTTGGATGTTCCTTGCTCCAATCTAATATTATGATTGTGTGTAGATTAAAATGTTGTGCCTCTGAAAATTCGAACCCAGGAGGCATGTATGGTTTCGTACCACACAAATCATTAGTCTAATTGCATCGATTAATTATTTGATGTGTCTTCCAACTAATAAATGCAATTAAAGAAAATATTAAGAAAAGACGCCTCTAGCAAGTCTCAAATCTAGATAACCCATTTGGTGGAAAGGCGCACCTGCCAATTGGTTATTAATAGACAATTTGGTATTTAACCACTTTAAACTGATTCTTCAAAAACATCTAAAAATTGTGTATGATGTGTTTTGAACTCGAGACATGCAAGAAAGAGTCGAGGGATATGATTCTTAGACTAAGGAGTAATTGTTTGGTGGTTAATAATTAACTACCCTAGCATTCAAACTCGCAATCATTTAAATAATTAAATAAATTACTATTTAATTTAAAATCATCATTACTTTAATAAATAATGAACACTTACCATTTGTTTAATATATTTTTTTTTTCTTTTCTTGGCATTCTTTTATTATATTAAAGATCTTTTTATTTATAATATTATTATAAACATATTATAAATACTTTAAAAAATAATTTATATAGTATATAAATTTTTTAAGAATTTAATTTTAATAATATAATATAAAATTAAGTATATTTTATTTTATTTTATAAAAAATTTTTAAAAATTTTATTACAAATTAGTTAAGATAAATTTTATCTTAAACAAAAATAATATTAAATATACAAATTTAAGTAATTTTTTTTTTAATTTTCCTTTTATTCCAACGTTTGACACTTGAATTACAACCTAAACATAATACATAAACTTTTATGTTATAGAATGTGCATGTTTGAAGAAGTGTGTAAGCATAAGTAATACATTAGCATATTCTAAAATCCTAATTCCTTATTTCTCTTTATGGTATTTTGGTCCCTTTCTTATTAAAATAAGTAGAAGTCCAATTTTTACAAAATTTCTCAACAAAATAATAAAAAATATTAAAGTGGAACTCATGCCAAAATTTTTAATCATCTTTTTCCTTTTTATAGTACTTCTTAAATAAGAGATTATTCTTTTTTATCCCTTTTTTTAAAAAAAAGATACATTTCATATCTACTCTTTTCTCATAATCCAAATAGAGTGTTGGTGGACTCATAAGTCCATGCTTCACGTTTATATTCATTTGAGTGCCTAATTATTTTGTTTATAAAAATTAAAGGTTCTTTTGCACTTTTTTTTATTAAATTAAGAATACATTTGTCACATTTTACTATTTTAAATCCATGCTTGTTTCATTTTCTTTTTGAAATCAAAGCTTGACATTTGCATAATCAGAATTGGCCTAATTGTGCAATTTTTTAAGTTTTACCATGTGATAGGCATATCGCATTATGGCATTTGAGTCATATGTTACGTAATTTTTTTTTTAATAATTTGATATTTTTAAAAGAAAATTTGAAATATTTTAGAAGATTCAAAAAATTATATTAAAAAAGTGAATTTTTTTGATAGCTTGAATTTTTAAAAAATATATAAAATTTTTAAAAAATATTTGAAAATTTTTATCAAAATAAAAAAAATAAAAAGACAATTTTTCTTAAATGTCATAAAATTTCATTTTTTTAAATCTAAAAATTCTTTTCCATTCCATCTCTCTTTATGGTTGTCTCTGTCAATTCCCTTTCTCTCTCTTTTTCTTTATATGTGTAAATTTTGTAATTTAATTATCAATTAAATAAAACCATGTTAGAAGGATATTGGTGAGGTCTTTGTATATGCAAAAAATAGAGATAGAAATAGAGATAAAAGAGGCATGGAGAGAGCAAGAAGGAAGATAAAGAGCAATTGGAAGAGAAAAATAAGAATATTTATATATTTTTTAATTTTATATTTTAAAAAAATTAATTTTTTGAAAAAATTTTGAACTTTTTAAAAAAATTTATGATTAAAAAAATAGATTTTCAAGGGTTTTTGATTTTTTAAATATCTAGATGTTTTAATTTTTTTTGAACTTTTTAAAACTTTTTATTTTTTATATTTTTAAAAAAATTTTAAATTTTGTCGAAATTATTTAAAAAGTATTATATCAGAACATTTAACTTAATCTAATGAACATGACATGACATGACTATAATAAGGGTAAAAGTGAGTAAATTTAATTTAAAAAAGAAAATACAAGTATAAAAACAGAGACATTTTGATTTTTTTTTTCTTTTTATTTTTATTTTCTTAAAAGTTTCTCACTCAAATTGGAATAAATATGGATAAAAAAACGAAAAAAAAATTTATATGGTGAACGCCATATAAAAGGAAAAAAAAGGAACTTAGTTTTTGGGGGGGGGGGAGGCCATTGCGAATCCTCCAAAAAAAATGTGCACGCTGCCCTTCAAAGGAAACGAAACTTGACACCCGCCGTCTCGCTCTCTCTGTCTCTCTCTCTCTCGATAGATATCCGAGACGCTTCATCGGAGAGTATCATCTGGTCAAATCGTACAGCCTGTCTCTCTCCATGGCAAAACCGGAAGAGAGGACCGATCCGATCGAACAAAACCCTAACAATGACGAAGACGACATCGACCAAGAAACTGTAGAAGAAGAAGAAGAAGAAGAAGAAGAAGAAGACGACGAAGAAGTGCTCGAACTCCAACAGAGGAAGCTCGGGCCCCACATAGAGCAGCTAAAGTTGGAGAACCTATTCCGCCGTCTTCAGAACGAGAAGGTGCCGATCCGCGTGCATGACGTCATCATCAAGGGGAATACCAAGACCAAGGACTCCTTGCTCGAAGCTGAAACGGTGCCGCTTAAGGATGCTTCGTCTTTGCAAGAATTACTCGAGGCTTCCAAATTCGTCGAGTTCAGGTTGCAGTCGCTCGATATTTTTGATTCCGTTAAAATCACCCTCGATTCCGGGCCCCCGGAGCTTCCCCAGACCGCTAACGTGGTCGTCGAGGTTGTTGAGAGTAGTGGCCCACTCTCTGGCGAAGTCGGCGCATATACCAAAGGCGAGGTATGACCTGTGGGCCTTCATTTTCCTGTATCATTGGGTGTGTGCGGGCCATTACCTATATTCCGCATTGCTTTTGATCACAGCTTCGTGGTTGCAATTGATGCTGGTGTGATTCTTGTACGGTAAATGCAAATGGTTTCCTAGAGCGTGGGAACAAATTAAAAAAATGCACACATTATGTGTATCTGCATAGAGATTTTCACTTTGGAATCGGTGGGGGCATTGGCAAATGATTTGGTGCGGTATTTGGTTGCCATAAATTTGAGTAATGTAAAAGAGAACCTTATTCTTCACATTAATATGTGTGATTGTATATTCCTTATTGTGGGCTTGCGCATGTGAATTTGGGGATTTTAAGTGGAATACTTTTGATGTGGGCTTATAATGTCATCCATTGATAAACTCCAATACCTGAATCTCCTGTGTTTGGATTATTGTGGGAATCTCTCTAAGAATGTTGCTTATCATTTGCCTTTGTCATTGTGAATTGAATTGTGACAGATTTATCGGCAATTACCTGGTTCTTCTTTGAATTTAGAATGCTTTTGTAGGCTAGATCTTCAACAATTGAAGGATCACTGAAGCTGAAAAATATATTTGGTTATGGGGATCTTTGGGATGGGTCATTGGCATATGGCTTTGACCACATGGCAGAGGTGAGTGCTGGTGTTTACTTGCCAAGATTTAGACAATTTGTTACTCCTGTTACGGCACGGGTATTCTTGCTATCTCAAGACTGGGAACAGTTCTCTTCTTTCAAAGAGCGATCATTGGGCCTCTCCCTTGGCTTGTTTTCAACCAGGAACCATGACTTGTTCTATAATCTTGCATGGCGTACCTTGACAGATCCATCACAGGTGGCATCCAAGCCAGTAAGGAGGCAGCTTGGTCATGATCTGCTTTCATCTTTAAAGCACACATTCAAGATTGACAGCAGAAATTCATCTCTAAGGCCACTTCGTGGATATGCATTTGTTTCTACCACTCAGATTGGCGGCCTTGCACCAGACAGCCGAAGCTTACGTTATTTCCGACAGGTTTAACAGTCCTCTCATTAATTGATCTTTTGCTTTCTTTGTTGTTGTTCTGTGAAGAATTTTGAGGAATCTCCCTTGTTTGTATGTGTGGTTGTCTTATCTGTGAATGCATGTGCAATAATATCTAGAAAAAAAAAAGGCCTATTTTATAGACTAAGCACCAATACTAGACAGAGGATAGATTATATTAATGAGTTATACTCCCTTTTTCTTCTGTGTCAACTTTTGGACAAAGCTTGGTATCTCAACAAGCTATACTCCATAATTTGCTCATAGCTTGTGACTTTGTTTGTGTTAATGATGCTTTGTATGGTAAAGATGAGAAAAAGAAGAGAAAAATAAGGATGTATGGTAAAGATGAGAAAAAGAAGAGATTTTTAAGGACAATGATAAGTAAAGCCATATATTTTCCCTAATTTCTGAAACTTCATTTGTTGTTGTCCTACAGAATATATTGCTTTATGCTTTTTTGTTTTTTTTTTTTTTTTTCACAGGGCTTTTATTCCTAAAACTTCCCTTAGTTATCATGTTGCCCATAGGATATTGAGCTGTGCTAGGCAAAAAGAGGTATTACTTTGGAGGAATTGTTCATGATTTGCAGAAGAGAGTAAAATATTGTTTACTATCATACTTGCCTACCTTCTGATTTATTGCATCTTGTGGAAGCCGGATGAGTAAGATGATTGACTTAGATTTTGCCTGGTCTGCTTTTTAACCTTTGCCTTGGGTGCTCGTAAGATTCTACCAATCTTACTGAGCTTGTAGATATGTGGTTATGATCTTCTTCTTTTTTCCTTTTTTCACATTAAACAGGAGTTTGATCTTCGCTGTGCTATACCTCTTGGAGTTTATCATTCTGCATTCAACTTTGGGATCTCTGGTGGTGTTATTTTTCCTTGGGGACATGGATTCTTGGACATGCCTTCCCCTCTACCAGAGAGGTTCTTCTTAGGTGGCAATATATCTCCAATCTGTACTTTGGGGGGCCCAACAGCAATATGGGGTTTTAATACAAGAGGTATAGGCCCGACTGAGCCTCGAAGGCAGTTGCGCAATCCATCCAGTGAGAATGCTGATTCTGGGAGGGATTATCTTGGAGGTGACCTTGCAGTAACTGCCTTTGCAGATATTTCTTTTGATTTTCCATTGGAGTGGTGCAGAACAAAAGGAATCCATGGGCATGTTTTTGCATCTGCTGGGAATGTTGACAAATTAACAGAAAATGCGTACCGAAATTTCTCTTCATGGAAGTTTGTGAAATCATTCAGAAGTTCTGTAGGAGCTGGAATTGTTTTCCCTACAAATCTTTTCCGTTTGGAGGTGAGCAGAGATATCTCAAACATCATTCTTTAATTCCAGAACACACTAGATTTGGTATCTAATTTAAATTCTTCTGTTTGAGGCCAAGGAATATAAAACATTTAGGTTGGGCTGTAGGTTAACTTGCAATTTTTGTTGGATGTCCTTGCTTAGGTTAACTTCTAGTCTTGATGAAGCATACCTGTTTTTGAGTTCCAACATTGACTGAGTTATTAGGTTGGACCAGTGCAATGACTTGACTATGTGTTTGTATGTTTGCACTCTGCTCACATTTGTTTCTGTGTGCATGTGCACATTCATGCATGCACACTGGTGTTAGGCTCCCAGAATGGATTTTTTTCATTATTGACAGGGCAATTTTGAACTCTGTTTTTTTTTTTCTCTAGAATAAATTTTTAATTTTGAATGGAGGGGTGCAATTAGGGATAACTCCTCATTGAGGCTTCTCCCAGAATTTGCATCAGTTATGCCATTTGCTCTAATTATTTGGTAACTGTGTCAGTTTTTGCTCTGAATATGGTTAATGCTGATTGGTAAACATTGGCTGAGATTAATTTATTGGTGTGTTCCTCAGCAAGCTTAATATGGGAATGACTTGAAAACACCCTTTGTTATCTTCTGCTTCTCTTTGTCTATCTAGTTTTGACTATCATTGGCTTTTGATGTCTTTACAAATGTGTTTGATTTTATCTCTAGGTAAACTACTGTTACATGTTGAAGAAATTTGTTCATGACTGTGGGAAGTCAGGTTTCAGGATCAGCTTTTCTACTCCATCGTGAAATTTTGACCCTCGTTATTGATGCATGATGCCAGTTGTGTTATTTTCATGGTTTCTTTGGCAAAACATGAAGAGTATCCAATATCAGACACTCATTTTTTTGTTCCAATCATAATCTTGAATCATGACTTGGAAGTCAAGAAGCTCGGAATTTTATGAAGCACAGAGGAATAATATGATATATCAAACTATTGATGGAGTCCTGGTCTTTCAGTGTTTCAAATGAGACCATGTAAGCGTTCTGGTTCCATCATGATGGTGCAGGTAATACCATATGGTTAGGTGCCTTTTCTTTTGTTGACTTCAGGGAAAATTATTGGGATCTGATTATATGTTCCTGATAATTGAAGACTTGGAAATTCATGAGTTTGTTAAATTTTAACACAACGATATGGTTCATTTCAAGATTCGCTGGGTCGTTGAAATAGTGGTGGAATTGAGTTCAAGTCTGAAAAGAAGCAAAAAAATGCAGTAGACAATATGAGCTGCATTAACTGATTATAGGAAGAGGGCAATGAAAATTGAGCTTGATGATGGTAAGTGACAGTGAAATGGATGAGAATTAGTGAGAATTGTTGAGTTAATAAACTTTAAAGAGCTTGTAAAGATGAAGATGAAAAGCTAATTTGCTAGGGCAAAAACTACAGAAAGGGAAGAACAAAAGAAAGCAGAGGGTGTCTTTGATACAATTTCGTTCATGCTTCTTTCTTATATCCGATAACATATGCGTGCGCGGAAGATAAAGTTCAGAAAAGTCGATTGAGTTTCAGCTCTACATCTGCTGCTTAGCAGCATGTTCATTACATGACAAACACCTTGCAAGTTTTCACCCAAAGCCAGTAATTGAGCCAGTCAATAAACTACGAAAGAACTTGCTGTAGCTGGTTCCATTACTTTTAAAACTTCATTAGTTGCTGCATGCTGGAGGGAAGAGTTTCGGAAACTTCAATGGAATAGTGAAGGAGGCTTGTTCTTCGATGCTCATTGACTTCTTTGCCGCAAATTCTATTGAAAAATCAAATTTTTTGCTCTTTCTTTCCCCTGACCCGGCGAATTGATGCCATGCCATGCAGAAAAGAGATTGAGCTTGATCTTTATGATGGTTGATTAATGATCTGGGTCCTTCAACTGAATTGTCACAAAAATTTAATGGTTGATTTTTGTTGTTTGGTGTCAAAAGTAAAATAAAAGAAACTAATAAATATTTTATTCAGTGTAAATTATTTTCATATGACAATAAATTGATTTGGTATTTGGCTAGACCTCACCTCTTTTTCAATATTTGTTAATTATAAAACATTAGTATATTTCTAAAAATATTCGAATTCAAATAAACTCTTATACTTTAAAAATGATATACCAAATAAATGACTTCATATACTTAATCAAATTAAAATTCACAAAATTTTCCATTCCAAACAAACTCAAAAGCAAGCCTGCATCTAACTTCGGTAATTACGTGCGCTGAAAAATGTTGACAGTGTGAGGCGTGGGTTCAATATCAAAATAATAATAATAATAATAATAATAATAATAATAAAAGAGTTTTGTGTTTCTAGTATAATTAGTTAGAATATTCTACTTCGTGTTCAAATCCTAATAATTATATTTTCCACACCAGGTACTGGTAATGGGTTCAATGTTCATTAATGTCCAAAAACTCTTAAAATGAGTGTTATTTGTATTCTTTGTCATATAACCAATAAACTCACACATATTTTTTTTTTTTAAAAAAAGATTAAAGAAAGGTCTAAGACCTTGATATATTAATGATAAGGACTAAATTAGATCTAATAAGTCTTAAAGTTTAGTTCTCCTTATGTTGACTACCATATGGGTCTATTTTGAGCTTCATGCATACTATAACTTCTCATAGGCCTCTATGTTAGCACTGGATGGCAGTGGGGCTCACTTGATTGGGCACTCTTATAGGTTTTATAAATAGGAGGATCCTTACCATCCACTTAGTAAGTAATATGCATGCTTCTTTATTCTCATTGTCTCCTTATACTAATTTAAGTTTCAAAGTTCTATTGTCGGGTTTATGCCTGATAGCCCTTAGCCTCTCTCAATTTTGCAAGTGTTGATCTTAATTATTACTGAACCTAGTATCCATAACTTTGATGATCCTTATAAAAAAGCATTGTTTGTGGATCTCTTGCCCATCTTTCTAATAAAAAATCTTAAATTTTGTCCAGAATTTTCTGATTTACTCAAGAATCAACACATGCAGACCAAAAATCTCAAAATAAATAAATAAATAAAAAGAACCTTTAATGGACATCAAATCACGAGAGAACACACAAAGGGAAGGAGAAAGAAAGGTTGCACTGTCGATTCCGGCCACCTGAACAACACATCATCAAGATAGACGTGCAGATCGTTGAAAGATCAACCCAACGACGGGTATGTTTGCCATTGACACAGCTTAGAGGCCAACACATGTGAAAGATACCCTAGTGAAGCAAATTTAACTCTCTAGCATTTTTGCCAGCCTAGCGACTTCCAAACAACTTGTCGAGTAGCTTAATAAGTAGATTGACAATAGTGTAGTCTATAGGCATGAGTGCCGAGTGGCGGCATCTCCAAACGTCAATGCATAGACCAATGACGACTTCGAATTGACACACTTCAGACACCATTCCAGTGGGTGAATGATGAAAAGGAACAGATTGACGCATGGGGAGTCCATTCATATGTGTCACGACCACCACTGCTGATCAGATGATGACACGTGATAAAAAGCAGTCTTACCAAAGCAAACGGAGATTTCAGTAGTTTTTCCTCTTATTGGACCTTTAATTGGTGTGTGGTTGTCGGGAATGTGCAGATCAGCATCTGACAACTGCCAAAATGGTGCCCTCTAGTAGTTTAGGCAACTTATCATCAACAGCCAACAATTGTGAAGGTGATCTAGTGAACTCAAGAACTCTGAAGCGCAATGACAACAATGTGTATCTATGTACTAATCAATCCTTATTTTCAACCCACCAGATTAAGTGGTTTGAGTGTTTTATATCAAATTATGAGATGGCGTGCACTGAAATAATCCAACGAGTATTAGAAATGCAGAACCCGCACCAACAGTAATAGGATTCCACAAGTTTGATATTTAACTCACTATTTCATTTTTTGATGATGGAAGTAGCCTAAACCAAGTTGGCATGACGTGGAGTTTGATTATGTTTGCTCGTATGCTTGAAATTAATTTTGATCATGGTGCATGCCATATTGAAATTATTGGGATAGTTTTTTATAAGTTACACATTAAAAGTGCATTCTTGTCAAATTAGATTAAGTATACATAACGACATGATAAATAATTTGAATATTTAGGGTGATAAATTGTTTCATGCATAATATGTTTAAAGAGGAAAGACAAGTGGTTTAAACCCTCGAAACACTCGTCATTTTGCACATGCCTATTGTCTAATTTATCACTCTCTCAAATGTGATGCTTAATGTTGGCAACAATCAACTTGAGTTGCTTTCGTTTTAGTTATCTAATTTTCTAGTTCAATATATCAACTCCTTAAGGCAAGTTCGAAAGCAATATAGGAAGCATATGAGTAGCTCGCCCAATAAATGAAGCATGTAGATCGCATAGCGAGAACTTGTGTGCGATGCTTAATTATCACTTTATTAGTTGCTCGACACCCATTTGTGACTTACCACCAGAGGTAGTAATACCAATTTTTACATATAAATTTATGGTGTGTGTACACACCATTTCTAATAATGGTCCGCAAGATTCAACAAGAGGGTTATTCACGCAGTCCTCTAATGGAGTTAGAGTGATTAATGATTGGTTAATGCTAAAGGACCCTTCAATGGAGCCCTATACACAACAGCCCTCGAAGTTATTAATGATTAACCGATCTCAAAAGGCCCTTCGATAGAGACCTCTACACAACAACTCTTAAAGTTACTAATAATTGGCTAATGCTAAAAGGCCCTTTAACGAAGCCCTCTACGTAATGACACTCAAAGTCACTAGTAGTTAACCCCCCCCCCCAAAGAAGCTCCTTAAATGGAGTCACTTGTTGTGATGATACTTTTGTTAGGTTATGTTGGAGCTAAACTAAACGTCATGCTTATTGTTTAATTTTTTACAATCTATGAGTATCATATTTGCCAATAATAGTTTGTTTAAGTTGCTTTATCTAACGATTTAGTGTAGCCACTCAAAGTGAACTTGTTATATTAATACCCGAGGTCAAAGCTTCCAAGGGAGTTCCCTTGCACTAGCCACACAACATATAAGAGATGAGCTTTTGGGCTCCCTTGCACCAGTTTCTTAAATCCAGAAGTATATGCTTCCTAATTTCTTTGCATGAGCTCTCGGGATTCCTTTTTGTAAGCATGTGAGCACAAGTGTCATAAGCGCTTAGACTCCCTCTTCGTAAGCTTTCAAGCTCTAGGTTCACGAGCCCTCGGGTTCCTCTATCATAAGCTCCCAAGCTCTCACTTGACGAGTTCCCAGGCTCCACTTCACGAGCCCTTAAGTTCCTAAATTACAAGCTTCTGGGCTTTTGCTTGATGAGTTCTTGAGTTTTTATTTAACAAGCCTTCGAGCTCCCATTTCATGAGCCTCTAAGAGTTGACTTCATAAGCTTTCAAGCTCCCTCTTTGCAAGCTTTCGAGCTTCGGCTCCATAAGCCTTTAGGCTCCCTCTTGGTGAGTTTCTAAGCTCCTTTAAATGTGATCCTAGGTTCCTTTTTCATGAGATCCCTGGATCTAGCCTACAAGTCCTCTATTTGACGTCCAACTCTTTAGCTTGAACTCAATTATTGAGTTTAGAGAGGGAGCTACGTGATAAGGACTAAATTGTCTCCGCTAGCCTTAAAGTTTGATCCCCTTTATGTCTACTACTATATAGGCTTATTTTGGGTTCTATACATACTATAATTTCTCGTAGATTCCTTGACCCTAACGTTAGCACCCAATAGCAATGTGGCTCACTTTGTTGGGCACTTTGTTAGGCTTTATACATATAAAGGCCATTACCCCTCCACTTGGCATGTAACATGCATGTCTCCCATAAACATCTCATCCACACATCACTCTTTCTCCTTATTTTCATTGTCTCCTTTTACTAATTTAAGTATTAGAGCACTAACATTGACTATACAACTAACACCCCTTAACCTCTTTTTATTTTACAAGTATTGATCTCAACTATTGTTAAATTTAGTATCCACAATTTTGATAATCTTCGTCAATTATCAAATGAAAAAAACAAGCCAATAAACATTGCTTCAAATTAAATTAAAAAAACAGAAAAAAAAAAAAAAGGCAAAATGAAGCTAATCTATACCTAGTAAATAGTATTATGCCCCATGAAGCCGAGGTAGACCTCTATTCCATCCAATCAGTTCCAAGTTTGGGCCGACCCATCATTCCTCTCCATTGTACTTGTTATTGCTCCCCCACACTCTTAGGGCGCTCGTTTGCAATACAATCCATTGATACAGGGGTCTAGCTTGTGAAAAGCCGTCGCAAAAATTTAACCGTATGGCAGGGTGCGTGAGATTTAGGCTCGGACTTAGACTGTTATGCGATCCATTTTAAATGGAAAAACGATGGGCATTAAAACAAGTGGACCTCTTTGAACAGGGCATTTCAATATGATTGAGAGAGACGTTTTCTTCTTAATCTGTTTTTTTTTTTTTTAATAATTTTTTTACTTAATTCTTTCTCACTTATTTTGAGTTGACATATAAAAAACAATTCAAAAATGCAATAAATAAAAGCCAATGATTTTTTTTTTCTCCGCATAGTGCATTCTGCTGTAAAAAAAGTCGAGGTCACAACCCTTTCAAGCCTTGAAAAGTGGGCCAATTAAATTCTCCCCATCTAAAAGTTTATTACCATCGACAAAGGGCCTTAATAATGTTGCTGTATTATTATCATAATGGTTCAAACGACATAAATATCTTTCTGTATGTAACTTGATGGCTATTCATTACCAGTTGACCTTGTATGGCTTTCAAATTTAAATAAATTTTTGGAATCGGCACTGCCTCTCCATTGTAAGTTGACGCATTGCATAGGACACCGGATCAATGTGTCAATCGTCTGGGTTTGATGGGGCCTTGGTGGATCCCAGGATTTCGTTTCATTCTCTTCGAACTTTCTTGGAAGCAACACGCAGGCAGAAAAATCATAGGCCAGTAACTACGCTTTTTTGGGTTACAAAATTGTAGGTAATTATCCAGCTTTTATGTCCATGCACTGCTCTAGCGCTGGACTATGACAAGCACACGAAACTAACGCTCTCCATAAAACTTTCTCGATTTGGAAGGGTTAATAATATAGATATATTTGTATGCCATAATTATATTTTTAGGGGATTCCAATTTGGTATTAATCTTGGGCGTGTCAAAATGAGTAATCGAAACTAGAGAAATTGCGAAAAAATTTCTAATTTTTCATCGGTAAGGAAATCAGATCTTGGTTAACAACATGATACCAATATATGTGTATAAACCGCTATTGTCTATTGCCTTTATGTGCAGAATTTGCAACTTCCTTTTTTGTTTTTTTAATTAATTAAGTTCTAATTAATTAACTTGAGTCATATTTTAAGTTGAAACTTTCAATTCTAAAAATAACTCTAGTATCAATGAAAAATTTCTTTTCTAAATGATGACGTTTTGTAAGAACTCAACAGTGGTATTGTTGCAATCCATATTCTACTTTGAAATCCAATGTCAAAATGGCTTATTGGGAATTTCATAATTGATCGGACAGTAAAGATGCATGCTTTACAAGAATTGTGCAAACATTTGTTTTTTTTTTAATTTTATTTTGTTGGGGGGTGAGACGACAACATCCATCTTATTATTTTCAATCAAAAGGGGAGGGTTAATAATACGAAATAAACGAGGCAGCACACAAAGCCAAGGGGAAGTCAATTGGCTCCACTAATTTATATAGATTCCCAAGTGGTCATTTCACCATCCAAGTTTTCCTTCCTGTGGATAGGGCCAAACGTCTTTAGAGGTGCTTACTTTTTCTTGTGAAGTTTCTTTTCTTCAACTATGAGCAATGAAATATCTCATCTCCCTTGATGAACCATCATGCCTCATCTGAAATTACCAATACACATAATGTTGCCCCCATGTTCAATTATTCGGCCCCCTCCCACTTGCAAAGGGAAAAAGCTTTTCCACTTGCACTTGCTCACTCGATTATTTTCAACTTCGAGGGGGCTGTGCTGTTGCATATATAGCTAAACTCGGTAGAACATCACTTTAAATTAACTCTTGCATCTGGTACCTAGTAAGTAGCTTTTCGGAAAATAACTGGCCGGTGGTCTCGAACATGCGACCTGCCCCCTTATTATTAGCCTAGCCTTGAGACAATACTACTTGATATATTTGTGCACGATAGATAGGAAGGGCAAGACATTAGAGAGGTAGAGAAGTGCAAGTGATAGAAAAGAATGAGGAGTCATGAGCCTCGTTCAAGCTCCTCATGTGCAGCTTGCAAGTTCCTGAAGAGAAGATGCACTCCCAATTGCATATTTGCCCCGTATTTTCTGTCCGATGATCCTAAAAAGTTTGCCAAAGTCCACAAGGTCTTCGGCGCAAGCAATGTGAGCAAGATCCTCGCGGAAGTGCCGGAACAACACCGCGAAGACACTGTGAATTCTCTGGCATATGAGGCTGAGGCAAGGCTTAGAGACCCTGTCTACGGTTGCATTGGCGCTATTGCTTTGTTGCAAAGAAAGATGGCTGAGCTGCAACTTGATCTTGCTGTTGCTAGAGCTCGCCTGGCCTGTTATGTTGCCAATTCTTCTGCGATCTTTGATGATCGCGGTGGCATGGAACCTTCCATTGAAATTCCTGCTTATGGTGGATTGATTGACACCTTTAGTCGGAATCCATTTGAGCTGGGTCGTGATGGCCCCGTGAACGATTGTACTCAATTTCCATACATGTTTTGACCTCTCTCTCTGCGTGGTTGATGTTACTTATGAGAGTCTTTGTCTCCACTTGATGCCATGATCTGTCTAAATAATTAAAATTTTAGGAGGTTACATCAAATTCTAGCAGCTAGAAGTTCATGCTGTGAAAGTTATCTCCTGTACTGCTTTATCAGGAATTGAAAAACTACCTGTCACAAACAGCAACCTAGTAGTAATTCTGAGCTATTTCCAGAATGCAGACCAGATAATAGCCCATCAATTTTTAGCCGTCAATTGCCAATAGATTTTGCAAATATCACATTCATTTGCTAAAAACCTGGCAAAATCTTCACTATATAGCCAGGTAGCTACTGGTAAGCAGGGATGCATACTGAGGCCGTGGTTTGTGACTGCAATCTCAGCCAAAAACTTTTGGATGCATCAATGGTGGCGCAGAATTGGACGTGAAGACTCGAGCATACAAAAAGCCCTCGACTCAAGAGTATCCTGCAACACACAACATTGGCTAATGATGTCACCAGCCCCACAAGCAATTCACTTCTCTCAGGCAATAAGAATCCAAAGATTTGCGTTAAGGCTCAGAAGCAAAGAGACTTTCATATAACTCTTACGAGCCCAAACATCCGGAAGAGAGTCAGTCATTCTCTGGAAGTTACAACATACAATGAGTATTTGTTGTTTGAATGTTACATTTATCTGGTTTTTCAACAAAACCTAGTAGAACACCTAATAATTAAGAATATAAATGGCAAAGACCACCCCTGTATTGTTGCTCATAGCCTAACGAGCTTCTTAATAAACTAAAAAAGAATGGAAAAGTAAACAACATTTTCATATAAGATTACAGGCTTCGAGGTTTTGGTTACAAACTAACCCTTCCTCGACCGCTAACAGCCCATAATATAGGAATTTTCAATTCCATTTTGATTCCCTTAAACTGGAAATTGCCAAAACTTCCACACAATTTGCAACTCTTTTGATCGCTTATGCTAAAGAGTAGGGACCCGTCACTGGATTGGTAGTAGCCTTTCTTTATGCAAGCATGTCTTAGGAACATCATTGAAAAATGACAATCAGAATAGGATGCTTTAATTGAGATAGAGCACAACGCAAAACTGAGATATATGAACATGTAAGAAGGTGATATCGGTTACAATTAAGATCAGAAAGCGGGGGAAATCTGCAGCAGAGCAGCTTAATACCCACTAAACGTCATTACAACGACAAGCACACCGTCTTCACAAGAATCAATCCGACAAGTCTCATCAGAGATGTGTAGTTTGAATCATTGCCCCGATGGAGTATTGCAGAGTAGGCCTTTTGAAGAGTTTCAAGCGTTCATCATTCCTTCCCTGTTCAAAGAGTCCAAATTCACCAAAAGCTTATCAGACACACTGGCAAACGCAATCTCAGGTTGAGCAGCAAGATTAAACGGATAGGGCATCACTCGCATTGTCCAAATTCACACACGCAAAACTAGACATCCATTTATAAAGATATCAAAAAAGACAGGCATGGAAAATTGACACAATGAGACACCACAAGCAAGAGTCTTTTAATTGGACCCGCTGCAGGGAGGAGCCAGGCTGAGAGAGATAGAGAGAGAGAGTGAAGACGAATGTCCGTACATTCTTACTTTTTCGAAAAACAGAAACGTGATATGTATAAATGCAACTATGAGATATGTATATAACTTAAGTATATGTATAAATAAATATATATCAATTTTGTGTATATAAAATTTTTTGATAATTGTATATATATTCTACTTTACCTATTTCTATAGTTTATCTTAATTATGTACACATTATATATATATATATAAGGCACGGGCCCAATAACCTGGTCTACCTCTTCCTCTTGTCTTTCCCCCCGTCCACTATCTTCTTAATTTTATAACCACACATGGCCACACAAGTGACGGACTCGTCATATCGAGGAGCGTGTTTTTGTTAAAGTTAAAATTTAGTTAGTTTTGACACTATTTTTATTGTTTAATAGTTATGAAACGATTATTAACTAATAATATAAAAATTTTAATTTTATTATTATGAAAATATTACAAAATAATTAATTAAAAAAATACTAATAATATGAATATCAAATTATACTAATAATTTTAATAACATCTCTTAACTAGCCACATAATAAAAGTATTGCAACCTAAAATTTTATATTATATTTTAATAATAATAAAATATTAAATATTTTTAATGTATTTGTTTAAATATAATTAATAGAAAATTTGAATCACACAAACACATAAGTATAAAAGAAATCAAGATATGAAATACAAGAAAAATGAGCTAATTATTAATTAACTTTTAAAAGCTATTATATTTTAATTGAAATGAATTAGATGATGAGTTGTATATATTTGAAAAATTAAACATGTCTAATTTTTAATGTTGCTAGTTATGCGTTAATTGGAAATATATAGAGTTAAATATGACCTAGATACTAAAAAGTGTCTAAATTATTAGGATAGATTACTTCGGTCAAATATAAGAGAAATGAGCTAATTATCAATTAACTTTTAAAAGTTGTTGTATTTTGGTTAAGATGAACTAGATAATAAATCATACATACTTGAAAAACTAGATTTGTCTAGTTTTCAATGTCATTAGTTATATATTAATTGGAAATGTGTACAGTAAGACATGACCTAAATACTAAAGGGTGTCTAAGTTGTCCAAATAGATTGCATAAGTTAATTTTTGAAAGACATCATAGATAATTAAAGTTGAATTAAATGATGAATATATATGATTAGAAAAATATTTTAGTCTAATTTTTAGTAGAGAATGCATCATATGATTTGAAATTTTGTAAAGAAAGTTATGGTTAATTTAGTAAAGGGAGTACAAGTTATTAAATGGAAAAGAAGGAAAAGAATTTGAATGAAATTATAAGTAGAAAGGAAAAAAGTTTAAATTTGAATAAAATCATGGAAAAGAATATCAAAAGATTATGAAATAAAAAAGAAATGTTTTTGAACAAGATTAAAAGTGATTATGTAAAGAAAGAAAAGAAATTTAGTATAAAAGGAAATACTTCACAATGCTAAAAAAGTTCCAATAAGTCTTTGTTAAGCAACAAGATGGATACGTTGATTACATTGATTGTTGTAATTGGTCAATATGATAAAAATGCAAAAGTTGAAAAGTTCCCAACAGTTTAGATAGGTTAATCGAACCAATTACTATAATCGACCAATAAGAAAAAAATGCAAAAATTGAAACGTTTCAAAAAGTTTTATCAGTTGACTAAAATTACTCAACGGTTAACTTACACCTTAAAGGCAAACTTTTTATATTTGATTTAGATTATAATTTACTCTTTGCATAATAAGTTATACTTAATCACAACAATTAATAAAGAAATAAGGTATAACATTTTGGAGAGACAAATATTCTAATTTTTTAAAAAAGTTTTGTATAGCTTTGTATTCAAGTTCAAGTGACCTAAATGTTATAAAGGTGAACTTGGCATTATATCAATAAGTATAATGATTTTTAAGCTTGGCACTGGATTGACAAATGGAGTGATTAATAAGCTAGGCATTAAATTAATAAGCAAAGTGGTAAGGGGTTTGAAGCAGAAGATTTGGATAATGGTTTAAGAACTCTCAAAGTGATAATCTTGAGGAAAGAACATAAGTTTACAAAATAGCTAACCTTTGGTTATCATATTATTATCATTTAAAGTTAAACTTAAGTGTGAGTTAAACAATAAAACCAAATAAACCCAATTCACCCACTTTTAAGTTATCTCAAGGACCAATAAGTAGTATTGGAACTCAATCTCTATTTCATAAACCTAAACTTCTAGAGTTGATCCATTGTATCCTTTATACTCATATGTCATGTTAAAAGTGAAACATCCATAGACACCTTATCTTTAATGATTCTAATTTTCAACTACAACTATTAGAGAGATAAAATGATCATGTATATCCAATCCTATGATTATAAACTTTAGGAAATAGTTAAAAGTGGCCTAAAAAAAGTCTTAGAAGTAAGCATTAATGGGAAAGAGAATGAGTCTACCATAGAGGCCAAAAGATCAAAAACCCTTAATTCTAAAGCTAATTACATATATTACAATTTAACTGTCAGTGAATATAATAAGGTTTTATTGTGTAAAACAACAAAAGAGATTTGGGATAAGTTCAAAGTCATTCATAGGGGTACCTTATAAGTGAAAGACATTGCAATTAATCTATTTATGCGAGAATATAAGCTTTTTGAGATGAAGAGTGACGAGATAATTTTAAAAATGTACATAAGGTTTATTAATATTATCAATCCTCTAAAAAACCTTGAAAGGGATATTAAAGACATTACTAATCTTTTAAAGAAAATATTAAAATCACTTTCAAAATCTTAGAATCTTAAGGTCATTGTAGTACTAAATTCAAAGATCTATACACTTTAGTCTTAAATAAGTTAATCAATTCACTATTGAAGCAAAAGATGACCTTTAATAAAAATAATTTGGAGAAAAAAAGGCATTTGCCTTTAAATCTTCCATACATAAGGAAGATAATAATAAGAAAGAAAGTGATGATAAGAAAGATAGTGATAATGAAGATAAAAGATACTTATATAGTAAGGATGGTGAGGAAGAACTTAAAATAATAATAAAAAGGATTTTGCATCTTATGAAAAAAAAGAGTCAAAATGATGAAAGATCATTTAAACATGATAATAACAAAATTAAGCAATCAAAAAAGAGAAATTATATGCTTACAAATATAGAAATCCTAGTCACATTACTTTAAATTGTCACAACCAAAAAGAGTTCAAGAAGCCACCAAAGAAAGTATTTAAGGTCTTATGAGACAATTTAATTGACTTAAAAAATGATTCATCATATAACAAGGTAACTGGTATATGTTTAACGACAAAAGAAAATAAGGTAAATTTTAACTATAATATTTTTAATAATGATACTTGCAATGAATATTTGATTGATAAGTTATATGATACTTTATATTATATAGATATGAAGTTCAAAAATATAATTATCAAGAATAAGGGTCTTTATGATGAGAATATCTTTATGAAATATGAAATTAGATCCTTAAAGAATGAGATTACTTCTTTAAAAGTTGAAAATGCAACTTAAAAAAAAAAAGAGTGAAGTTACTAAGAAAAATAATAAGTTAGATAATGTGTATAATAAGGAATGATTCATGAAACTTTTAGATGAAAATAGTCATTTTAAGAAAAAATTGTTTAAATTTTAAAAGTCTTTCTCTAAGTTTTCTTAATGTAAAAATAAACTAAATATACAACTTAACTTTCAAAAGCTTTAAGATAGGAAGAGTGATCTTGGCTATACATCTCATACAAATCCACCCAAAGCTTTTCATGGTAGGGCAACTTATGCTCATACACATACATAAGCATCTAGTAGTAAATCATGTAAAAGTACTCATACATTATAACATAGTAGAAAAGTATCTTACAAATATACTTATATGTACACAAAACACACACAAAGATCTAAAGTATCATATAGACATACATATTCATATGATAGATGACATGATCATTTACATGATATATGATACACTAGAGATCATATTAGGTTTTATTTTTATGGTAATTATGGTCATATGCAATATTCTTGCAATTTGGGATAAAGTTTAAAAGGTATAAAATATTCTTATATAAATAGTAAAGCAATTAATCTTAACTTACAAGGACCTAAGCAAGTTTAGGTACCAAAATCAATCATTTAAATTGTTTTATAGGTGAAGAGGAGTGTTGTCATCAACAAAGCAAAAATCCTTAGACATCATTTAACTGCTTGGATGACAATGACAATAAGGGGTAAATTGCTAGAACTTCTTTAACAATTCCTATCTACTACATTATACCTTATTCAATTAATGTAATGTTTGATTATTGAAAATTTATTATGTTGTTATATGTGTTTGATGTTGATTTATACATGTTTTAGCTTTTACATACCTTAGTATACTCTTATGCATACTTCATTTTTAATATGCCTAAATTGTCTTAGTTGATTGAATCTTTGAAGACATAATTAATGTTATCCTAGTTATATATTGTTCTTTTGGCATACTCTTAATTCTATTATATATTCATTGTGATTAAGCCATTATATATATTTTTTTCTTGCATGTTTATTTAAGTTGTTATGTCTTTATGATCATGTATAATTACTATTAGACAAGTTTACATATTATCTTACGTGATTAAGGGGAAGCCATTATGATTAATTAATAATATTCTCTAACTCCATAAACCTAAGTAATTTGGATGCCAAAAGCTAATTCTATCTTGTAGGAATATAATAAATTATTTATAGGGAGACCTTCATAATTAACATATTTTAAGGAATTAAAGGATAACAATCATTACTTTAGATGATGATGGAAAATGATTTGATATGCTTTATGTGTATTAATAAGAAAGAGAAGAACATAAGCTTGAATGACATATCAAAGGAGTAGCAACACTAAGAATGTAAATAAGTAATAATATTTTTTGATAATATATATCAAAGAAGAGCAACATTAATTAAGTAACTTAAAGATTACAAAAGGAAGTGAAAGCATGCTCAAGATTTTCCAATAGAGGATTATTAGAGCTTGTATAAAAGCTTAGCTCTTTCTTGATAGGTAAAAGATTCTTTAAATTAAAGTCTAGATAGGATCTTTATCAACTAAACAAAGAATGTAAGGGAACTATTTAACAAGTTCAACATATATGATTCTAAGCATTGTAACTCACCAATGTCTACATCAATTGAGTTTTACAAGGATGAATATGGAAAAAATATAGCTAAAGAAAAGTACAAAGGTATGATTAATAACAACCTTTATCCTACTTCTAATTTACATGATGTCATAAGTAGCATAATCATAAAAAGAGTATGAGATTGCATTATATAATTAGTTAAGTATCTCCTCTAAATACTCATATATTTCATATTATATTGCTCTTATATTGTATGATTCAGGGGGATAATGATAATTACTCCTGCATAGATTCCTTAAGATTTCATATTAGCATATCTATTTGAAATAAAAATTATTATGTATGTGCCTTATTGTTCTTATACTTTTATGATACATATGCCTTAATAGTTTAATGCTTACTTAATAAAAGGAGAAAAGGTTTTTCATGCATTAAGAGAGAGAATTATGCCACTTTTTTATCAAGACACCTTTTTTATATGACAAAAAAAAGAAGTATTTTGATGTATTAATGTGTTATATTTGTTTATATTCTTACTTTTATCAATGTCTTGTCATCATAAAAAAGGTAAAGATTGTTAATGTTGCTAATTTGATTGTTTGGGTGTGATTAGTGGAAATGTTGAATCACACAAAGACATAAATATGAAAGGAAGTAACATAAGCAATATAAGAGAAGTGAGTCAACTATTAGTCAACTTTTAAAAGTTGTACTTTGATTGAGATGAATTAAATGATGAGTTATACATGTTTGAAAAACTAGACTTGTCTAATTTCTAATGCCACTAATTATGCATTAATTGAAAATATGTAGAAGAAGATATGACCAAGATATTAGAGGATGTGTAAGCCATCAAGAAAGACTGCATTAATCGACTTCTAAAGTTTAATTAAATAATAAACATATATGATTGAAAAGATATTTCAATTTAATTTTCAATACAAAAGACAACACATAATTTAGAATTCTATAAAAAAAAAATCATTACTAATTTTCAAAAATGAGTGTAAGTTATCAAGTTGAAAAAAAAAAGGAAAGAATTTGAATAAAATTATGAATAAAAAGCAAAAAAGTTTGAATTTGAATAAGATAATAGAAAAATATATAAAAAGATTATGGAAAAGAAAGGAAATATTTTTAAAAAATTAAGAGAGATTATGTAAACAAATGAAAGAAATTTAGCACAATGGAAACACTTAAGGATGATGAAAAAGATCCCAAAAGTCTTGGTCAATCAACCAAACAAATGGATAAATCGATCAAATTGATTGCTACATTTAACTAATATGACAAAAATATAGAAGTTGAAAGTTTTAAAGTGTTTGGATAAGTCAACTGGGCACAATGGAAACACTTAAGGATGATGAAAAAGATCCCAAAAGTCTTGGTCAGTCAACCAAATATATGGATAAATCAATCAGATTAATTGCTACAGTCAACTAATATAACAAAAATAAAGAAGTTGAAAAGTTTTAAAGTGTTTTGATAAGTCAACCAGATTGATTGCTACACTTAACCGATGTGATAAAAATGTAGAAATTGAAAAATTTTAGAGTTTAGATTAATTAACCAAAGTTATTCAGCAATTAACTAACACCTTAAAGACAAACTTTTTATATTTGGTTCAAATTATAATTTTGACTTTATATGACAAAATATACTCAATCACAACAACTAATTAAACATAAATATCTATATATTAATGCCTATAAATAAGGTTAAGTGCCTTAAATGTCTAGAGTTAAAAAAGAGATGTAATTTTTAAGGTAGTAACCTAAAGAAGAGTATGCAAAATCAAAAAATAATCAACCCTCTATAAATCATTATATTGCATACTTTTAATTTTTTATATTATTTTTTATTAATTATCTTATCATTACCCTTTAGAATTAAGATTAATTGTGGGTTGAGGGATAAAATCAAATAAACCTAATTTACCCTTACTTTTAAGTTGTTTTATAGACCAACAAAAGTATACATTCACTAATTACATAATAAATTGAAACACTCAAGTTCTTAAATACTAAAATTTAACTATACCTAATATAATACAAAAACCTTATCAAATAAGATTTAATCATTTAATTTTTACTTGAATGCTTATTTCTAGTTAATAATGAATTTGAATTAATTTCAACATTTTTATTTTTCAATCATTTTTGTTTACCAGTTAAAGGGTTAAGGAATAGAAAATGAAAATTATAATCTATCTACACTTTATGTTATAAAAGGTATCCTAATGTTTTTTTTATTACAATGATAATTAGTGTTTAACCTATTGAGCGTTAAAAGGAAAGGGAAAGTGCATCCAAAAACACTACAAGGGTGCACAACACCCCAAAGAGGCAAGTCCCTAAATCTTACATTTATAGGTTTTTTGAAAGAGGTCAAACCCCAACCTCATCTCTTACCTTAAAAATTAGTTGTCAATTACACTAGGCAACTATTTAAGGTATCCTACTTAAGACCTTGTATTGTTCCAAATATGCATGGTAAACTCTACACCGCAAACATATGCAAAGACTAAATAATGTATGCTTAAACTCCAATCTCAACTAATTGAAGTGAAGGATTTTATAACTAAAATGGTGTATAAAGTGATAGATATTATGACCATAAAGGTACATAAAGTACCTTTATAAGAGCTCTTTTTGAATTTACAGACACTTATTATCATTCAACCAAAATCTACTCTTAAGTCAATTAAGTTTTTATTTTTTTTTATGAAAAATGGATTAATAATCATATGACGTTATATGACGATCATTAATTCATTTTTTAATTTATTAAAATCATATATTATTCTTTTTAAAAAATTATGAAGTTACAACATCCTAAACAATTTTAACTATATATACTATAACATATTTTTCTTTATTATTGTCTTAAACATTGTTTTTAAAACTTTTATATTTTATTTTCTTTATTATCATAATATCCTCTAATGATCTAGTATCAGTCCCTTCAATAACAATTACAAAATCTTTTCATCTAATATATCTTTGTTGAATTTGAATTCTTCCCTTCAACATAAATTGCACTTCTTGTAATCATTTCAAGCTATAAGTGAAATTCTTCAAACTTATATCTATTAAGTCCTTCAATGAAAATATTAGCCATTTGAGAATTTTTATTTATCATCATTATTTCAATTTATTATGAAATTTCAAAGTTATTACTTAAATAAGTGAAATTAGAATGAAAAGAATTATTATTCAAGTCTTATGACTTGAATGTAGAGAATTTTTAATTATAATTTAAGGTTAGCTCATCGAACTTTCAATTGAAAATTTATAAAACTTGTTAATTAAGAAATATCAACAAAATAAATAGTTAAAATTTTAATAAAAGGTAAGAAATACACTTTATGATTAAAGAAAGTGTTTGAACCCCTTTTACATAAGATTCAAATGATCAACTAAGGAAACCAGTTGACACTAAAGTAATTTACATAAAATCTATCAATCCATTTTTGTAATCACCTCCACGTTTGATTTAGGATGGTTGGATTGAAAGTTCTCTAAAAGGTTCCTACCTTTACTTGTAATACAATATTTAATATCACATATATTCTTAGTTTCATCTTCATATATATGTATTAAATATCATCAAGGTGGTAGATTGGTTGATAATTCGATATACTTCCTTTTGCATTGCTCTAAATTCAAGTCTCCCCACCTTCTAATAAACAAAGATCTATGTCGAGAGTGTGGTGTTAAATTCTAGATTCATTAACATAAAGGTTGGGTGTGAAAAAACTCATTTGAATTTACAAGTCTAATAACTAATATATATGTAATACATCTTTATATATATATATCCCCGTGCTAAACAGTCGTATATATTGACAATGTCGACTTTTATTTGATAGCCTTATCGGCATGATTACTTTTATTGCACATAATAGAAAAGGAAAACATAAGAAAATTGATAGAAACATTATAATAGTAGTGTTATATAAACCATATATGGTGAGAATTAAACGGGCAGAAAGATAACAAAATCATAAAGATTTATCTAAATTTATTACATATTAAACAAAGATGTTTCAGATATGATTAATCTAGATCTATCGTGATCAATGACATATATGATTATGATACGGAAAATATGATCATGAGATGATGAAGTCAATGATATATTAGCTAACACAACACATGGTGTAGCAATTTCATCCATAACAAACATTTACACGACGGTAACAACAGAGTGGAAAATCTAATGTTGGTGGGTGCAGAGTGCGCGGTCTAGCTACAATAACAACTCTTTTTGGGGGTCAAAAAATGCATTATTTTTCTACCAAAACATACTTCATTTTTTTTTTTAAAACATGTACTACTTTCTCTCAAAATTATACTTCTTCTGTACAGTTATATTACAAGTGTTTTCAAATATCAAAATTTACTGTATATCTAACAAAATGTGGTTCAATTATTCCTAAATAAATAAATTCTCTCAAAAATGAACTCTATTTTTCAATATATATATATATATATATATATATATATATAATAATAAAAAAGAGAGAAAGAAAAGAAAATAAGATTGCAATACTGTAACTGAACCGTCCAATCACCCATCCACGGGATAGATGTATTATTGGGAAGAGAATGCTTGAATATATAACAAAAGAATGCTTTGCACTTTAAATCTTATTTTGAAGTGTAGCGCTTAAATTGAGAGCTTTTAGAAAGTGAGGCTCGGCGACCATGTGAACTACTCAAGTGTTTGGGCTCACAATAAAATAACCGCCGCAAAAGAAAAAAGTTAGGCGATGTCGGAACATCAAAATGGGCCGTCGGTGGAACAGTTCCCCGCCAACCTGACAGCCACACAGAATGCTCGTTCCAAAATGCACGACAGGGAACATTAAAAATAATAATAATAACAATCGCAATAATAATAATAATAATAAAAGTCACGCAATGGATATCAATTATCAGAGCATCTAATCAGCCATCTCTCTCTCTCTCTCCGTCTGACAAGTTCCGTAATCTGTACATGAACACTTCATTAAAACATGTATTTATGCGCTCTGTGAGTTACGAGGCAAGGGCTGGCTGTCACATGCTTACAAGCTGCATTATGTCTCCCTTCAAGCGAAAAAATGGTCGCAGCTCTCTGTTAACGGTACGTGCCGACACCTCATTTTTGTTCATGCAATTTGTTTTTTTCTTTTCTTCTTTTTTACCCTAAACGGCAATTTTACGCGCGTCTTGCCCTTTCCTTTTGCTTGTGCATGTCCTTGATTTCGAATTCCGACTGCGAATCTGCGACAACGCGATAAATTCTTAGTATGGAATATTAATCGCAAGATTAGAGTCTAAAGGCATTGCCTGTGTCGTTTCATACGTGCCACGGTTTCTCTCAATTTTTACCCCTATTTGCATATGGTGGTCGGGCGTCAACGATACGAAACTTTTTTAAAGAATGCAAATCTAATAATTTTTTGAGCTAAGTTTTAAATTTATTTTATTTTAAATATGAGTCAAATTAATTTAATTTTAAATATTAATAAAAAATTAATTAAAATAATTATATAAATTTATAAAATATAAAATTATTTGTATATTATATTCATAAAATATATAAAAAAAATGGTAAGTACTATAATTAAGAGAAGTAAATAAAGACAAAGAGCTCCCCTTACTTCATCTTCACCGTGTCAATGTTGTGGGAGATACTTGGGTGCTAATGTCATGAAATTAGCTTTTTCTTATGTTTAACTTTGCTCGGTATTCATACAGATAGGAGCAAGTAGACTGGACTAGACAGGATGAGCCTAGGTGCCCAAGACTGATGGGTTTTTTACATTGGGTATGCCAATATTATATATCAACCAGATTCACTTGCTACCCCCAACAAAAATTGCAGGATACCATGTCATTTTTTTAGCGCCTTCTTTTTTTTTTTTTTTTTTGTGTGTGCATAAGATGACAGATTATAAGTAATTAAGTAATTCTTTATTGGAGATGATAGGCCTTTGACAGTATAAGACGGTTGGACTTCGTACAGCATATGAAAATTTGTATTATATAAATCATACAAAGATTTTACATGATAGTCAATTAAATTATGATATATATATATATATATATATATATATAGAGAGAGAGAGAGAGAGAGAGAGAGAGAGAGAGAGATTTATTGGAACTTTTAATTTAACTGTTAAATCGCAAAATTTATTTAGTGTATGGTACCTTGTGACAATGATTTACATGTAAAACGTCTTCTTACGGGTCAAGAAATTTCTTCGATACCTTGTCCATTGATTTCATCCTAGCTGCCTTAACACCCACTGAATTGCACAAAGAGTGCGGGTATGTTTGGTATCTAGAAGTCTACTCTAATAGATATGTCACTTGTCACAAACCATGTATCATTTGGGGTAGTGATCTACTGTTTCTTTCTTTGTAGAAAATAGCGTGAGGTATGTTTGACCAAAGCAGGGCAAAACAAGAGAAAAAAGAAGGGATGACTAAGAGGCCCTAGTTTGACTAAAATTTTGTTCATGTTCTGTTAACAATCTCTTAATCTCAAGATCAGATAATGATTTCCTGTTGTAAATATTGACATTTGACACTCATTATACAAAAAAAAAAAAAAAAAAGAATTTTTAAAATTAACGGGCTTTGAGTTCAGATTTGCTTTTTTTTTGTTTTTTCTGCCAAAAAATGTTTTTCTTTTAATCATACCCGTGAAAAACAGATTGGATCAAAAAGAGATTAGAGGATAACTTTTCGAAGCTATCAAATAAGTGCTGACTTGCTTACTACCGATGCGGAAAAATTCTCTCCCGAAAGTTTAAGTTCTGTAAAGAACCATGTTGTTGTCTTTCTATTATGTCATAGTAGTTGCCATACCTCACTTGGCACACATTGATCCTTCACAAAGGATGCATTGACTGACTTGCTCCATTGCAAATCATCTAATCTCGCTACATTTGGCAGGCTTTTGTGAGGTGTTTAGACTGGCATATTCCCATTCCCTTATTCACTGTTGGATTTGTTGCATACTTGGGATTTCCAAACCTAACTCCTAGCTTCCTAAGCGATTTCGTCTCATGATTTCGACGTCCATTTGTTGGGACCTTTGGAATGAAAGGATAGCATTGTCAGTGAGAGAGTTGTGCTTCAACGAATTGTTACTTCCTTGTGTGTTTGGGGTGAGACATTTAAATTACTGGATGATAGCATTCGTGTTGAGTTTGCTAACTTATGTCATACTCATCGTCATATAATTGTCTGAATGCTCTGGATGTTGGGCTTATAGTCCCTTTGGCAACCTGCCTTGGTACGTTATCGAGGTCATTACTTTTGTAACCTCTTGTAGTATGTTTCTAATAAAATTCTCATTTATTAAAATAATTTAAAAAATTTGTAGTCTGAATGTCGTAGTCTATTGATTGACTTAAGATTCGGAGTGTTAATATCAAACTTTAATCCGGCTTTTCGTAGCTCTTCTGCCTTACAGGTGTATTCTCCGGCCCTCCAACTCGACGCATCAAAAATCGTTGTGTTCAATACTTAGGTGTAACGACCTTCATAACGAAGCAATTATTAAGAGAATCTGGAGCATCAAAATATGGCTCCGGGAACTGGACAGATCGATAGCCAAAACCTCCCCGGCATATATATGAATGCATGGGGCGCAATTGTCCCTTCTCGCTTTTAATGCTGACACAGCTGCTGGTTTTACCGTTAGAATCTGTTGTTTAAGCTGAAATCCACACTTCGGATACCGACTGGTTGGATAATGTTAGTTAATTTCTTTTTAAGTTATTTCTCTCTAGGCAGTAAATTAGTTTCGACTTCCCTCTTGGAGATCTTTACAAAGAAGAACTCTAATTCCATTTGCAGATGAATAATTTTGAATTTGAATCCTCTTCGATTAATTACAACAATACGATTGAACACGTTACATATATCTACATCATTTAAAATTAATAATCAGATTTAGCTAATTAGCAACATTTGACATATTCGCCCTACCAAGCTAGTGTCTAATCACCTAATTCATAAGGTTTCTATTCACCACAAGGATTTGTTTTATTTGTTCATTGTTATTTATTAACCTCATATCCTTCTTTCCTTTTTTTTTTTTTTTTACATCATGACTAAAGTAACAGATTTAACCCAAATGGGGGTAATTCAACACTTTGGTGTGTATATATATATTGAATATAAGCATGTTGCATTCTTCTTTCGCTTGTTGAAACAAAATTAATTAACATCTGTTACACACACACACACACACACACACACACACACACACAAAATACACCATTATTATTGCACCTAAAAGTATCTACGAATCCTCAGTATAGTTAGTTGATAGGGACGCAACATGGAAATTCATTGTATTTCAAATTAAATAAAAAAAAAATTGATGTAGGATCGTTATTTCATATGTTTATATTTCCAGGGGCATTTAGGAGAAGAGTTTTGCTCAATAGAAGATCTCAGGAAAAGTCTAAAAAGAGGAACCCTCAAAACATCCTACCGAAAGAGCAATTCAAACCGCAAAAAAATAGCAAGTGATTCCACATTTTCTAAACCACTGTGCATCTATTTGGCCTGTTTCCTTCACCATCCAGCAACTCTCTCTCTCCCTCTCTCTGTCACTGTGCAGCTGACAGCCAGCAACAGTGTTAACAAAAGCTCGTATAAATAAATAGTAGCAAGTAGAAGACCACCGCCCACATCAGCCATTTACACGCGACGTTCAAAAAAAACAACCAACAGCTCTTCTACTACTTCCACTAATCGATAACAAAAAACGAGGCCCTCAGTCTCAAAAGCCTTAAAAAGCCCTGACTTCCTATATGGACAACTCTCCTTTCTCTCTCTCTCTCCAAGAAACCGCCATCGCCACCACCACTACCATCACCCCCATAATCGATACCGAAAGCATTGACAGCTTCGCCACCACCGTTAACCCATCAAGCAGCGAAGCAAACGGAAGCAGCGGCAGCTGCGGCAGCAGGAGGAAGTGCAAAGGCAAAGGAGGACCAGATAACAGTAAGTATAGGTACAGAGGAGTCAGGCAAAGAAGCTGGGGCAAATGGGTCGCCGAGATCCGGGAGCCAAGAAAGCGGACCCGTAAATGGCTTGGCACTTTTGCCACCGCAGAGGACGCAGCTCGAGCGTATGACCGTGCCGCAATCATCCTCTACGGCCCTAGGGCTCGGCTCAATCTGCAGCAGTCGGGATCTTCTTCGGCTCAGTCCTCCTCCTCCACTCGCTGTTCCACCTCTTCCACCACTCAGACTCTTCGCCCTTTGCTTCCTCGTCCCTCTGGTTTTGGCCTCGCTGTTTCTCTTTCGGCTTCAATGGCTTCTCCGGCCACAGCGGCTCCATTGGGATCTGTTCCGTACGGTGCTAGCTGCCCAAATAATGTTAGCATCTCCGTACCATGTCCTAATTACACAGTACAGAGTCAGCAGCAAGTCGTGGGGCGACAACATTCGTATCAGCAGCATCAGTTTCCTCTGTCTGATGGGCTTAACGTCATTACCGGAAACCCCAACATTGCACCAACCTCGCAACAAAATCTAGCCCATCACTATCAACAAGGTCACCAACAACAAGATGGTAACTTGTACGAGGATATCAGATCGTTGGCGGGTTCGGTGAGCTCTAGTTTGTCCCTTTCCAGCGATGCCCAACCTGTCTTTGCACCAGCACTTCAAGATCTTGTTTTGCATGATGTCGGGCCCGGACCTCCATCTGTTTGGCCTTTGACAAGTGATGATGAGTACCTGACGTCGATTATTTGGGACTATGGAGATCATTCCTTCTTTGATTTTTGAAGCTGATGAGAAATTGCCTATGGTTATTTTGGAATTGGAACACCAAAAGTTTAAATTTTGGAAGAGAGGCCCATTCAGGATTACAATTCACAAGTTCCTTGGGGTTCTTCTTCTACTATTTATTGCATTGCATGCAAGTTTCTTTCTTTTTTTTCTTTTTTTTCCCGGTATCAACTACCATTGATCGCCTTTCTATCGTTATTTTTGGCTGGAAAAAGAAACTAGCTAGCCAGTACGACTGGCTTATGCGGCGTCTCCACTGCCCAAATGCAAAAACTTATGAGATAGGTTCTTCTCAATCTGATTATAGGACTGATCCATCCACAATGCGCAAGATCCAGAAGCGAGCTTGCCGGCAATTTCATCTTTTGGTTTCCATGTTGGGTTCTTTATATTTAAGGGCAGGAAAGATCTCCAGGGAAGGCTGCTTCTTGCAGGTAATTCAGATTTCCCATATCCTTCATAATTAATTGCATGCATGTTTTTGAATCGGTGTTTTTATCGTTACTGGCATTCAAGGGCTTTGGTACTTGCATAACAACTAGTTTTGTGCGTCGGGACTGCCAATTATCCAAGAAAGTTATGGCAAATCTCTTGATATACGGTGCTCTTTTTTTATCACACTTGATATATAGTGCTCAACAACATTTCTTGTGACTTATGGAATAAAATGTGTTAGAATGGTTTTAATTTCGTTTCTTCTCCGATATATATGGTTGTAGTCAAGGTCTCCATCACTTGTCCAGGTGAAGGAACTTATATCACAATTTTTAAAGTTCTAGAACAGAATAAATACAAATAGAGACATAGAAATAAAAATTCTTAAAATAAAATTAAATGAGGTTTTATACTTGAAATTAAGTATCAATTAAACTTTAAGTGGTGGCCTAGAGGAGAAATTGGGAGCTTTTGCTGAAAGGGGGGGGGGGGTCGGTCAAAATTCTGATGCATGAAATTGAAGAAAATGCAGGAAGTAAAAAAGTTTGTGGGTTTATGAGTTGAAGTGTCGAAGCAATTGCCCTGTACTGATGGAGTCGTATAGGTGAGATTGATTTTTGTTTTCGAGGGGCTCTTGAAGTCTGAGTATGTAGCATGTCTACCTGTTTTGGGTGTCAATTTTTTGAAAGTATGCCATGAATAAAAATTTATTGCAGTTAAAAAAAAAGAACTTAATGTTTTTTTTTTTTTATTTCCTTTTTTTATGGCGAATTCATAATTTTTTTGTTGTCTCTTATTGTCATCGTCATTGGTACCTGCCATTCTCATTTCAGGATGCCCTACGGGTGACTTGACATGTGATTGATTTTTAAGCAATATCTTTACGCCACATGTCCATTTATTTCGATCCCGAAAGATAAGTTCGAAGCATAAATTGGTGCGCAATGCAATCACCCTTAAACATATCACGGAAAATACAAAGTTTTAGTTCATTTTATGTTGTGAAGAGCTAGCTAGAAGTACATCAAAAATTTATTATGGGGGAACTTGAAGTTGTCCTTAAATTTATCGGTTAGCTTTTGTGAGCATAGGGCTAGTTGGGAATTGAAGTTATAGTTACATTTCTATTTTTCAATCAAGAGCTATCCTGTATTAATCCAAGTCGAATCCTATTGTACGTCTGGGCATTCCCTTTTACTTCTGTATAGCTGCTTTGAGTTGCTACGACTAGGAAGTTCCGTGTAGCTGCCCTTCATTACACCAGGGGCTTCACAATCACTGTGGATGCTTTGTGACCTTTTTCTATTCCCCCGGGGGCATTTCTCATTTGACTGACCGTGAAAAATCTTTCGATTTTGACATGAACTATTCCCGAGCTGCTAAACCCTTCAATCACTCGCTCCTTCTCTCTCTGCTCTGGCTATGTTGACAATCCAGACTGTGACTAAAAGTTTCAGACTACTAACCTCGGGCCATCCTTCCCGCCCTCTTTGCCCCTCCCTTTGCCTTGCAAGCATTAGGCCCCGCCTATCAGCCTGTGAACCATCTTGTTTCCGTTGGCAGGCCTATAATTTGTTTTACAAGGCCGATCATAAAAAGACAAGAAAAGAAAAACCAAGGAAGGGGGAGGGGGGCTATAATTAGACTGAACTTGTAAAAACGCGGGTAATAGTTTCTGGCTCGACGAATGTGAGCATTGAATTCCAATTTACGGTTACAGGTTTGATTGTAATCATGATTGCTTGTGTTTTTAGTTTTAATTTGTGGAATTCATGATCTACCAATCTGCGTCTTAGAGGATGGGAGATATCTCACTGGTTGGAGTCTAATCTGAGCCACTTATGGGTGCTTATGCCAGTCGATTTATCTGTTACATTGTGGCTATTTGATGGAGTGTGCATGATATTCTTATGGCGTCTACTGATCAAACAGAGTAGTTCTTTCTAACCTAAAATTCTGCCACTGTAACTTGTATGTTTGGAATGTCGATGTTTTCAGGTTTCAATTGCATTTATCAAACACTTGTGTAATACTATTTTGAAGGCATTAGTCTGAAATATATTAAATTAAGCACTTGAATTTCTATATGCATTAAATTAAGTACTTGTATTTCTAGGTTAAGGAACTGGTGGTGGTGTTTGGACTATGAAGTAAAATTGCCCACTTTATATTAGACAAGACTAAAGAGGGATTATACCGCAAATTATAAGTATGAAGAATACACTAACATCTAAGGCTTTTAGATTGAATTAAACAAAAATAGAATATATGCACTGTGATTTCAGCAATACAAAAAGTACGATAGGGCAGAATATTAAATTAGAAGGGATATTAGTCTCTCGACGTGACCAATTTCATCACTTTGGTTCCATTATTTGGAGGGATGGTGATAAAGAAGAAGATATACTTCGTAGGATAAATGCTGGATGGCTAAAATAGAGATGTGTTACGATGGAGATGTGTTACTGAAGTTTATGTAACCACAAAATTTTCAAAAAGTTGAAGAGAAAATTTTAGCGGACGATAATTGAACACGTGGTGTTTTATGATAATAAGTGTTGGACTGTAAAACAACAACATGCTCAACTATTAAGTGCGGTAAAAATAAGAATATTTGAGTGAATGTATAGTTATTTGAAAAAGATAGAATTAGAAACGAGAATATTTATAATAAAATAAGTGTAATGTTCATTGGACATAAATTAAAAGATTGACATTTATATTAGTTTGATTATGTCCAACCTAGACTAGTAAATGTTCCAATTATGAATATTTTATATTGATTTGAAAATATTTAATTAAAAATAATATAAAATAATTAAATTCTATACATAATTTAACTTATAACAAAATGACAATAAAAGATTTATGTAAATCACTTTAACTGAATTAGAATAAAGATTTTATTATTGTTATTGTTGTTGTAGTTGTAGTATATATATATATACACTCAATAAATTTTTTAATAATTTTTTTTCTTTTTCATTTGTAAATGATCATGATTCGAGCCGTAATTTTTGAGATTAAAACATTAACAGTTCTACCAATGGCAAATGCAAGTACAGGGAAGTGGTTACTAGGCGATTAAATCAACAACATATATATATATATATATATATATATATATATATATATATATATATAACATACTAATTATATTTCAACAGGCTTATATTCCATTGTAATTTCATAAGAAAGGACATGAATAAGCATTTAATACACTAGTCATGTCGGTTTAATACACTGGTCAGGGATGAAGTTTTATAGCTATCAATAATAATGATGCTTTTTTTCTTTTTGTATTTAAAAAATTTAAAACTTTCAAAGAGAGTTTTATGCTTTTAAAAATTTGCTGCAGTCGTCTCAAAATTTATTTCTAATTTTGGGAACATTTTTCAACAATTTATTATAACGTAATGCCTAATTGTACATTAATTAACTCATATAGCGGCTAATTGGCTGTCACGTGGTTAAGATAACAGTAGACTAATAAATAAAGGTTGAAAAAAGTAGACGGAAAAATGTGTTAAATAAATTTTTTTTTTAAACGTAATTATTGGGGGCTCAAAAAAAAAAAAATCCCTATGTTTCTTGATTTAGTCTGCTAAGCTTGAAGCATGTGACTGAACTGTTCAATAAAGGATACACCTGACACTTGTCAAGCTATTCGATGCAGAAAAGCAAAGATGACTGGTCGCAACTGTCCCCCTCTATGTAGGCTGTGCATCACGCAGTAGCTAGTAGCTGCTGTGGCGTCTGGCGATGCCGATTGAGTTTCCCAGTTGCTAAACAAAGGCAAAGAATGAAGATAATCAAATAATTTATATGATCTGCATTTCTTCCTCAAACCGTTGATCTGCTCAATACATATGTTTATTAGAGGTGCTAAAACACAACTTAAATTGCATGAAACTTAACTCAACGCAATATTCATTGACCGAAAATTTGGCAAATTTACAAAATATTTGGAATCAAAATAATATAAAATTTAAATAATTAAGATTTAAAAAGACTCCAAAATCAATTAATTTCAAACAAAATTAACTTAAAATCTAGATGAAAATTTCAATTCGTTAAATTATTGTTCTTCAATTTAATTGTAGAAATTATTTTAAATCTGGATGTTTATGTTATTGGCCCCTCGCGATGTCTATTTGGAATATAGTTAATTTTAATTATTGCAGTTGAAAAATTAATTGTTGCAAAATTTATTATTAATAACGTAATTAATTGTATAGTAATTATTTGTAATATTTTGAAAATAAACTTTTAATAAAATAAAAAATTTACAAAAAGAATTTATATAATTAAATTATAATTATTTTATATAACAATGAAGATTATCTTTTAAATATATATTTTTGTTAAATATAAATTTTATTATTTATTAAATTTTAATAAAATTACACTTGACTTAAAATACAAATTTTTAAACTATAACTTTAATTTCAAACACACCCATAATATAATATAAATGAGAGGTTCATCACAACCGTGATCTCAAACACATTCATAATATAAGTGAGTGTCATCGCATAAAATTAATACCCAAACTCAATGAATGATCAATATTTACCAAATGGTCTGTACGTAGCTGGATGACACCTTCATTGAAGAGAGAGGGGACAAAAAAAAAAAAAACCAATTTAAAAATATTTCTGGGCCCATAGACACTTCCGGTGACCAAAAAAAAGAATGGTAGTAGTTTAATCTAGCATAATGCCAAAAACAAAAATGAAACAATTAGCAGAAAGGGCCTCAATGGGTCTATTGGGCTTTCTTTGGTCCAATTCTTTTTAATTAATAAGGGCCTCATTTTCCAGCCCAAAATAAAGACTCCTATGTTCATAAACCCAATAGAATTAGGGTTTTCTGTACTCCATATATATATATATACACGCAAACCCGCTGCTTATCCTTCGCCTTTGGTCCCATTTACATCTCTGGATCTTCCAGCAGCAGTCTCTCCGGGAAGCAGCGGCTAGGGTTCTGAATAAGAGCAACCGAACAACGATCTTGGGCGCGTTCTCACGATGAGAGCCAAGGTAGAAAATCGTCTCTTTCAACTCGGGCTTGTATAACATTTCAAGTTTTCAATTGATTCTTTTTTTTTTCTTATGTGTTTTTTTTATATGTATATTTTTGGGTGTGTTTGCGTTTTGTTTTGTGGTGTAACAGTGGAAGAAGAAGCGCATGAGAAGGCTTAAGAGGAAGCGCAGAAAGATGAGACAGAGATCCAAGTAGTTTCGTCAATACAAGTGAAACGGCTGTCATCCGAAGTCTTTGGGCTGTTTAGTTATTTTTCATCTGTTACTCATTCAAACAGTAGTAGTTGTTTCCGATTTCATGTATTACTGGCCACTGTTTTGTTATGACTTTTTTATTATTATTATTCGCTGATGATGGAATTCTATTCTGCTCAATGGACTCGATTCCCTTTCCGTTAATCTTGTGCTGTTGTCGTTTTCCGAATGCTGTCTCTTCGTACTTGGTATTTGACATCTTTTTTTTTTAACTGGGGTTTGCTTGAGAGTGTGTTTGTTGAATGCTTTACTCGTGGGTCTAATGTTTTCTGAAAATCTAACTGCTGGATACTCTTTAGAGTTGATTGCTTACGATTTCTTTTGCTTGGAAATAGAGTGCTGAACTAGTCTGTGTTTTGAGGGTGAAATTCAGCATTATATTGACAATTAGGTTGAGTATCTATTCACCGATTAATTGGGCAGTAGGGTAACGGTGCACCACTTGATGGGGTTGCAATTATTTTTCTAGTAGTAAAGATGGGGTGTAAAGCTTATTGGTTGGTTACTATTTGCAGGTTCCCTGTGCTCTCACACGTTGTTTTGAGCTCTTCTCCTATGCGGTGATATAATCTTTAAAACATGCTATGCTTTTTTTTTGTTTGTTTTTTTGGGGTTTGGCTGTGTTATATCATTGAAGATGATGTTTTGTTTCTTTTGTTGATGATATATTTTGTTTAATAGCATATCACCAGAACAAGTAAACGGCTAGTTGGTCCATCAAATGTTGCTTCTTGAGATCATAACGAGTTGTGTTCTTCATGATGTCTGAAAATAAGAACGATATGAACTTGCATAGGAAAAACAATATTTTCCCTTATAAATTGGCCTGAACTTCGTTATTGAAACTAAAGGGTTGACAATCCTAACGAGCCGGTTGTAACGTTGGAAATGAAACGGAAGGATTGTAACCTACCAGCCATTGGGAGGGCGTTGAGACGGGGTTTTTCTCGACTTTAAAGCTCGAATGAGCCATTATTTCCTGTGCGTGCGCGTGTGTGTTGGTGTGGGTCTATCTGCTACAGTAACTATTGTCTGTTTACTGCTGGCAAAGTTGAGCTTAACAACGGAAAACATGGTGGATTAGATGAATGCAATGGCTATGGTTGGATTGCAACTCTGTTATGCAGGTGTTTCTCTCACCATGAAAGCTCTCTTGTTACAGGAATGAGTCCGAAAGTCTTTGTTCTCTATAGGCAAGCCATAGCAACAACGCTGGTCAACGCTGCAATAATCTGTGTCTCTATCGAATTAGATGTAGAAAAACTCTTAGAACCTGCCACCAACAGTTGTCAGCAACTTAAGTTTTGAATTATGGTGTCGACTGAGAAAGAAAAAATTTATAAAATAAAAAAAAAAAAACTGTTAGAGAACTATTAACAGATTCTAGGAACTTAGTTAAAGAAATTTATATTTTAGTGAAAGCAAAAGGCACTGTCACGGAGCTTTTGTGGGAGCAGCCATTTTTTTTCTTTTTTCCTACGCGTAGAAGATGTGTGAATCAATAACTTTTTCCTCTAAAACTTTTACATTTCTCACAACATACTGGGTTTTAGTATTTCTTTTACCATCAAAATTTCATCTAGCTGTTCCCAGGAGCACTAAATTAATCTAGAATTTAAAATTCA
The DNA here is from genome assembly GCA_019804595.1 of Bruguiera parviflora. Lineage (NCBI taxonomy): Eukaryota > Viridiplantae > Streptophyta > Magnoliopsida > Malpighiales > Rhizophoraceae > Bruguiera > Bruguiera parviflora. Next base: position 1,904,156 of record CM034054.1, on the reverse strand, counting down.
AAATTATCCTTTTCACAGTTTGTACCTTTTAATGGATTAAAAACGCTATTTTAACAACAGCTAAAAAAAAATATTTTAGTAATAGTCTTATCAAAGAAAGATTTTTTTACGTTAGAATATGACTTTTACACTATACACAATTAGACATTAAATTTGATTCGATGAATAGTATTCATCTAATAAAAGTAATTTAATAAACATCAATTTAATATTTGATATAGTAAATTACTTAGCCTAACTCTATTTAGAATTTAATTTTTCTAACCTGAAGGGTATTCAATTTAATATTATATTATGAATGCTCACACCACATTATGAATTTCATCCAGGTATTAGACCATTGAACATTAATTAATAAGGAAGAACAATCATTTTAATGTTATAATTTGAATGCTGCCAACATAGACGGTTAAATTCATGGACTCCAAAATTAGCATTTAGCAGGTGATAGGGTAATCATGCGCATTGACTTATATAAATGATCGCATAAATGGTTATACAAAAAAGAAATTGAGAATGTCACACAATGATATATTACAATCAGAATAAAATTTGAAACCATTAAATTATTTAAGCACAGTATCGATACATCGAAACTAGTAAACTAATACTCTAATATATATCGAATTGGTGATTTCTAATTCGTGTGACTCGGACTCATATTCTACACTGTCAGTCCCTACACTGCAAAATAAGGAGATGATAGATCCAGGAATCCTCAGCGTGCCCCTATCAGCAGCCAAAAATGCTTCTCCTGACAAAAGGAATGTTGAAACGCATATCCACACACTAGGGCTAAAAGGACTACAACATCGTTTCAGCGACACAACTCCATCCCCACCAAACCAAAATGAACCATAAGGCACTAAACCAATACAGCAGCCATCACCAAGTGGAAAATTCGAACTGCTCGGTTATGCTTCCTCTTAAAGTGGCTCGCATTCACTAATCAACTCCCACACGAGGAATGTCTACACGTCAGTAGCTGCTCATTGGCGGCATGCCAAAGGGTGGCATGGGAGGCATCCCCGTTCCACCCATGGGTGGTGGTGGTACAAAAGTCCCACCCATTGTTGGTCCACCCAAACCTGGCATTGTTGGCGCAGGCAAAGCAAGAGGAAGCAACTGAGCATACATGTTCTGCAACAGACCAGTCACTTGAAACATCAGATCTACCACAGGTCAAATATTTGGCTAAATAGTCCAAAGTAGGACAGGATACAGTTTGGGCTGATCCATTCCTGGATAACAACAACAATAACAAAGCCCTAGTCCCGGATACTACTACTAGACCCAATGTACGAGGCCTCTTGTTGCATCAAATATTTTTCCGAAATAGAAGAGAGTGAGATTACCTGCTGAGCAATAGCATCTTTTTCTTCCTGCTCTTTACCCTTGACTTCATTCTGGGCATCAATTTTGTCCTTGACAAGTTCATCAACTTTACCTGTGTATTCACGGATAAACTGGAAAGAACAAAAAACGGAAAATGAATTATCAAAGATCAGATCAGATCACAAAATTCTGCAGGCAATATAGCCAGTTAAACAAACTTGGCATGACAGTATACAGGTGACAAAATTATGACAATCCTCAGAGAAACAGCTGAACTAACCTGTAACACGCATGGGAAGGCAAAGTCAATCATGTTATTCATCCATGCGAGTTCAAGAGCAATATCTGGCCGAATCAAATCGTAACAAACAAAAAGGCATGATGCAAAGCACTCCTTCTTACCCTGCACAAGCACAAGCAGAAAATAGCTACATAACAGTAAAATACTCCAGTGAAAACATTTGACTACATGCCTATATAAAAGGAATATCTTTAGAAGGGAATTGTAGAAAGGCCAGCCTTAGTGTCTCAGTAAGGTTATTCTATTGTGACATGAAAGTTACAAGTTCAAGTACCATAAATAACCACTTTATAAAACAAGCATAAGACTTTGAATATCTAACTCTTTCCTAAACCCCGAGTGAGAGTCCTGTCCACTAGGTTACCCTTTTTTAAAGGGAAATTCTAATTAGCAAGCAAGTAAAAGTTTCCACCCATTACACCCTGAAAAGCTACTAACCCTGACAACACAGGTCTCACTTCTGAAATGCTATGTTGTGGAAATACTGACTAAAGCAACAAAAGCAACAACAGATTTAAAGAGTATAAAAAAGTGAAATTCAAATGCATTTTATGCCAAACAACCCTCACTGGGTGGCACAAACCACCAAGCAAGTTTGTTTTGTTTTCAGTGTAAGGAGAAAGTACAGATGTTTTCGAGATCATTTATTTCCAAAAATGTTCCATTAACCATGCCTGCCAAAGATGCCACATCATTTCTCCATATTAAAACTGCAATGCATAGGGCATTAGGTTGCAGCAGTTACCTGCTCGATAAAATAAACAAGCAGCTCCTCTGCAAGTTCACGATCACCAGATTGTGAAGCTGTCTCCATGGCATCTTTGTATAGATTATCTTTTTTTGACAATGCAATGGACTGCTTCCATCTGCCTGCCTTTTTGTACATATAGGCAGCAACACGCCTCATCTCGAGGAGCTCATGTTTCTCAGTCTGCTCGAGATCATACAGCATCAATCATGCAAAAGCACTTTCATCAAGGGTAAGAATAGAAATTCAAAACACACCTTTTGGGCAAGGCGAATCTGGTCAAAGTTATCATGCATGTCAATTGATTCACGCAATCTGTCGTAGTCTTCTTCCTCTACATAAATATGATTCAGAGCCTCATTCACAGCTGCCACATTGTTGCTCTGAACTGCAACCATATAAGGCTTCACAAGAGGCAGATGGCCCACCTGGAACCCATACAGGAATAGTTCATAAATCTCAAAAGAGTCTAAAGGATAAGGGAAGGAAGGTCACATGGTACCAATTCTAGTAATATCATGGAACGGTACATACCTTCCGCATAATGTCTACAACACGAGTATGATCCACCCAGAGTGCCAGAACATTGAGAAGATCATTGATAATATCGGGATGTTCTTGCAAGTAAAAATGCACGGCTTTATAATATAGCTCAACATTTGCAACTTTGACAACAATATCTTTAAATTGCATGTGATCCCATGCCTCAGGAGAATGGTTCATTATAGTGGTTGCAGCATTATCAAATTCATCATATTGCATGTACAGGTATGTAAGCTCCTTCCAGTGCTGCTGTTCTTCACAAGCTCGTATAAGCTTTGGAATATTAAGACGGGTCGAGAACAACTTAATGTGCTCCATGAGTTTCTCATGGTGATATCTAGCATACAGAACTCCCAACTGTGTGAAGATGCCCATGTGTGCACGTTCTAATCCTAAACCACTCTCCATGAGAGATATCAATTCATTGAAGTATCCTCGGTTCTGGTAGTATTCACTGACCTCTTCCAAATCATCAACCTACATATTTACAACAGAGCACAAAATTGAAAAATACTTATACACCAGCCACAGAACTGCTAATCATATAAAAATGAAATGAGCATGTGCCAACTAGAATACCAGGTCCAAAAGCCTAATGGTCCTCCAACCAGGAAAAGATTCAAATGTGTTGCAGTACTTTCATAGGATTTCATCTTCATGCTTTGCAAAAGTAAGCATAGCATATGCTAGTTTCAGAATTCAAACCTAAGGATGTCATGTCTCCAAGATCCACCAATTTCACTTAAAAGGTCTTTAAGATTACCAAGGAGGAGTTTCAAAATCCCAAGGATCTACAAATAGGACTTGATCAAGATATTAATTCAAGGAAAAAATGCGTCAAATTACCTGAGTAATTATATTAAGACCACAAATCTGTGCCAAATGGAATTCCTCAGCATCAACACAAGCAAAGCAAACTCCTTTCCATGTCTTAGTACTGTTGGCTTTTCTTGCTGCATCAACAGCACCCTGGAACTGTTTCAGCTTCACAAGCGTGATAGCCAATTTGGCCCAGTTTGATATGAATGCAAATATTGTCTTAGCAGCCTCATATAGGGCTTCCTCATACAAGCGATCACCGACATTTTGTAGGTTAGCCACATTTGGCATGAGAATAAATTCCTCAATGTCACTCAACCTATCAATCTTTGCATATGCATAAATGAGCTCGCCATCCACCTTGGGATCTTTTGCCTTTTGCCTAACCATCAGAAGATACCTCACCAGATCATGATAGACATTTGCATCCTCTGCCACATGAATGACCTCCAAGAAATGAGTGGCATCATCTGCACGAATAAATGACTCAATTGCATCACTCACTAGCCTTTCCCTGAGTTGAGCCATTGCCACCTGGCTCCAAACAGCTTCTTCTTCAACACGGAATGCAAACTCCATGGCACGGTCAATGCTTTGGATGTTATCTAATAAGACATCAACAGCCTGAACACTCAAGTTGAACTTCTTGAAAATTGCAAATGCTTCCTCGTACAGCTGGGCTTCAACAGCCATTTCACCAATAGCAGGTCCATCAAAATTATCTAATCTGTTAATGTAATCCATTACTCTAGATGGATCTGCCTTAATAGCTGTCAAAATAAGCAGATTTTGCAAATTGAAGTTTCCACTGAAAGCAGAATTTTGAAGCACAATCTTTTCAAGAAGCTCAATCAATTCATGTGGCAGATCCGCAGTCATAAAAGCTTTTACAGCTGCAGATACTTGCTCTGGGCTCTTGCTCTCAGGCAAAGCAGTAGATACAACTTGATCAATAAGCTGTCTTCTACATTCATTTTCAGGATTAAGAGCTTTCTGCCACAGATCAGTATCCATCCTTTCAACCACATATCTGTAATGACAGTACAAAGCCTATTAGTTTCAAAAATGACATGCTACCACACTCAACAAATAAGAGTTATAACCCATCCAGATACCTGGCTTGCAATTTGAATAAAGAATTCTTGTTTGTGACATTGATGAGTTCATCATCACATTGTCCTCTTCTGTAAGCCACAACAGCCAGCGTCGGATCCCGCTTCTCACAATACTTACCTACAACTAGTGAATTGTAGTAAGGGTTGGTGGTAAGGAAGTGTTCTGGATTGTTATTGCTATCAATAATGATTTTTCCCAGCGCATTGTGGACATGCATATCTTGACTTCCTTCACTCACAAGATGCTCCAAGAACTGAGCGAGTAAATGAAGTCGGTTTCTACAGAGAAAAAGTACATCACAGAAAAATGAAAAAAAGGAGGAAAAAAAAATCATATTCAAGAAGCAAAGGTGCACAAAAATCACCTCTTCTCACATTCTTCCACAAGGGGCTCAACTGGAAGCAAGGAACGGACGGAAAGGATAAGACCTTTGATAAAGTCTTCAGGGCATTCATGATCTAGTAGCCGCCCCACAACCAAAGGAGCATTCCCTGGGTTCACCTGTCAAAAGAAGCATGTCAATTATTAGTTCATCTTATACTAAAAATTGAGTGAAATTATGAGATAGTTAATGCAACCATACATTTGGAAGCAACAAATATAATACCTTCTGAACATAACCTTCAATATAACGAAGCATGTTGTTTGAGTAGAGGTAGTGTGTAAGATCAGCAACAAATCCAAACCGATCACACACATTGATCAGTGGCCTTGCATCTGGAAGTTTGGCCTCCATCAGAAAGTTTTTCGTCTTCTCAGCATCATAGAAGTTTGATTCTCTTGTCACACGTTCAACCTCCTTTATTTGTCCAGTTTTGGCAGCTGACTCGATGTACTTAAAATGTATATCAGGATCCTCACTATCCCACAATACAAAGGAACAAGTTACCCAATAAAAATACTGGATGGCTAAGATGACAACTACATATACAAGGGAAGGATTATTCTCAACAGATTTAATACCTGGAACTCAAATATGAACCCAGGAAAAAGTACAGCCCTTCATATGACTTAAACCGCTCAAAGAGTTTTATGCATGCATCAATACCCATCTGCTCACAATATTCTTTTGCAGTCTGCAAAAATGCACTCAAGTCAGCAACTGATGCACAAAAATGACAACCCACCACAGAGGACAAGAACATATACTTGGACAATTATCTGGAGGTTGCCTCTTAAGTTGACCAATAATAGGTCCTTCATGCACTCCAAAGCCCATTCTCGTGAAAGAGTACCAAAAAACTCAACAAGTGCCTGCAAAGAAGTACATATTACTGTTAAAACTTTACAGTTCTGCCTTCTAGCAGAAGATACAAGCATTTACCACAGTACCTGAGGCTCTATTGCATGTGTATTTGTAATTACACGTTTAATATCTGGCAACTCCATGTAATGCTGCACAGGAAAGCAGTATTAACCAAAATGGATAGTAACAGTTCCATGTGAATACAAGTTAAAACTGCAACAAGTCATATTACTTGCAGAGCTCGAATGTAAAGACCAGCTTTTTCACATAGTTGTGCAATCCGAGGACGATCATAGTGACTGAACATGCCATTGGCTAGAATGGCATCAGCCACATTAGGAAATGTCACCAGATTTATTTCCAGTACCTGCGTGGAAAATAAACACCAGGGGGTTAAACACAGCCAATTAGTATGGAAATTTCAGAGACTTCATACAAAAATGTCTACTAAGAACCTTTGTCTGGAGATAACCATGTTCTGGTAGATCAGGCTTCAAAGCATCCAACAGAAAGGCTGTTGCCTCACGAATCATATTCCTCTTAAGTGTAAAAAAAAAAAAAAAAAAAGGTACATCAGTCATAATTGGGAACCGTTCCTGATAAGTTTCCAAGCTATTAAGCATACAAGAAGATATGTGAGTGCATTAGGACAAACCAGTAGGAGGTAAGGTCCAAGTTCAAGGAGAATGAATAGCCTAATGTACTAACAGAAGTGCTGGTGACTCAACCTGAAGAAAGAGATCAGTAATGGTGTTGTAATCAACAGGACAACCTCCTTCCATTTGAGTCATCATCAAAGCAAAATTAACTGCACCCTGTATTCAAGAAGTCAACAAATATTTCATGCTGATCTCCATATATATGAGATAGCAAGAAATGCCTACATGCAAAATTAAATTCACAATTAAGGTTCAAATTTATTAACCATACTTAATCTCCTGGTCTATGAAGTCACATCATACCTGAGGATCTGAGCGAAGAATTGTTTGGAGAAGGAACAAATAGTCAGGAATGTACCCAACCTAAAGCAATAATCAAGTCACAAGCACAGTGACACTTCTCAAAATGCAGAATTAATGTCAAGTTGATAAATGTCAAATACAGTAACACAAAAATACATCCTTTACCTGCTTTGAATAAATCAATATTTTGTCAAACTCCCTCCTCTCAGCAAAAGCTGCAACAACTTTTCGGGTGGCTCTTGATTTAATATATATTTTCAGCGCAATATCATTATCCACTGTCTACAGGGATAACATAATTTCAAATGAAATATCTAAATCCACAAAAAGAAAAAGGAAAAATTCCAACACAGTTCAATAAAACAATGATGTAATCTGCTGCAAACTAGACCTTCACAAGGTCTCCAAGTTCCTCACTGCACTCCAACTTGTCCTCTGCCAACCAATTCTCCAAGAGACTCTTCTTGTTTTGGTTGACAACAAGGCATGATAATTCCAAAGACTCAAATACATTGAGCTTTCCTCTTGTCAGAAGAGTCCCAAAGTACTGCAACAGAGGAGGTGCTTGCCCAGCTTGCACGGGAACACTCTGAACAAAGGAAAAGGCTAGAGTTAACACATCATTGTAGTTTCCCAGCAGTCCAGTCAATTTCAAATAGAAAAGATAGTGCAGCTACAAGCAGCACAAAACTATTAAGTAAAATGAGAAACTAAAACCTGAAACTTGACAACTGTGTCAGGTGTTCGGAGAATTCCTTGTGGAGACTCTGCAGCAAGCTCCGCAGCTTCTTTATACTTTGTTTGAGCAAACAGTTCTTGGAAACGTTGGACAACCTGAGAACTCAAAAATGCCAGGTAACTGAGAACTCTGTAAATAAGAAAATCAGAATGTAGATGCACTGAAAAATTACCCAAAGAAACATCAATTTACCAGATTCTCCGCACCGGGAAGGTTTCCTCTCTTAGCAAGATTGACAGCAAGCTCCAAATTATTCAACTGTAATGAGAAAGATCAGAACATATCACCAAAAGCAGACTCCAATACTAGAGTTTGGCAGCTAGTGGGGGACAAATGAGCATACCTGGCCACTAACAAATGGCACAATTGTTGCTTCGTTTACTGTAGCCAGTAACACTTGGCCTCGCCTATTAATGGCATAAAACCCCCCTATCAATGAAGCTTCTGTCGTCAAAAAAATTGGATCTGGACTAATTCTATTTCTGTATACAGCAGTTGCAGTCTCCAAATCATAAACAAATAACAGCCCAAGCTTTGTGATCACATAAATCAGACTGTATTTCTGGGAGATCTGCCATTTAGCAGATTTATGACAATTACCAAACTGCAAATAATGGAACAAGGACTAAAAATAGAAAGGAAAGAAAAAAAAATAACAAACTAAGGAGCATCAAACCTGCATTGAAACTGGGAAGTCATCAGTAAAATCTGGAGGAAAGAAAAGATCTGCTTGTTTCTTCATAAATGATGGCTTCCCTGCTAACAATGTTGGGATATTATTCCATCGAAATGGAGGTGCATGATAAACAGAAAATAAAGGAAAAACAAAAATCACAATAGAACAATACCTGGCTGGGCACCAAGCTCAATAACATGCAACCTCGATGTAATCTGACCGGTATTAAATGTTTTTGTCACAAAAGAAATAAGAATAGATGGATTCTCATTTCCTGGAACCTGTTCAAGAAAGGCAAAGAAATCTAATTCCCCTCATTAAAAATAAAAAAAAAAAAAAGAACTACCAGCCATAATGCATGAAAAACAATAAGGAATGAGTGTCAAAAATGACAAGACCTTAAACTGAGCAAATGAAGCAGCATGTGCTTCAAGAGCTTGACTACGCTGCTGATTGACAGAGAAAAGTTGCATGTTCCCTTTAACCAGTTGTTGCCTCTGCAAAGAAAATATAACAAGAATACCAAAACAGAAATCATTATGTCATAATAATGGTAGAAAAGGAATATCAGGATGAAATAAATCACATTGAATAGAAGTTTTGTAGAAGCTCTGCCTGCAAGCAACAAATGACCAGTTCATAAGAAAAATGAAGCTGAACCAAAAGTCAAATGACCACAGAGACACAAGGCTGAAGCCACGTTAATGTTCTTGTAACACAATGGCAAACAACAGAACAAAACTTGAGACTGGATTAGTGAGTAATTCACAGAAGTATGATACTCTCAGCTTGAACCAGAGCCCACAATTATTCTAACCTAGGATTGTTTACACCAGGCCCAGACAGATTGCAGTGTTGGGGGCTTCACATCAGGGGTGAGTCTGCACCAGTTGTCCCAAGAATTCAATATAATATCAGCACAAAGCATTTATGTTTGTCATGCTATAAAGTTTTTTATTGAAAGTGATCATTCAAATTGTGTGCTTCAAAAAAGCAGGGCATCTTCTTCATACCATGATGTGACAAGATAAGGATGAAAAAAATAGCAGAAGAAACCACATACCTCAGGTGAACCAGGAGCAATTCCAATTAAGACCAACCACTTCTCAGAAGGGTCACAGCGATAATTTATTATCTGATTGTCCACCAAATTTGCTGTTCTTTCAAACATCTTAACTGGCTCAGAATCACCTGCATTGGTGAAACACTCAAATTCATGCTGCAGCAAATTACAGAAGCACAAACACAGAGCTAATACCATGCATATAAATGTACATATGGTGCACCAACTTCAGAATAAGCGTAGTACAAGTGCAAGATACATTGTTAGGTTAGGGGAATGAAAAGAATTTTACCTTCTATCGACCAATGATAAACCGAAGTTTGTGTCACCAAGCCCAACATCTTTGGAGTGATCCACTTCCAAAAGACAACCTATGAATAAAGAACAGCCACTTAATTCCAATGACATTAAAAACATCAGATTCAGTGGGAAAAGCAAACAACCATCAATAAATTGTCTTTAGGGATCAATACAAAAAATATAGAAAAAGGTATACCTGCTCAGGCATTTGGTGAAATTTCATTTTTGCTTTCATCTCAATATTAAATATTTGCAAGTGATCCTGTGTAGTCCCCTGTAGTTGGGCTTTAAAAGAACGCTACAGTTTGTCAGCAATCAGTGTACATAGGACTCATACACATGCCTATAAAGGCCATTGAAAGTAGATGAAAAATTGGGGACCACGAAAAGGGCAAAGAAACTCCTTTCAATCCAACCCCACCATACAAGAAAACAAAAATTGTTTCAAAAATGAAAAAGCCACTTCAATGATTCTACAAAATAACGTTTAGCCAAATCATGGAAATATAGTAGAACAGAACTGATGTACAGATTTATGCGGCATTAAGAGGTAATAAAGTAGAGACGTGTAAAGAGTTATCTGCATAAGAATATTATTTCAATCTAATGCAACCAGGGCCAAAAAATAGCTTCTGGTGTGATTAGGTCAAAACAAATTTGTACAGTAATAGATGAGGAAATTCATGTCATGAGCAATGCCTACCCAGGTAGTGGTTGAACTCATGTGCATAACGAGTTTAAATTAACATGGCCAACTGGTTGGATCTATTGCACAAGCACACAATTAAGGATGCTCACACTTATACTTAAAAGGAGAAAATTATGTTAACAAAATACAAATTGTCTCATCTCGTGGAATGCAAGACTAAAATAATTTTCTACAAACAATGCAAAAGGAAAATAGAAGAATTCATGAATGCTTACAAAACTATAAAATCATAATTTAAAACAATAACAACACTTGTGATTGACCGTCATTGCTAATCAACAACAACAACAACTACTACTACTAAACCTTAGTCCCACCTTTCAACTTATCAAGAAAGGGAAAAAACAAAAAAACAAAAACAAAAGAAAGAAAGAAAAAGAATCCTACCTTTCAAAGCAAGGATTCTAGAGTTTGGATTCATAAGTGCTGAATCTGCAGTGATTGGCCGCCTCAGTGGCTGCATTGGCATGTTCATATCAATAATCACAACACTATTCTGCGGCGCCGTTTCCCGTACACATATATACTTGTCGGATTCCATAGTGACGTTAGTGAACGTCATAAATTGGGGACTAATACCGATGCTCGGCAACTGCAAAAACACGATATCAAAGGAACAGATAGTGAACTAGGATCCTAAACACAAATGACCTAATCGGAAGATTATGTCCAAAGAAAGTATTATAGTAACTTAAATGTTTAAATTTCGAAGAACAAAAGCAGAATTCGGCTCAAGAAAATAAAAGAAGAAGCAAATAAAAAGATGACAACGGGAAAGGCAGTGGAAGAGTACTTACAGTCAAGACTTCTTTCATGGCGATCGGGGCGTTGGCGGCCGACATGGCTGCAAAGATCGGCGGCTGAGAATCGGAGAATCAAATCTGCGGGTCAGAATTCAACCGTCGTCCGACACAGTAAACACCGAAGGCTCAAGGCGGGGGATTCAAATCGCTGCTGGAAGATCCAGAGCAGCGATGGAACCCTAGAAAGAATCCGTTTCAATCAAGACGAGAAAGATCTGTGGGGAGCACGGGGGGAAGAGAGACCGTCAGCCCAGACTCCGGAGTGATTCGATGATCTGTACAGACAGACTTCAGGGAATTTAGTTGCGGTGCTTTAAGACTGAAATGGACTTTATTTCCACGCTAAAGACAAATTTTGTTTTATGGCATCGCTTCAAAAGATTAATCAAAATTATCACCGATTTAATAGCAATTAATAGGCTTTTTTTTTTTTTTTACTAAATTGAATGTAAAATATATAATTTTTTTTGTTTAATATTAAAAAATTAATTTAATCAAAACATTTTAATATAAATAAACAATAATATGAAAAAACTAAATATTTATATAACTCTATTCATTTGTTAATAATGATCATATGATAAAGATTAAAATTTTATATTATATAATTAATATTTTATATGCATGTTAAAATACTAAATATTGGTATAATTTTAGTAATTTTTGATACCATCATACCACAATTGCTAAAACAATAAAAGCATAAATTAAGTCACATAATTTTATTCTCAATTACAAAATTTTCACAAAAATTGAATCCAGAATAATATATCAATATCAACAGGTAAATTCAGTATATATATATATATATCTGTTTTATAACATTGTCTCTTTATTTGACAGTGAAAAGTCTCAAATTTAAATTTTTTTCATGACATCAACAAAATTTATTTTTCCAAGTATATGCAGTTAAGCCCCGAAGGCTTATTACACGTGGAAAAATAACGAGTGGGAATGAAAATGACGGTTGGCGAAGACAAGCAAGAGGTTAGCTTAAGGAGCAAGTAAAGATATGAGAGAGACGTTAGAAAAGAGTCGAATCCCAGAGAATTCCCCGCCGTACCCACAAAAAGAAAAATCGTGGAAAGAAAAAACATGACGCGCTGACAGGGATTTGAGTTGGACGTTTTAGGACCGGAAGCTCTTGCCCTTTAGCAGGCGCCGTCGCGGCCAGTTCAATCATGACACGCAGGCCTTTTCTGTCATCTTCTCGACCCTCTTTCGTTCTTTGGGACGTCCAATGGCTTCATATTTTGAAGATTGGTCAAAGAATTTTAGACAGGACTGAGGACGTCACCGTACTAATTTCTTAAAATTTAAATTTGTTATCAAAAATTATTAAATATACAATAAATATTATAAAATATTGTCAAAAGACAACGTCGTTTTCTTTGAAATTTGGTCATGTTTATTACATATTTTATAATGTTGATCGAACATCTTTGGTGTAAATCACTTTTTAATTTATTAAGTTTGGTCATTTTTGAAATTATGGATACTTTATTTGTTTATGTTAAATTTAATTCCCTTGGTTTAGTCCTTATTCGTTTGTTGACACGTGACTTTTTTTTTCATAAGTCACATTAGACTACCGTGGCACCTCATTTAACATGTCGGCATCAAAAAAAAAAAAAAAGGAAGAAAAATCAAATTTTTTTACGTAAAAAAAATAAACTTAATATTAAAATTGAAACGAAATGCTCTCGCTTGTTTGTTAAAATGAGGAGGAAATCGGCTTTAGCGAGAAAGGAGTTCGAGAAAATGCCGGAACTGAATGCCGTTGGGTGGAATGCGGCTCTTAACGGCTGAATACCCAGTTCTTCGTTTTGTTTCAATTTTAATATTAGGTTTATTATTAGGGAATTGTTTGGTTCGGCTTTCTACAAAGCCCCACGTCTGTTTTCAATTTGTGGACTTTTGGAGCTGATTTCGTTAAATGGGCCGTTACCATATTGATTGTTGGCGAATATGGAATGGCGAATTGATTTTAGGTTTAAAAAGACTCGACCTTTTGCCGATTTGGTGAATCGGGCCTTAATTATTTTGTTGTTTTTCTTCACAGCCCGCCTTTGTTGGTGAATTATGTAAGATAATTTTGACAGTAAGATGGGCAAAAGTAGTGTTTTTTCACTTTTCGACGAGAGGGCGTCGTTAAGTTAGGGGTTTAAGGAGAGACCGTGACAGCCGGGCCTTCGGGGATTCGCTCTGAGAGTTATGGGTCTTTGGACAAGCCGTTACAGCAACACACCTACAGCAGAACGGTGGCGGTGGTAGTGACATACGTGGCGGAATGTGGCGGCGGCTTAGTCTACTAAGTTTATTTCAATTTAATTACCAACTTTATTATTTTTTAATGTTAATAAAAATGATTTTTCTTTTTTTCAAAAATTAGTATTTTTCTGTTTATTTTTTAACAAAAAAAAATTAAAATACATTTAAAACATGTCATGTCATCCCTAAAATGTTAACGCGGGATGCGAAGCATTAAACGTGCATAAAGGCAAATGAGATAACTCATTTTAATTAAAAAAATAAAATAAAATGTCTATAATTTAAAAAAAAAAAATCCGATGTAATAGACCAAAAAAAAAAAGTAATTTGTGCTTATATTTTATTGTTTTCGTTGAATATTTAGTGATATTTTTAGGAGAAACTTAAATATTAAAGAAAAAAAAAATCGATGAAATTCATGCTGAAGAGCATCTCGACCCGTCTTAAAGTCTCGTTGATGTGACCTCACCTTTTGAGTATCGTCACACGCTAGCCAGAATTTGATCAATCCACCGCGAACTAGATTTTTTTATCGGGAATTATATTTTTGGTAGGTAAAGTTAGTTCTACGCCAATGGTGTCGTCGTCACACATGCTGTGTTAGTAAGGATATAATAAACGGAGATGTAAAAAATTTATTTGATTTGATAATTTAATTAAAATATATTCAAAAAAGTTTGACTTAAATTTAATTTAAAAATAAATTAACTTAACATTATTAAATTAAATTAAATTAATTCATATGATTTTATAATTTGATTGTTTTTAAAAAAATAAAAAAAGTGTAGTATTTGGACAATAATTTTATGTAAAAAAAAACATAATTTTTGTTATTTTTACTATAAATCATATATCATATGAACATTTATTCGTAAATAAAAATAAATTTATCATTTAATATTTTTATTTACTACTCTATCTCTCTCTCTATAGATATATATATATAATTTTTAAAATATTATAAATATAAAAAATTAATAATTATATAAAATAATTAAATACATATAATAAATTAAAAATTATGTAATATATATGTAAATTTTTATACAGAATAAAAATAATGTATTTTAAATTATTTTAATGATGTAAAATTAATAGTTCAACATGCAACTAAATTTCAGCAATAAAATAAAAAATTGGTATAGAAATATAAAATTAGATTTTTTTGAGATAAATTAATATAAAAAGAGTAGATAATTTTAATATATAATAAAATAAAAATTAATTAGAAATAATTAAAAAATAACTTTAAAATAGGAACATGTTAAGCTGCAAGTTAACCTGAACCCAACCCAAATCCAAGCGATTCGAACCTAAAACAACCCAATTGTGACTTAATCCAAAAATAAATTGACCCAAACTCTACTTGACGTCTCTTTTGATACCTCTAGATATAAATTCTAGGTGTGATCCTGTGTAACTTGTTTGTACTCGTAAAGATTTCAACCGGTAACCTCCCACCCACCGATGCCAGCCACAACCTTATTACTAGTAGACCAATCCAAGTGAGAACCCTTTTTTTTTTTTTTTTTTGCAATAATGACAAACAAAATTTTTTATTTGAGGACATTTTATTAGTTAGGCTCGTTTATTTTAGAGGAGGGATAAGCCTATGGAAGTTTTAAATCTTTATAAATTTTTTCAATATAATTGTAATTTTTTATATTTTTTAAATTAGTCATAAACCTTTATATTTTGTTACAATTTGTAATTTTTTTAAATGGCACACGTTTTAATTGTTTTAATTGTTAGATACGGTCAAAGATAAGATGGAATATAAATTTAATTATATATATAAAAAAAAAAAGAGTATAAAACGAAAGCGGCATGTGGGTATTTTACTCCCAAAAAACTCGTTTCTGTAACTACGCCGAAGTCAACAAAAAATGCAAACGACCAAAACTAAGAAAAACGCAAACACCTTGCATTTAGAAAAAAATTAATTATTAGCCTTTAATTCTAAGAGAATGTTATTTGTTATTACATGCCACCATGCTTCCAGAATTAGGGTGATAAAAATTGAAAATAAATCAAAAGAAATTCCCTGAATCACAATTTCTAAAATCTCATCCCAAACATCAATTGTTACGGGAAAAATGCACTTAAAATTTTATCCCGAGAAAAATTGAACGTATAAAAATTCATTCGAAAAAACAAACAAACAATTAACTTTGATTAGAACTCAAACTTGAAAACTTCAATTTTATAGACAATTTTAATACTATTAAATTATAGTTCATTGGTGCTTTCATGGTTTCTTCAATGGCTCGTGGGTGCTAGCATTATTAATGACATGGGGACAAAGTGGGTTTTCGAGATCTTTTTTTCTTGTTTTCTTAAAATATTTAAAAAGTTATAAATTTTAAATATTATAATTATAAAAATTTATTAAAAATTATAAAATTAAGTAGATTTTTTTGTTCAAAAACTTGAAAAAAATCAACAATTTTTTTATAAAAAAATCAGCAAATATATATATATATATATCAATTTGGAGAGAAAAAGAGAGCATCAAGCCTAAACTATTATAACCTTCTCGTGTTATAATATAAATATCAATATTAATATTTGTTTTTTTGATTAATCAAAAGATATTTAACATTTACCATCATAATTTTTAAATTTATATTACATCAAGTAAAAAGAACAAAAAATACATATTATCTTTCCTTAATTAGAAATATTGTAATTTCATTTATGTTAAAATACAAATATTAGTTACTATTTATATTTTTAATTTAGACATTTAAAATTTTAATATCTAATCAATATATATTTATTCATATACATATAAATATTGTACTAAATGAGAGAAACTCTTTGTTTTTCCTTAATTTTGGAGGCCAAATATGATGCATATTAGAAGATTTATCCCTATGGAAAATTCAAATTTAGTGAAAAAAAAAAGTTTTGATTTTTAAAAAAGTGGAAAGATTTATTTTTAAAAAAATTAAAAAAATTAATTCTTAAATTACCTGAACTTAGGAAATAGTAAGTGTGGAATTGCTTAATTCCTAGTAAAAGAAGAGATTATGATGCATATCGGAAGATTTATCCCAATGAAAGATTTACTCTTAGTAAAGGTTTTAATTCTTTATCCTTAGTTAAATATATAAACAAAAATTAATTTCTAAAGAACTAGTAAAATAAAAAAAAAAGATTTTAATTTATCTACACGTGATTGATCAAAAACAAAATGCTCCCTTGATTTGTGACTTCTATCTTCCCTCCAGTTGTACATTACATGCTTGGTATTATAATTTTATTATTTCGAAATTTGTAAAATTTGAAAATAAAATTCTTTTGTCTAATTCATGATATTTAGGGAAATTTCTTATTTGGTCAAGTTAAGGCTTTGTGCATAAAATTACAATAAACTCTTAAAATTAATAAATATAATTAAATGAAAGAGTATTATAAGAATAGACTAATCATGTTGAAATCTTCATTTGATGACTTAAAAAATTAATATTATAATATTAATGTGTTAAATTTATCATACCTTAATAAAAAAATAGAAAATACATATTTATCGGCATTTGTAATAGTTCTATTTACGATATTAAATATAATAGTTATTTTAATCTATTTTAGTTTTAAATATCAAATTATTTAAATAGTAAAATCATTGAAAACTAAATGTACGTCCTCGTGCTATAGTAATGGAAGGAGTAATTTCAATCTCAATATATTTAAGGGAAGGTGAGTGTCATTTCCCTTAAATATGACATCTTCGTGTTTTTATATTTTAATTTCTTATTTTAATCTTAAATTTATTTTTTAATTTTAATTTTATAACTATTTTTTCTCATATTAGTACTCTGCCTTTTGTTTCTACTTCATTTAACTCCACAGTTGGATAAAAATTCATCAATCAGTTAATAATCATACTTGACCTAAAGGAAATATGCCAAAAAAAAAAAAAAAAACAAAACAAAGGCAGAAGAGCGAATACATAATATATAGCCAAACCAATAATACATTTTATCTCATTAGAAGGGTGAAGACCTAAGAGAGGCGTTTTGTGTTGACTAAATTTGCCAGGGACTATGGGTTTAACAACCCTGCCCATGGTGTCGTGTTATACTCACAACTCCTCAATGCTAGATTGCTAGAAGCAACTTTGTGAAAATTTAAGAAATCAAAATTAAATTTCATCCAACAATTTAAGTTTTTGATGTGATAACAGATATTTGATTCAAACAATAGATATCAAAACAAGCTTATAGGCGCGAGTTTCCAGGTAAACTTAGAAGGGAGATTGTTTGCTAGATTTGCCAACATCTGCCCATGGCAACTAGCAATGGATGCGTGCCTCAATGCTTAGAAGATTACAGAAAATAAAATTACACTTTAATCAACTGTTTAGACTTTTAGTGTGATGAGAAACACCTAATCCCAACATTTACTATTTTCAAAAGATGTTTTGCAGCTAGGGAGTCCAGCATTTCCTTTGTTTCTGGTAGGTCTTCTTCACTCTATGCTATCAATTAGAGCTCCATACCACAGATGCCATGGCCAAATTGTGATGCACAAATAATAAATAGGGAAGAGACAAATAGGAGTCAAGAGCCGGAAATGATGCGTGCAAAGAGCAATTCATTCCACGCATCAGGCAACCCCGGTAAACACCAATGTAGACAATCAGCATATTTGGTCAGATCAGACTTCTCATTTGGTGAAAGTAACTTGCCTTCAACAGTCGTGTAAACTGAAACATGTGCATCTTTCCGGTATTCGGATAAAGTTGTCACATTGAGGAAGTGGACAGGTTTCTTCATTGTTTGGGTCACCCTCACTGCAATCAAAAAAAGCTGGTGGTTTGTGCCCACCTCCAATGGCTTCGACTTGTTTGGAATTGGGGTCGTCTCCTTGGCACATTTAATGCCATCTGGATTGTTCCAATCCAAGCTCCTGTCACATTTTGATGATCTTGGTCAATGTTTTACTTCAAGTCATCCACGCTAAAATGATTGGGCTGCGCATAATCAAAATACTTTTGGGGCCAATTGAGCTGAGCCCCGGCTCACCCTGTCCGGTCCATTTCATAAGAAGAAAAGGGTAAAAACTTGGGCAACGTAAGACCAAAACAAGGTGCCATACTTGAGATGAGTAGGAGACATGCTGCTGAAGAAAACAGAAGTACGATTGGTATCAACACTTTCTTGCACCCACTTGGCCCATGTCCTCAAAACTCTCTCGTAGGCAATTGGCACTCCGACTTCATCAAATTCCATGGCCCCTTCATTCAAAGATCCTGATCGTCTTTTCCATCAATTTCATGAGGCAAAAGGTTAACTACTCGCCCATGATTGAACCATTGACTGAACCACAAAGAATCCAAATAACTTATAGCACTTACAGTACTTTGATATAAGGAGACTTCATCCACCAAATATATGTATTGAATATAAGGTAATCCACGTTTTTCCAGTGATCCCCATGTCTTGATATTGAGTTAGGCACGATTATACGATCCACTTGCCCATTTCTATTTTCTAGAGCCTCTGAATTGGATTCAACCAAGAAGGGAGCCCAGTAAAACTCTATAGTCGCATTATATTCCTACACAATCAAGACGCAAAAGCAATTTTCTATCAATGGTTGTTGGCATGAAAGAATCGACTAGCTGTCTTTTCCCAAAAAATTTATTAGCTTAGTAGGCCAATAACCTTGTATAGGAATCTTACTTTCTTACTTGCTTCCCTGTTTATCAAATGATGAAAATTGATTCTGGGCACACAACTAGGGGACTTATGAACGCCCACCCGAGACATCAGGTGGGCCTTTTGCACACATAGACAGCGTCTGTGCGCTAAATCTGAATCTTATCAAATGTATGCTAAAAACAAATTAATTAAAAAAGATGATGCATCATAATTCAGGAGAAAGGGGAGGGGAAAGACCTCCATTTTGAAGACAGTGAGAGAACTGGAATGGCTCGACAGGCTCTTCTTGTCTGGAGGAATCACAGAATGAAGCAGACAGACCATAGACTGCCACTGCTGGTGATGCAGCGAATCTCCTACAAACATGAGCCTCTTTCCCCGCAGTTTTCTTAGCAGAAGCGTCGGTTTAAACCTTGAACCCGGTCCAAATTAGAACAATATTAAAAAAAAAAAAAAAAACAACAACAAAAACAACAAAAACATCGTCGCTGATGCATCTATAGCAACAGAAGAATGTAAATGGAGTATGATGCTCACTCGGGCAAAGAGCAGTCTCTTGGCTGCCATCTCCAGTTCTGGTACATGGAATCCATCCTTCCATTTTTCATGCAAGTCGCCGATTCTGACAGAAATTCACATTCTTCTTCTCTGTACAAAGGATGAGTCAAGTTATCAAAGACCCACTCCCCTAAGAAGATATCGCAATTCTCTGGTGGCGATGCAACGTTTTCTTCTTTTTCTTTTTCCTCCCGTTCTTGTTGCACTGATGAGTCTGATTTTGCACGGACCATTTCTCCTCCATTTTCCCTCCTGGAGTCCAGTTCAATGAAGTCTTCTCCAATCCTCTTGCTATTTTCTTGACCCGAAGCATTGCCGTGGTTTGATGGGTCTCGTAAGATCTCCTGAAGCCTTGGGAATGGGATCGCCCTGAAATTCACTTGTTCGATGAGAAAATAACATATCAAGAGAGAGATGGCAAATAGTGCGAAGATTAAGAGGAAATTGCATCTCTGGCAGCCACACCAATTCTTCATTGTTTTGTTTTTGATGAATTTTTGTGGCCCTTCAGGTCTTCCAATCACGTGAACGGACCTCCACCGTATAAGTTAATTGGAACGCCCACTACCATAGAGACCCGCATGGTCTACTACTTGCCACCGGAACATGGTCTCGCGAATCTGTCAAATTTAGCAGCAGAAATTACTTAAATTTTTAATTTTAAAATTAATTTTTAACCCTTAATTTCTATAAATAAGAAAAGAAAAAAATAGTGTCGGTCGTATTTAACAGGTCAGGCCTACCCCCGACCGAAACGCGTCCACATGGGTCATTTGCCGGGGAGAAGCAAGCAATAATTGACTTCTCTTCGAACCCAAACCACACGACTAATAAGTTGTATATACAGCGTTTCATTAATTCATTTTCCGATAATAACTGTTGATGTTAATTTAAATTAAAAAATTGTTAAAATTATAATAAAAATTAACTTTTTCTTTATTTGTTCAAAGCAAAAAAAAGCCAAAATGGTGGTTCAAGAGTTAGAAATAACATGTGCATATAGTAACTCATTCCAGGTATCGGGTAGCCCTGGTAGACACCAATGGATGCAATCTGCATACAGTGCTGGGTTAGCCTGCTGCCCCGGCGAAAGCAGCTGGCCTTGACGAGTGGTATAGACTGAAGTATGCGCATCTTTTCTGTATTCTGAGAGGGCGGTAATGTTAAGCAAGCGAACCGGCTCTTTCATGGATTGAATCACATTTTTGGCAGTCACAAATAACCGGCGATCTGTGCCAACTTCCACTATGTTGTTCGTGTTGAGAATGGGGGTAGTCTCCTTGGCACACTTAATACCTTCCGGGTTGTTCCAATCCACGCTCCTAATAGTTTTACATCCATGCTTTATTTTTTAGGGTACAATGACATAGTCGACTTGAAGCCAGAATAAACGAATGCATTTCAAACTGTTTTTCTATCGATAATAGTAGAAGATTCAATCAGACGGGGAAAGAAAGCCTGGAGTTCTAGAGTTTTTAACTTACTTGATATGAAGAGGGGACATGCTCATGAAGTAGACAGAAGTGAAATTGGGATCCACATAATCTTCGACCCACGTGGCCAATGTCTTCAACACTCTCCCGTAAGCTATTGACCGCTCGATCACTTCATATTCCATGCCACCTTCTTCTAATGTTCCTCTCTTTCTTCAATTCCATGAACCCCACATAGAAAATCCATTAATCAGCCTTCGCAACTCCCGCAATTTACAGGCTTACGTTCAATAACACACTCAGAAGGCTTGGTTTACTTACAAAACTTTCACGGTTGGAGAGTTCATCCACCATATATACGTATTAAAAATCAGAAAGTCTACGCCTTTCCAGTTGTCTCCATGCTTCTTGATCGATTCTGGCAATAATATGCGGTCTAATATGCTATGCTTCAATGGATTGTCTGAATTTGATTCCACCAAAAATGGTGCCCAATAAAACTCCACGGTGGCATTGTAGTCCTAATAATTAATAGCATAAAACTTCAACTAGTTTTGTCAATTTCATGGAAAAAGGAAAATAATGCCGGAGACTAATGGACACCGAGGATATTCTCTGATTACAGTGGAAAACGATATTACTGAGGGGAAATAAAAGGAACATTTCAAAGAGCATGATAATCCACCAGGCTAATGAGCTTTGAGGCTGAACGGCAAACTTATGGAAGGCTGATAATGCTTCACTCGAAGAAATTTGACAATGAATCTTTACCAAAAATTAAATGAAAAATGTGATGCAGACCTCGATTTTGAATATAGAGAAGGAGCCTGATTGACTCAGGCTTTTCTTGCCTGGAGGGACGACAGATTCAACTAGGCACACCATGGATTCCCACTGATTACGATTTAATGAATCTCCAACAAACATAATCCTCTTTCCCTGTAGTTTCTCCAGCAACAATTTTGCGTTGAACCTTTTTTCAACAGACAACAAATCAAAACATATAAAAATTATTAATTGGGTACAGACAAGGAAGATACAGAAATGCCGGAAACAGCACACAGATATTGCTTACCTGGGCAAAGAACAGTCTCTGGGCTGCCATCTCCAGTTCTGATACAAAGCATCTTTCCTTCCGTTTCTCATACAAGTAACTTGCCGCGAGAGAAACTCACACTCTTCCTCTCTGTACAAAGGGCGAGTCACATTATCAAAAACCCAAATCCCTGTAGAAATATCACAATCCGCTGGCAGCGGCAACACAACTTCCTCGTCTCTTCCATGGACAGGTCGAAGTCCAGTTTCAGTGCCTAAAAACAGAAACAGCTCTGCTGCTGAATTGAAGTTTGCTGTGTACAAAAAGCATTTACAGAGAAACATAAAGAAAAGCGTCCCAAGTATGGAATAAACACACAATCTGAAGATGGGTCTCATTGTTTGAATGGCGAAATTGAAGTCAATTTCCTTGAGAGAGGAGTGAGATTGAAGTCCCCACATGGAAGAACGAGTCGAGAGCAAGAGAAAATGCCAGCCCGAGTAGCAGAGTCAGCAGGTAGAGGCAGACGGCATCTTTGGGGATTTCTACTACGGGATACGGTTATTATATATCGAAATAGGTACGACAATTGTGCAGTCAATTGGTCAGTAGGAAAAAATGGACATGTGAGCCATGGGACCCAATAGAAATACGGAGTGTCTCGCTTGCCCACCGTTTGTGAGGGATCTTCTTTTTTTATTTTTTATTTTTTTTAATTGAATCAATTTCATATACACGTCTATCAAAAGCCGTAGAATATCACGGTGCTTTGCTGCAATGCTGTCTCCCTTTCCGCCTTTTGCGCATGTGGCTACCTAAAGTATTTGTTGCTGCTTGGATTCACCTCACCTGCCCTTCCTAATCTTTTGTCAGTGTGCACGTGTTCGTTTCATTAATGCCGGCTGGTCTTGTCAGATATAATTTTATGGGTCCAACTAAATGAACTTTTGAAGTAATAAAATTTAGGATATAATATCTTATATTGCACGTAAAATATTAATATAATATAATATAATTGATATATAATAAAAAATTAATTATATTTACTTAAATTTTTCTTAATTTTATTTAATTTTTCTTAGAATGTGGAATGGATAATTTCTCTTCAGACAATCTCAAGAGAAACACCTGCTTCTTGCTTTCTCGAGCTAGTCTTAAATGCTTGGGGGCCGAAAATGCCTAGAATGCGAAGCACCCCTGATTGAGTCCTTTGTTACACTGGAAGCACTATACCCCCCCTTTTCTTCTTTGAGTTGTACTTAAAAACAGTTAAAAACCATCGGCCGAAAATTTAAAAATGAGAATTAGTAAATTGTTTTGCGGGCTCTTAAACTAGCAAAGATTTCCTCGGCATGGACGTAGAGGTTTGATTCTCATTTTCCTTCCCTGGATTGCTATGATAAGCTATCAATTCAACATGGCATTTGCATGGGTTTATTCAATCAAAATAGATACCAAACGATGCAACAGTAATCTCTAATAAAAAAATGAATACATAGATATTTATTGAAATTTATTAATATTTAAATTATTTTTTAAATAAAAATTTAAATATTAATATTAATATTTATGTGCAAATGGTGGAACCAGCAGAGAATGCCCTGCATTGGCCAACTTAGATTGTACTTTTAACTGACAACAAAGAAACATTTGGGAAAAAAATATAAAAACTATTGGAGTAGAAAATAGAAAAATATTTTCTCCAAGAACTAGTACCTTATTCAATTATAAATGTCTGCTAGTTAGACTCCCACGCATTGCTATAGTTTCGAAACAAGTGAATTTAATTGTTAATGGCGGATAGCAAAACTGATTAATTTAAATGATGAAATAATACAAGAAATTGCATGTAAGGAACTGCATTCAATGATTCCAGAGGAAAGATATTTACAGAACCAAGTTTCGGAAAGTTTTTAGCAAGCAACACATTGGATTTAACAATAACATTGTGTTTAGGAGAGGGAAAAAGGGAGAGGAGAGAGAAAATTTAAAGGAAAAGGTATTATATTTGTATTTTAAAAATGTCTTGAGAGAAAAAAAAAATTGACTCACAAAATTCATTCCTCTTAATCTTAATCTTATGAGAAAAATATTAATTTTTTTGTTTAATTCATAAAATGACTAATTTACATGTATTAATTAATTATTATTATTTATTAATTTTAATATAAAAATAAAATTATAATTATAATAAACATTACTATTATTTTTTCCTTTTCTTTTTACTCTTTGCTGACTAAAAGATTCTTAGTTTGTTTTTTTTCAAATTATCTTTTAATGACCACAAACACAGAAAAGATAAAAAATTTTCCTCAACCCATTTTTTTATTTTCTATTTTCTTCTTCATTATTATTTTTTCTCTCCGTACTTTATTATCCAAACAAAGGATAAATAGAGTAGTTGTCATATCTTCGTTTGTGCCCAAATATATACAAAACAACAGTGAAACCAAAAAGAAGATAGAAGAGCTACTCTAATTTGTAGACTGCAATCTAAGATGGTACAAAAGTCAAAGGGTGGTCCTACTCTAGGTTGTTTCTATTTTCTACTTAAGAATAGATGTTTTCTTCTCGTTTGGTTTCATCTACTGGTTCTGAGTGATTATGCCGCTAATTGCTCTTTCTAGGCATTGCGACTGATTCACCAAAGATTTAGATACTGTCTCTAGAGATTGGATTGTAACTCAAAATAAAATCTTGTTGTTGAGGAACAGTGTGGACTTGATGACTGAAGGAAGGTTTTGATCGATGACCAGAGAGCACGGGGACGTTGGTTGTGCAGGAGAGGATGATGACTTTCGGAGTTGAGTTGATGGGTTCTTCTTCCGGAGCTTGTTCTTAGTTGTTGAAAGACAAGAAACGGGCAAATAAATCTTTTATAGGCGTATGCGTCTGTTCTCTCTTTCATTCAAAGAGTAATTTTGTTTAATTTTTGTACAATAAAATGTAAGATTAGTTTTGTTAACAAAACGTGCAGTATTATAAATGGAAATTGTAATCGAGATTATTGAAATTAGGATCTCACTCAGGATCAATTTGAGATGTTAAAAATTAAATTGTAGAATTGAATCATATAATAATAAGATTTTTTAAAAAATAAAGAAAAAATGAAAATTTACTAATTCTAAAAAATAGAATTTTTAATTAAAATTATATATATATAAGAAAATTGCAATTATTCTCTTCTTATATATAAAAAAGAGTTCTCTTTTTTATAATTATTTAAAGAATAATATATATATATATATTACATTTAATTACTTATTTTTTATATTTAATATTTAGATTTAAACAAAAATATATGTTTAATTTTATTTTTTTATTATTGTTAATGAATATTAATTTTAAAAACTTAAAAGTTAACTTGTCTTTGTCGAGGAAAAAAAAAGTTACAAAATGTTAGGCCCGAATGGAGCAACAAGAATAAAAATAAAAAATTGTCGTATTTTAAAATTTATAATATATTTTAGTTTAAAAAATATAAATTCAAAAATTTTTTATAAAAAAAAAATCATAAAATCAAACCGTTATTCTATTAATATTATAATTTGAATCAAAATTTTATTTCAAAATAATCTTAACTTAATTTATATCATTAGTTTCATATATCATCCTAATATTTTATCATTTGGACCTAAATTTAAACAAATTTGATTAAATTTGCTTCCGTTGTAATACAATATAATGTTAAAATTTAAAAAAAAAAAAAAACAGATAAAAGTCTCGGAAAACTGATTTCTTCTCCGTCTGCAGAATATTCTTTACTTAAAAAATTCGATTATCGCACGGTCAACGAGGGACACATACAAGTAACAACCTCTAATCGATGTTTTCTCGGAAAAATGCAAAACAGATACAAATAGCCAAAAGCAAAGCAACCAAGGAACCAAAGCAGCGTCCAAAAAGGAGCTCCAGGTGCTCGAGCGATTCGGCCATGTTTTCCAAATTGTTTCAGAAAAATCCAAAACCTCCATCGTCGCCACCACCTTCTCAGCCTTCTCAGCCTCAGGTACTATTACTAACGGGCTCTCTCTTGTTTTTCTTTTCTTTTTTTTTTTTTTCCTTTTTCCCTCCCGATGAAATTTCTATCTCCATTGGTAGGTTAATCCTTAGTAATAAAAAAGAAATCTATTCGACCTTGGAAATTTTCTAGGCAAATTTATATTAAACGTCTAACAATTATCCTTAATTGATCTGGATTAACTTTACATGTAGAATAATTATTTTCTCTGGGTAATGCTTTTGCGTTTAACTTTTTTTAACTCGTTGAACAATGGGACATTTGTTTGATAATTTTAGGCGGAGAGCGATGTTTCAAGCGGAAATTTGAGACCTGAAGACATCAATCCACGCGTTACTCTTCATTATGGGATCCCTTCTACTGCCTCCCTTCTGGCTTTCGACCCGATTCAGAGCCTATTGGCAATAGGAACACTGTGAGCTCAGTCTGGTTTTCATTCTTCTAGCTTTTCATAATTTCTGAATGTCGAGTTGTTATAGCGTTACCATCAGTTGTTATTTCCAGAACCAGTTGCAAAAATGTCAAATAAAAAGAAAGAACATATGCTTTTTAAAGTCCAAAAAGGAATGGATAATCCTACTTGGAATGGAATATTTGATGTTTTTGTGAGATTTCACAAGTGAGATTGTAATCAATCATAAATGGAATGGCTTCCATTTTTTGTATTAATGAATTGTAAACAAACATGATTTAGGACTTCAAGCTTTTAACTATTGTCTTTTCCTCTTTTCTGATTTAATTGCCACAGGGATGGTAGGATAAAAGTGATTGGTGGCAATGACATTGAAGGGCTTCTTACCTCTCCCAAGAATTTACCATTCAAGAATTTAGAGGCATGTAAATTGTACAAAATAGAGGGTGACTTCTATCTTTCATCTTTTCCTTTCTTTTTTCACCCCACTTTTAGTCTTTGATTGATACGTCCTATTTGGTGCATTTCTTTATCTCACTTTCTCCATTATGGGGTGTTTCATTTTCTTTTGTCCTTGTTCATTTCCTTCTCCTATGTTTCTCTTTCTTACTTGCTGATTGCTTCGATGTGTACAATTTCATAGTTTGGTTATTAAGTTAGAAAAGTTAACAGCTTTGTTTGAGCTTTTTATTTGGCTATTTTTACAGTTTCTGCAGAATCAGGGTTTCCTAGCTAGTGTCTCCAGCGAGAATGAAATTCAGGTATACAGCAGCTTCTTGGACAAAACTGCTTAGTACTGTGTGACGAATAGAGCTGGCTTATTAAGCTTCACATTGATCCCTGCAGATTTGGGATTTAGAGAGAAGGCAAATAGCCTCTTCTTTACAATGGGAATCTAGTATAACTGCATTCTCTATCATTCATGGTTCAAGTTACATGTAAGATTCTTTGAAACAATGATGCCATGTTGCATACTGTTTTGCTATTCATTATCTTCAGCAAGTGCAGGCTAAACTTTGATATATCTTATTTTGTTGCTTATTTTATTGCTTCAGGTATGTTGGAGATGAGTATGGAATGGTGTCTGTTTTAAAATATGAGACTGAAGAAGTAAAACTCATGCAACTGCCATACTATGTTCCAATGACCGCCATAGCTGGTGTTGTTTCCTTTTTCCACAATTTATTTGTTTTAAGATTGACACAGATTCTGTATGAAAGTTTATTCTCATCAGTTCTATTTAATTACTGCTTTCTCGAGACACTTTTTGAATTTATTAATATAGTTAAGCAGAGCTGCAGCTTGTGTAGCGTATAAAAAATGGGGTTATTGGAATGAAGTGATGACTCTTGGTGTTCATATTTGCCTAAGAACCAAAAACAAAAACCACAGAGAGAAAGAAAAGAGTTAAAATAGGTTTGAGAGAAAGAATCTTGTTGATAAAATTTGCCTTAATTTGATGCACATCTCTCTCTCTCTCTCTCTCTCTCTCTCTCTCTGTTGCAGAAGCTTCTGTAACATCACCATCTGACCATCACTCTGTTGTTGGAGCTCTTCCTCAACCTTCTTCTCAAGGAAATAGGCAAGATCAGATTGACTCAACCCTCTTTTCCTCTTGAGCAAAGTGATCTTTGTCTTTTTATTTGACTTATGTACTATCTGCTCACCTACGGTCATGTGGACTGGATACTGGTGTTCAGTCTATTTTCCTCTTTATCTGTACGATGTTGTGTATCATTATATAAATATTAGATCTGCACTACCAGGTGGAAATCTGTTGTCATTAGCAGTGAACATTTAGTAAGCTTATATTGCTCCCTTGCTTCACAGAAAATAACCTCTCCTTTTACAGGTTGTTGATTGCATTTCAGGATGGATTGATCATTCTCTGGGATGTTTCTGAAGATAAAGTCATTCTGGTTAGAGGAAATAAAGATCTCCACTTGAAGAGTGGAATAGTAGATGATTCAAATGAAGATACAGGACATGATGGTGATGGATCAGATGATGAACAAGTGGAGAAAGAGATAAGCTCTCTCTGTTGGGCATCTGATAACGGATCTGTTCTTGCTGTTGGTTATGTTGATGGGGATATAATGTTGTGGAATCTGACCACCTCTGTTAGAGGTCAGCAAGATGAAAAATCATCAAATAATGTTGTCAAGCTACAGTTAGCCTCAGGTGATAGAAGAATTCCTGTCATTGTTTTGCATTGGTCTGCAAATAGATCACATGATTGTTGTGGCCAGCTCTTTGTCTATGGTGGTGATACAGTTGGATCTGAAGAAGTTCTTACGGTATGCTTTCCATTTCAGATTAGATTCTATCGGCCTGATCCAAGTTTTCTGTATCCATTCATGTTTGTCAATTAGACTCCTGTAGCTTTATTTCAACCATATGCCTTAATCACGTCAGGGATGGTGTATCTTTTGTGATTAACAAAGCTTTGTGTGTTCAATTGCAGATTCTAAGCCTTGATTGGTCTTATGGGTTAGAACGTTTGAAATGCATTGGACGTACGGATCTTACTCTTAATGGTTCATTTGCGGATATGGTTTTATTATCAAGGGCTGATACAAGTGAAACTAGTGGTGCTTTC
Source organism: Bruguiera parviflora (assembly GCA_019804595.1). Lineage (NCBI taxonomy): Eukaryota > Viridiplantae > Streptophyta > Magnoliopsida > Malpighiales > Rhizophoraceae > Bruguiera > Bruguiera parviflora. The sequence continues at coordinate 1,874,797 of CM034054.1, read as the reverse complement.
ATATTGACAAGCCCAGGACAGTTGGATTTTTACGATGACGCTTGCTTATCTTCCTTAATTTCCCAGCAAGAGAGAAAAACTTCTGTTGGTTCAATTCAATATCAGATGGTCGTGCCCACTATCGAACCACTCATGACTGTGGGAAAGTTTTCCTTGGTACATAAAGAATGGAAGTCTTCAAGGGCTCTTTCTGAGGTACTGTCTACCTTTGGAGGTACTTTTGTTTGGCTCTGTCACTTGCTAGCAATTTGTTACTGCACTATCTTGATGCTAGACAATAATTTTATCAGAGAGATGATGTTGGCTACTGCAATACAATTATCTCCCATTTTTCATCAGTCCTAGATGGAAAAAGTCAGGACAAGAACATAGAAAGTTTTCAGTTTCCCTGCCATTCTTGTTCTTCTCTTTCCCCATACAATCGTTTTCTCTTACAAACCTTGTTATTAAATATGTTAAGGAAAATCAATCTGCTTTCAATTTATATTTACTTCATTCCTTGCAATAATAACACTTTCAACAGTGACCAAAAAGTGATTTATGGTTCTTTCTTACATCTGATGGTTTCCTCTATTAAGTTTTTAACCATGTCCAAATATTTTTCATCTATGGTGCAATTTTATGTCTTCTTCAACACTATATGTATAGGCCTTTTTCCTCACTTTATGCATTTCTATCAGACGTCTGCAGCACAACTTCAAACAACTCATGCTTCAGGATATACAAGATGGCCTTTGACTGGTGGCATCCCCTGCCAGCAATGTGACTCTGAAAATTCTCAGATTGAGAGAGTATACATAGCAGGTTACCAAGATGGATCTGTTAGAGTATGGGATGCCACAGATCCAACTCTTTTGCTTCTTCATGTTTTTGAGCCTGAGGTTAGATCTTACTAGTTGGTTATTCTGATCTTTGCATTCTTACAGATATGGTACTCCTTTTGTATAGACAACATTTATCAAGAGCCTGAGATTTATGTGCTGGACAGATGAAAGGTGTCAACATACCTGGTGCAAGTGCATCAGTGTCTGCATTGGAATTTTGCTCTGACACACTTAGCTTGGCTGTTGGCAATGAACTTGGTATGGTAAGAATTGATCTTTTTCTCTGGGTATCTTGTTTGGATCTTTTTCAAATCAATGCTTTTTACGGATTTGGTGTCTCTCTTCTCTCTCTCTTTGAAAGCATTTAATTTCATATATACAACCTCGCAGAGAATTTGAACAAAATTTAATGCTTCTCTCTCTCTCTCTCTCTCTGTGCCTGAGAGAATATGTAGGTTTTTCTATACAAGCTTATGGTGAGTGTGAATGAAATGTGTTTGAACATTATTGCAGACACTGGAAAAGAAGGTACCACTCTGTAAATACTTATTATCTATGACTGCACCTTTATCTATGCAATTATTTTGAGCTCCATGCACGCTTACATTTGAGAAGGTTTCAAAGTATGTACAGATTCTTCTTTACAAATGATAGTATTTTATTTTGGGAATCAAGGCTGATCACTGTGTCCATTGAGATATTGACCAATGGTGCTTGATATATATGTATTTTTTTCAACTCTTAACTCCATGTTAGTGACTGTGTAGTTCACAATCTGCACCAAGGGGATGGACCCCAATGCACTGCTGTCTTCTCCTTCCTTAAGTCTCCTGTTTGTGTGCTGCAATTTGCACATTGTGGAACCAAACTTGCCGTAGGATATCAGTGTGGCCAGGTGGGAATGATACCTTGGTTTTGCTAACAACACCCCCCAAGAAAAAACCCTAGGCCCTGTTTTCATATTGAGCTTGAATTGAGCTGTCTTTAATTCATATTTTTTATTTGAATTTCAGGTTGCACTGCTTGATATTAGTACATTATCAGTGTTATCTATTACTGATAGTGTTTCTTACTCAAGCTCGCCTGTCAAATCTGTGGCTGTGAGATCATTCTTGGACACTAGCAGCTTAATAGCTAATCCACAAGACATTGAGTCCAAAAATATGGCAGATTATGTCGAGTGGCAGGTGTTCATTTTAACCAAGGATGCACATATTGGTATTATTGATGGCAACACTGGCAGTAAGGTCTGGTCTCAATTGATGCAATCTGAAAAGGAATTGAAAGTGATGTCTATGTACATCTTAGGTGAGCACATTAAGTTTGGCAGCAGTTAAATCTCTTCATTCTTGTCCTTTTCTTGACCAACTTCAATGAAAAATTTTTGAGAGCTGTGACTTTTCAGAAGATAGCAATTTCATTTCTGAAGTGTCTGGTGAAAAAGATCCCTTCAACTCATCAAGGAACAATGAAGCTAAAAGTGAGCCTGCCCAAAGTGTCTCCTGTGGAACCACCGATTTGGGGCAGAGGACCCACAATATTCTTCTTTTACTTTGTTGTGAGGATGTCTTGTACTTGCATTCTCTGAAGTCTCTGGAAGAGGTTCTTTTCTCTAAGCCATTTGAGTTGCAACATTTGGGCATCTCAGCTTTCAAGTAAGCAAAGCTTTTTTATTTTTCAGGGTGAGCCTGTTCACAAGGTGAATCTTTTGAAGCCATGCTGTTGGATTTCAACCTTCAAGAAGGAGAACATAGAATGTGGGCTAGTTCTGCTCTACCAGAATGGAGTGATTGAAATAAGGTAGGTGCCCTTCTTGTACTTGTTTCTTGGTCCATGCTACAGCATCTGATATCAATATTACTGACAAATTCTAGTGGTATATATCTCAAGCACAGTTTTAATAATGGAAGTTCGTTTTGTGTTTGTCAGGTCTTTTCCAAATCTTGATGTGGTGAGAGAAAGTTCTTTATTGGAAATTTTGAGGTGGAACTTCAAGATGAACATGGACAAAACTATTTGTTCATCTGATAGGGCACAAATTATGTTGGTTAGTTTTCCTTCTTTTTTTCTGTTTTTTTTGTTCCTCTTTTGTGCAATGGACCCTGTAGTCATGCATCTGGAATTCTTGGTTTACAACCACTCAAACTTTCTTGAGTTCTTTTCATGAATATCATTGAAATTATTAGGGTTTTCCTTTCTTCATGGCTTTTAACTGCTGAAATGTGTCTTTTTTTTTTTTTGGGTATAAATATGAATTTTCGACTCATCTAGTTGGTTGCCCGTTGATTTCAGATGACCCTGCCTAATAACACCTAACCTAACCGATGGCATTTCTTTGTAGGTAAATGGATGTGAATTTGCTTCTTTATCTCTTTTGGCTTATGAAAATGACTTCAGGTCTCTCTCTCTCTCTCTCTCTTTCTCTCTCTCTCTCCCTGTCCCACTTCTTGCTTAGTTGATTATGTGCATTGTTTAGCTATTCAGCTATAGTATGAAACCTTTTTTATTATGACAGTCTTTGCATGGCCTTCATGACAAAAGATTATATTTATTTGTATAAATATTTATTTGTGCCTGGTAATATAGGATGCCAAAGTTTTTACCTGGCCTTCATGATAAAGTTCTTGCCACAGTTGTTCATGCCACTGTCACTTCATCTTCTGGTCAGCAGAAAACACAGGTTATAGCTCTCATGCTTCTGGCTTCTATCTTTGTTTTGTTGGACAAAATATCATTTTGTTGTGATTTTTGAGGCCACAGGGTACTGCTGTTCATATCAGCAACGTAGAACATAATCTACACCTTCCTGGAGTTTCCAAGAGTAATTTCAAACATTTAGAGGGCATATTTTCAAGTCCTCCATTTTTTAAGCCTTCTGCAGCTGGGGACAACGAAGGCATTGTGGAACTCAGCATAGGTTCTCTATTGTGTTATCCATGCATCTTTCTCTTTTTCCTTGCTCTGCATCTATTTCTGATAATTCACTGCTACTTGCAGATGATATCGATATTGATGAACCTGTAATTGTCTTACCTACACCTGAGACAACCAAGAAGGGTAAAAGAAGCTTACTCTGAGTCTCCTTATACTCTGGTATATATGTTGAACCCCAAATTTGGGGTAAGTGTAACACCCTTCTGGTTTCTCTTCAGAAAAGGGCAGAGAGAGAGAACAATTATTTGAAGGTGCGACTGGCAATTCAACTCCAAGACTCCGGACTGCCGAAGAAATTAAAGCCAAATATAGGAAGGAGGTAATCAGTCTGAATAATTAGGTGAAGATTTGTCACCTTTCTCTTGACAAATTTCTAACATGGTGTTCAATGGTCTTAGGATGCTTCAACTGCAGCTGCACATGCAAAGGACAAGCTTGTACAACGCCAGCAAAAACTTGAGGTAGGGTACTAGAATTACAGCCAGTTTTCTTATGTTAGTTGAAATGTTGACAGATAGAAATTCAAGTTGCCTTAAGATTAGCTTTTGGAATTATGTCCTAGATGTAACATTTGTCACTCAAACAGCTAATTATTAAGCACAATTCTGGACTTAGGACTTTGGGCCACATTTAGAAATATTTATGATCGGTCAGATTATCTTTGACCTAAGTAAATGATATGATGCCTGTGGGAGAACCACTTATATTACTATCAAAGGGTCTCTTCTTCTACTTTATCTAAATGATTTGAAAACTTCAGTAGATTACTGCTGCTTGTATGCTTATTTGTTTTCTATGTAAGCTAAATGGGTTGGCAAGAAGTTAGTTGCTGCACTTTGCATGAAATCATCATTTCCTTGGCTTATCTGCTTAATCTGTGGCAGATAAGATTGTATTAATAATATTCTGAACAAATGATATTTTCTGACACCTAAACATGGGTGGCATTATTCCCACACTACTGTGTTAAGGTCACGCTAAAGACAGCCAAAAAAACCTTGTGTTTGGCATGGCCATAATGCAGGAGTACGTGGTTATCTAAAGATCAGTTTCTTCTGAGGGTGGCATATGAAGAAGAGTTTACTGAAAGAGTGAATTTTGAATGCATCAGCTCAAAAATCATATTATCATCATTGCAACCATATTTTGTAATTTTGTGCACTGCACGATGTGCCCTTATGTTTTCAATTCTCACTTCATCTATATTCTCTTTTTTACCATTTATGACAGATGCTTAGCCAGCGCACGGAGGAGCTGCAAAGTGGTTCTGAAAACTTTGCCTCAATGGCACATGAACTAGCAAAGCAAATGGAGAAACGTAAATGGTGGAACATATGATAAACTAGCTACAAGAAGCTCTTTGATTCACTAGTGAGCGTGTGATCTCACAAGCAAGCCACTGTCAAGCTTTTTTAAAGGTACTCATGAATGCTTATTATTTGATATCATGATGTAATAATGCATGTAAAATTATGCTCGGTTGTACCTTCTTTTGTTTCCATTTCCCGTTTGTACATTGCGTAATTAGTCAAAAAGTAACTCATCAAGTAGTTGTAATTTGATCTTTTCTTAAGCAAACCACACGAAGAGACAATAAATGATTGCATTCATTTGCCTTAAACTTGTACCTTTGATGTATAGGGGCAGCCCAACTTTTGAAACCTCGTTGACCCCTATCTGTCCACTTTTTTCCTGCTACATTGCTAGATCCGACTACAAAATATGGCACTTTATTAAAAGTAAGGTGGATCCCTTTGGAAAGTGCCATATTTTGATAAAAGGGGCAATTAATATTCCAAAGGCAATAGTGCGGTTATGTGGATTTCCATCTTGTTGCGCTTGTGCTCATGGGGCAAACACTTTCGGGCACGAAAGAAAACAAAAAAAAAGTGAAATGATAACTAATAGGAGGGCCCAACCGCTCCAAAATACTAACACAATTTTCTACTGGGCATTATTTACGTGTTTATAGGTTCAATACAAGTGAAGGATTATCGTTCTGACTTACTACTCTCAAAATGGTGTTCTCCATGACTCAATTCACCTCTTTTCTATAGGTTGCTATCCCTCCTCATGCTATAAGCAATCGCAATCTTTTTTATTAACAAGTAGATTATTTTAGTTCATCATTCGGCCCTATAAAGCATACTGATGAAACATTGCCATAACACAAAATTTGACGATATGTAATAATTTATGTATTCAGAGTAAGACGAAAGGGTTACATAAGAAAGACGAGGCATGATAGATATTTAACTAGCACAAATGCCTCAACATTAACATATAAGGGAGATGTCTCCATTGAACAGTTTGCTTTGGATCGACCCAACTTCAGGGTATCCACAACGTTAATGAGATCACAAATTGCTAAATGCCAAGTAAGTTTTGGTAGAAAAAAATGAATGCGTCCTTGTTCAAGTCAATTCTCTTTTACAACACTGATCGCGGATCAATGTTGGAAATTTTCGGAAGCCTAAAGAAAATAAAATTGAAACTAAACAATCAAAATTCCAAAATTGGCCACGTCAAGATTTATCCTTCATTTCCCGGCCTACAAATCACCGGTTACCCACTAAACGTTGGAATTTAACCCATGAACTAATCATTTCAGACCAGCCTGTCGCCGGCCAACAATACTAGATCCACTCGCGTGATCTAATGAGACAAACAATGTTTATTAACTCGAACCTCTACTCCCAATTGATTTGGATTGTTCCCTCTTTTCTCATGATCAATTAATAAGGTACAGACCGTACTGCATTCATGAAAGAAGATATTCGCAATGGATCTTTATTGATGCCATCTGGGTAACAAATGCCACTACTAACATCCACAGCATGGGGTTTGAGGATGGACAAAGCTTCACAGACATTTTCAGGGTTGATTCCTCCTGCCAAGAGCCACCCATGCTTGCTGCTAATTGGCGGTAACTTAAATTGTGCCCAGTTAAATCCTTTTCCACTGCAAACAAGATCACACAACAAATTCAAGATAAGAAAAAGAAACCATTAACTCAATTTACCATCACATAGAAAGTTATAATGTAGTCGAGTCTCAGTTCAAGAGCACTAACTTTCAAAACAAAGTAAACAATGTAACAGCATATATCACATGTATGCATCACGGAACTTAGAATACAAGTAGAAAGTAGGTTTTCTTACCTGCCACCTGTTGCACTATCGATGAGAATCCAGTCAACCACAGAACATTCTTCATCTGAAATGTTATTTAGAAGAATTCCACCCTCATTTGCATGAAGAACATATATTATTCGGTTCTTGTCCACCAAATATTTAAAAGCTGCCCGCGAACCGTCTCCATGAAGCTACATTGTATATGATGTGAAAGATAAAACAAGTAACACATCACATAGAACTAACACTCCCTGTATGAAAATAATCTTGTAAGCTCAAAAAAGTAAACAATAAAAGCCAACTACCTGCACAAATTCAAGGTCTGCTGCGTCCACAGCTCTTAGAATTGTATTTGAATCATCATCTACAAATACCCCAACTGGCTTTGCCCCATATTCCCTTGCAACCTTAGAGATTTCCTTGGCAACCAAAAGTGAAATGGAACGCTTGGAATTTGGCCAAAGAATCATCCCAATGAAGTCAGCTCCAGCTTCTGCTGCCATTGCAGCATCTCTAGCTGATGTAATCCCACACATCTTAACTAAAGGCCTATTCTTTTCACGCTCCTCATGAGTAAAGGGAGCTTTGTCAGACAATGCAATAACGCAATTAACCTTATATCTTGGGTAAGACCCAATTCCTGATACACGTAGGCTTTCCAAGTTTAGACCCATTTCTCGATGGTGAAAATGTCTGTGTCCCAAGTTGACCAATTTGGGTGGTACATTAACAGATACTCCTGTGACAAATAAATGCCATAATTCCCACATATTCTTCTACAGAGAGACAATAATGATAAAAGATAAAGGCCAATTATTCAACTACATTCTCAATGTTTACACAAATATTCAATCAAGCTGTCAAAGTATTTAATTTTATTTTTTTGGACCATTACACCCTGAACGTTGCAATCCATCATATGTAGGGTTATCTTTGCTAAAATGACGATGTATGGTTCATTTTCGATCTCCCACCCTCTCCTTGTCTTTTTAAAATCAAGATCAGCATCAATATCCCAAGCCTCAATAGCCAAATCTTAATTTTTTTAGTTTCATTAACCAAATTTTGCAAGCAATGAGGAAAAAATCAGCGGACAGTGAAAAATTAGCAAAAAAAAAAAGGAAGAAGAAGAAAAAAACACAATGCTGACAAACAACAAATCAACCATCAGCAGATAAGGGAACCAGTAGGAAGGTCACACCATCCCACAGCTCCCACACAGACCCAATTTCTGTTAAAAGAAAATGTGCAAGTGTATTTAAATTTTGGCCCAAAATTAAAAAGAAGAGAATGTTCCCTTCCCAAGAAAGAATCTTTCAATTTCATCCCATTGCATAGCTCATAACTCTCGCATCAAACCAACCGAATAGATGTGTTTCTCTCCCCCTTTTCTTCCCTTTTTTTTTTTTTTTTGCCATCAAAATCTTAATAGTTTTTCATAGAAAATAAATAGAAATTAGCAGGCAGAGAAAAAAGAAAGGCCAATTCCACAAAACGACACAAACCTGCTAAAGTAGACATATGGATGGAAGGAGTCATGTGATGGGGTGAGGGCGTCTTTAATCTTCCTGGCTTTACAAAGACAAAACAACCAAAAAAAAAAAAAAAAAAGAAGGGAAGACATTAATTTGGCAAGTCACCAATAAAGTGGTCTTGTATGGGATTGAGAGACGGCCATCAGAGACTTCTAGCTAATCTATTAACAATAGCAACTAAACCACAAAACAAACTACTCAGAGCTCCCAAAATTCCGTCCGAATTAACCGAAAAAAAATCAAGGTCAATTAACCGAAACAACCTCTCAGTTCCTTCCGTTTCCCTTCCACTCTCTCCTGTTCCAAATCACCATCCAGATTTGATCTCATCATCTACCATAACTGAGCTTGTAGGCTTACCTCTTGAATGACCCAAGTTGACAGAAAGCTCTTGAGGTCGATGTAGGGCAGGCTTGGCTTGTGGCTTCGCACTTTGCAGCAATGAAACAGAGCAGATGGAGATGACGGGTTGGGAATTGGAGGACTGCGAAGCGAAGGCAGCAGCGTCCTTTCACCTTGTTTTTATTTTCTTTTGTCTATTTAACCAGTCCGGGAGGGGTGTGAGGCTTGTTGGCATGGCGCCCGACTTTGACTCAAACTTAACATTAAAAATCGTGAACCTGATAACGATACTGTATTCTTTCTAAATTTGGAAAATAAAAAATAATAAAAAATATATATATATATATATAATAAAAATAAGAATTTTTTGTTTTAAGGAATTCGAATCCCTCTATGGTTTCTTCACTTCCACCATGATTTTAACCATGAATTTTTTCAGTTTGATTCTTTGACTGATGAAAGCATTTTGGACATAGTGAAAAAATTTGTCAGGTCACTTACGATCACTTTTAACAAAATTTGGATTAAAGACGCCCCAATTAGTTGCAAATTATCTTTCTTATTCAATTTTTTTTTTTTTTTTGGATTATGAGTTGAAATTATACCGTTACAAACCCTTTACACAAAATTTATTATAGAAAATTAAAAAGAAAAATTAGCACCAAATCTCCAGTAAATTTACAAACAATGACAATTTATCTCAATCAAAATATTGCTTTGAGAAAATATCAGTACGAACTTAACAAAATAATAATAATAATAATAATAATAATAATAAAAGTCATATTTTTGATATAAAAAAGCAAAATTCAAGCTGATTTGGTGTGTTATACTTTACCAAAAGAATAAAAAAATAAAAATAAAAATTATTTTATTTTAAATACCTAAAAAAGAATATAAATTAAATTGTAATTTTTATAATAATAAAAATTTATATTTCAATTTTAAAATAATCTAATAATATAGATAAAAAAAATAACTCAATTCTAGGATAAAAAATAATATCAAATAAATTTAAT
>CM034054.1:1631548-1864609 GCA_019804595.1 Bruguiera parviflora | reverse complement strand
ATATTTATTTATTTATTTATTTATTTATTTTGTATGTTAAAAAATAACTTTATCCTTTATGAATTAATACGGAAATGACTTAAACTTGTTAAATAGTTATCCTCATTTACCTACCAAACAAGGTTCTCAGTTCCCTTTTGATTTTACCGGCTACTAATTTGACTCCTCCTCTTCCTTTCAGCAGCAGGCCCCAAGCTCTAACCCGGAAAGAAATATAAAGAGCACATATAGAACATCAACAATTTTGGCTAAAAGGACCCCCAAAATGAGCTTACAGAAACTCCATCAGACAACGGGCCTCTCTCTGTGCTCTCCTGAATCTCAAACTCAAATGAGAAATACAAAGCACGATCCCTGAGAAGGGGAGGATACAGATAAAAAAGAATGTAAATAATTAAAAAAATCTTCTCCTTTCTCTTCCCGCCAAGTTCTGATCCTAATTTTTGCTCGGCCTACTGACGACCAGGAGCAGAAACTTCCTGCCCAGCTTTTGGCTTTTTGCATCTTCTGCACTGCACCGTATAGGGTTACTAATAGCTTCCCTTCTTCCCCAAAGGTAAAATATAATCACCAGATTCTTATAAAAGTCCACGAGTATAAAGCTTGTAAGGATAAACTAGGAGAAGGGCGATGCAGCTCATGCCACCATCTGCTCCTGCTCTGTATACGATTGCTCCATCCATGATGGAATTGACTTGCCAACCCCTTTACCAAGATTATACTGCTTTTCAGTACCAAAGCTTCCAACACTTGGGACATCTTTAACCAAAGAATTAACCCAGGACACATCAGGCTCATCAAAGTTGGATGGCATGAAGTCTGTTGTTCTTGCAGGATTGCTGTTGCTTCGAAACCCATATGAAGATGACCTCCTAAGCTTGTTCGCCTCATCTCCTTGAATGCCCCAATCCAGTTTTCCATCAGGGGAACTCCAGCCTGAAAGATTGGAGGACATCAGGGATACAGAATTTGCAGCTGCAGTGAGATGAAGACGGTTGGTTACTGCTGCATGGTCAATGAAACTCTGGCTTCGCTTTGCAAAGGCAGAAGACCTTGAATTCATCACAGCTGCTGCCGCTGCAGCTGAGGAATCAAAACCATACAAGGCAGGCTTCCTCACAGGAGAGGATGAGAGCTTGGATGGGTAGTTTGCATGAAGTTGATTCATGTTTTGGTGGATCTGAAGTCCATTTGGAGACTCTATCTGGGTTGCTGTTGCAGAATTTAATGACATTCTGTGCACTGGAGACGAGAGTGATGGATCAAGAGATCCAAACACATCATTGAGGCTAGTGGGCTTCAAATCCCCAATCCTGTTGAAATCTTTGCTCCAACAGGTTGGTGATGAGAGACCAGATATTTCATGCATCAATTGCTGTTGCTGGAGGTGGCTAGTCTCTAGCCCAAGCAATTGCATCTCCAAATCCGAATCTCGGGCGCATAGAGCAGTCTTCAGCCGACTTCCTGGCAGCTGCAAAGCAGGCAGTGACAAATTAGTTTTGTTTTGCCACAATCCTCCACTCTTGGGAGATGACAAGCCGGTTGATAGGGGAGACATAAGTGGTGTTGAAACTGTGGGCAATGGCAACGAAGACACAACAGCCAATGAATTAGGTGCCACCATGTCCATCGCATTAACTGAAGCAGATTTAGGAGAAGGCAATGCTGAACCAGTGGAAGCATACACAGGGCGCAACTCCTCTGGCTTGTGAGCAAAGAAACAAACTTTCCGCATGCAACCAGTCTCATCCTTGCAAAGCCTTGTTCGGTATTGAGCAGGATGCAGCCAAGACTCAAAAACACCATGTGCATAATCACAAGCAGTGCCTTTCTGGCATGTCCCCTTGCGAAATTCAGGGCAAGGGACACAGCTGTAAGGATACTTCCTTGGGTCCCTCCTCCTTGCATTCTCTCCCGGATGGACAAATGGGCACTCAGTCCAATCATGGGAATATGCCCTTGAGCAAGGCATTATCTTGAAAGAGTACATTCTAAACTCATCTGTACTATATAGCCCATTGTTAATATCTGGAAAAGTCACATCCATAGGGTATTCTTTCTTCTCCGTCCCTTCTTTCACCAACTGGGGCATTGTGACCAGCTTCTCTTCTTCATCTTTGCTTAAATTTTCACCTTTCAGCAACAACTCAATCAACTTCTTTCTTGAATTGTAAGGAGACTTTAATGGAAGGGTTAAAAGATCACCGGGTTTATTACCATTAGCATCAACAAGATTAGCATCTGCAGATGCATCAACCAAGACCTTCACACTCTCAGCAGAGGAATTGCCACCACCAGCAACAGCGCAGTGAAGGGCAGTGACCTCATCAGAGCCACAAGCTCTATTGATGTCAACTTTGCCAGTTTTGATGGCATACTTCAAAATGTTAGTGCTTCCAAACATCGCAGCAATCATCAGGGGTGTTCTCTCTTCAAAACCCATCCTTTTGGACCCAAGTCTTCGACCATACCAGTAGCTTATCTCATCAACATCCAAACCCTTCTCTTCAACCTCACTTTTGAAGCCAACGAGATCATCGGTTGCAGCCAATTCGAGCAAAAATGAACAGTTATACAAGATATTGCTCTTTTGCCTACGAGATTCGCCTTCCATGATGAGATTCGATCAACAGATTTTACTACTTGAACCACTGCACATAACAAGTCCTGCAAAATTAGAACAAATATAAATTTAATATGCCACCACCCAATTAAAGTTTAGGACCAATCAATTAGGCTTTAAGAGAAAGAAAAATAAAAACAAATATAAAACCAATCTTTTTCCATTTTCCTTCTCGAGCCCGATTGAGACAAAAATAGATAGCAGCTAGCCTTAAAAATAGTAATTCCCACATATCTAAATGGCTATGATCAAGCGAGAAGACCATCCCTTTAGTAGATATAGGAGTCGGGCGAAAATAGGGCAAAATAAACATTTCCAATTTCTTATTCTTCCACACAAGTATCCTTTTTTATCTCCTAATACATCTCTCGAAAATCAACACCCCAAAAACCAAAAAAAAAAAAAAACACAATCTTCCAAGGTCAACACCGTATATCTTCCAAGATTTCTAGCACAATCCTAATATGAATTCGACAATCAACAACTAGGAAAAAAAAAAAAAGAAAAGAATAATGACAAAACTAAACAAACATCTTGTACCTTCCTAGATCGTTTTTTTTTTTTTTTTTTTTGAAATTTAACCAGATCCAACTAGGAAATAAAAAGTCAACATCAATATCGGAACCCACCCACCTTCAAAAATTAAACCAGGCTATTTTTCACAAAACTAAACAAGAAACACATACCAATATGAGTAGAACTTGTGTATGGAGACCGGGTCAAATGAATGACCAGAGGTCCGGTCTTTCAGTTCTAATTTTTATTTTCTTTTGTCGCAGTCAAAGTAAGTATTTCAATAGAGAACTGGGGCTTAGCTCTCTTGACGATCAAGTTTGTGAGCTGAACTGGAAGAGTAAAGACCAATTCTTGGGCTTCTATATTTATATGTGTGTGTGTCTGTGTGTGTGTAAGGAGTGAGTTGCCTTTGGATTGGAGACAGGAAGGTGGCGAGAAAGTACGCGTCTGTCCTCCTTTCCACTGGGTTTCCTACTTCAATCTTCTTGTCTTTTCTTTGCTGTTGGTCATAAGTCAAAGACGAGGACCAGTTCTCTAGAACAAAATCCACAATCTGTCGGTGGGGACCCCCTTTGTTTGATTCTTCTCCGCGTCCCCCCCCCTCTCTCTCTCTCTCTCTCTCTCTTTCTGAGTGAATTTCCAAATGAAATGCAAATATTATTAACGTTTAAATTGTCTGATAAATATAATTAAATACATTGTAATTACAATATATAAAAATAAAATATAATTATTCTTATATTAAATAATTTATTAATTTAAAATTTAAAAATAATTTATATAATTGACACAAAAATAATTTTATATACATATAAATAATATTTTATTCAAAAATACTTAAAATTATTTGGCTCACTGAACTTACTCTTTACCGTGCACTCATTTGTACCTTGAAGTATTTACATACATGTGTTTCTAAGATGGAATTACCCTTTTCATAAGAGAAAATTATCATACTTATAGTTCATAATTTTATTAATATCTCATTTAACAGTGCATCAATTAACAATAACTTAAAAAATAATACTTCGATGCCATATATACTTCATACTTACAATCATATCATAGTCATTTTTGCCAAGTACGTTAATTTGATAGACTTTCTTCTAGAGTTAAATAATAAGCATATAAATAAACTAAAGATATAGAACTCTTTTTATTAAACAGTATGCATAAAAAGTCAAATATAAATTGTATAAACGGACTGGTTACTAGGCAAATACCAACAATGTCAATAGACAATTTTGGCTACGGCGCTAGGAATTATACTAAGTTCTACATTGAACTTGTTGATCTAAAGTACTTTTTTTTCGCAGCATCACATACAGAAAATGTGTTTTTGACTCTGTGACTATCTATAGTTGATAATTCTTTTAACTTACAGTCCGCCAATACATAGTAAGACTTTATTTGGATTGATGGATTTAAATGGTAAAATTATTAATAATATCATTCCGGTAGTGAACTGAGCACTCTTGACAAGAACATCACCGAATGGGAATCTTCATTCTCCGTTCGCTTTGCGCGCTTGCCTTTGGCTGTTTAAGATTTCTCGTACGAGGCTCTTCGTACATTCCGTATACACTATGCACACAAGACCATCCAAATCAATCAATCAGCAACATGGAAATCTGGCATGTTCCTCATTTCTCTGTAAAAGGGTGAGACAATAGATGAAGGAGAGCAATCGCACGACGTAGGCTCACCAATTTGATTCGATGATTATAGGTCACCCTAGCACCACCCGTTCGTTAGATTTCCATGCGGCGAGTAGCATTATGCCTTTCATCGTTAATGAGTCAAAATGGTTGTAAGACCGAAGAGCTAAGATGAGAAATTTCGGAGAAAGTGCCATACATGGGGATGAGTCCCAGAAATTACAAGGAAAATTAGAGCGAGACGCATAGGAAACGAATCGCCCGAATGAACGGACGATAAAATTAATGAGGCAAAGAAAGAAACAATCATGCCTAAAGAAATATCGCCCATCCCGGGTCAACTGCGTTTGTTGCCATCCTAGGCCCCAATCCATCAGCCTCAGACTCACAATTTGCCTGCAATTCAACAAGGATAACAGAAACCCGGTCCAGCAATATGATCGCTTTTAAGCATATGTAACTATCATTAAAACACAATCTACAGCACTCGGTCTAAGGTGTGAAGACGCCAAAGTTCAAGTAAAAACTAAAGAGCATCTGTTACACATATAGCACTATGAGAGGCGGCCAGTGAAAAGGAAATAAAGAAAAGAAAATTGTCGACAATTAGGGCTTTATGACAACATCAGTGAGCAAACAGTGAGCTCAAACCAGTCGCAAGCTTTATTCTGGCTATTACTGTCTTCCCTTCTTTGTGCTGCAAGATGGGCACTTGTATTGCTTGATCATTTCTGCTTTGGCTGGTGTTATCTTCACACATTTGCCATGGTACCAACGTTCACAGACATCACACCCAATCCAAAACTCATCAGCATTGTAATTTCCCCCACAGCTACCACAGAGGGTGTCACCGTGCTCGTCTTCATCCTCAACATAATTTTCGTCAAGTAACTTGGGATTGCTTTTCACCTGTCCATCAATTGATCTCTGCGATGGTCAAGTAGGTCGCAGATCCATTATTAGCTAGAAATAAAAGTAAAAAAAAAAATGAAGCTTAAATCAACATTTTACATTGTTTAACACATCAGAAAATAGAACAACATCACCTTTGCATTGTTCCTGGATTTGCTTCCACTGTCCATGCTGGGTTTGTCTTTTACTGGCTTCCTTCCAGTGACAACTTCAAAAAGGGTGGGCAGATCATTTATCAGGCTAAATAGACGCTTCCTGTTGAGCATAAATAAAACAACTTCAAAATAATGCCCAACAAACAATTCAGTGAAACATACACACATTGAAAGGCCTGAAGGATTAAAAGAATAAACACGATAGAGGCTGCGTGCTCACAAGTTCTTATAAAGTTGAATGAAAGCAATAAAAACAGCATACAATCTGTATAATAACCACATATCCATCAAAGGCCCTACAAGTATCAAGCTAAAGGATTATTAATCGGTCCACAAAAAATAGAATGCTCTAAAAGGTCATGATACTTGGCAAATAGAATTATCAGAAATGCCTTGTAAATTATGTGATAATCTTTTAATTCTCCTACAACATACACCCAAACTCAGGATGTGGTATGCCACAGATACTGGTGATCATATTCATATATTAAGCACACAAATGCATCCTGCTCTGAGACATGGTTGAACTTGGGCCACACAAAAGTCAGCTAGGCCAGTGTTATGATAGAAAAGTTGAGAGTTTTGAAATTGGATTGATCAACTGCCACCTACTTAATTTCTGCTCAATCAAATAGATAAATGTTTAAATACACATATATCAGACAAAGCCCCTTAACATGTGTTAACAAGCCATACAAGAGAACAAGAGTCTCAACTTGAAATGCCTAAACATCTTAAATCGCAGAAGATAGACTTTAGTTAGAACATTCAGGCAGCAGAACAAGAGGACAAGACAGATATAAATCAACATTTAGAAGTGCTACTGGTGCCTTGTTTCTCACAATTCCTCGTGTAAATTGTCTTCAGAAAACTCATGCCCCTCCTTTCAATCTACATTCCATTCGTGCAATTCAAACCACATAAGCAATATGGCACAACATAATAACTTATAAATGAAAAAAAAAAAAGAAAAGAAAACACACACACACACACACACACAAAAAACCCAGCCAAAACTTGAATGGCCAGTATTAGGTCTAAAGTTAAAGACACTCATGAGCTAAATCCAAAATTGCATTCATTGAAATAGTAGCAGTAATTCAAGATAATCTTGTTATAAACACAGGCAAGACATCAGAAAGTATAACCTGAACTGTGAGTTGAATTTCCAGCTTGATTTATTTTTTGATAAACATTCAGAACTAAATGCTAGAAACTGCAATCTTCCCTCACAATGAAATAAATACATTGATATCCACTGAAATGAATGCATAAATTGTGACAAAAAAGGGCAACACTACAGTCTCTTCAAAAGCTGAAGGTATGAATTTTCTAATATACAAAAGGATCAATGCTTTCTAGTAAAATACAGATTCATCCAGGTTGCATGACATGACAAATCGCATCCACAGTTCCTAACTAGCAAATGTCGGTTTGACCATTCTTAATAGTCAGGGTCCTGGAAACAGTTATGCTCATCTTATAAAAGGTGGAGAAAACCCATTCTCAGCAGTGACAAGTACAATAATTAGGCAATTTACGAAAATGACGAAACTAGATTTGGCTTGCTACAAATTCAATATCTACACTTGCCATTAATTCACAATGAAATTTCCAAGCCAGTCTTGAGTGTTGATGATACACAAAAGCTTAAGGTAAGAAAGTGTACCTTTCGCTGCGATTAAGTCGAGCACCAAAATAGAAAGAAACAGAGAGCAACCAACAGTCACTGTGGACGGCAACCAGTGAAAGCCAATCTTTGCGCTGCATGCCATCTCTTGCGAAATTGATACCCAATGCCGGCTCAGGAAGCTCTGGAGGCACTTCCTCTGCCGGCAGAGTCACCTCCCATGACTCATTTGGGTGTCCATATAAACACAAATTCTCTTTATCTGCAAGCTCACGGGGGAGAAATTTTGGTTTTTGAATAAGTAACTAATGACAGTACATATTGAAGAAAGTCCATATGAGGAAAAAACATTACAAAGTCTAGGATCCAGCTCAGTCGCAAACAAAACAATTCTACCCTCGTTTAGCACCATAGAAATCCTCAATTCTTTTTAACAAACATAAATTAGGCAATTGAATAGCTAAAAGCGATTTATTGGAATTTTGGACTAAATTGAAAAAATTCAAAAGTCATTCACGAACCAAATAACCAACAAATAACAAGGCAAAATCTCCGTTAGATTGTCCAAACCAGAAAAAAAAAAAAAAAAAGCACAAAATCGAATGCTGAGAAACTAACCCGGATCGCATTGCGAGTAGAACTGATCAACCTCTAATTTGCCAAAGCATCAACACCGTTACATGGAAGAAAGAAAGAAACAGTCAATCAAACACACACACATACAAAAAAAAAAAAAATTCTACATATATATATATATATATATATATATATATATAGAGAGAGAGAGAGAGAGAGAGAGAGAGAGAATTAGGGTTTGAGAAAGACCGGAAGTGAGAGCGCGAACGAGGGCAGAGCGGCGAGCGCTGTAGTCTTTAAAGATGTCTTCTACGGTGCGGGGACTCGAAGAGATTGAGGCCATTGACATGCATAAATATATGTAAATTAACAATAAACCTAGTCGATAATGAATTTATAAATATCTGTTATTTGCAGACGCATTACAAGGGAGAAACGGATCGGGCAGTCGGGTTATTTTGTTCGCAGGAGAAAATTGCCAGGGAAATGAATTGAGAACAATATGAACAGCATCGATAAGTACGACAGCGAGGGAGAGAAGCCAGAGAGAGAAGGGCAACGATTAAAAGGTACTTGTTTGGGATCTTGGATGTTGCAGGCGAGGCTCTATTTGCCCACACACAAGCCACATAGGACTTTCTGTTCGTAGCCTATTGGGCCCCGTTTCTTGGGCCCATTCTAGCAGGACTTGGGCCTCTTCCTGGTTTGGATCCTTCTTTTTTTTATTTTTTTTGTCGATTTTCCCCTCTCTCTCTCTCTTTTTTTTCCTTCTTCTTCTTCTTTTTTTAACCGTCTTTTTTCACCGTACTTATGTGAGCGCGAGGCCTTAATTAAAAGAAAACTGCTTGTCTAGAGCTCTTTTTTTCTAACTAACTAAATAAATAAATTTTTTGTCAAAATAAAATATTAAACTTAAAATTTTTTTTTTCTTTAAAACACACGCCGATAAATTATTATTTCGTTTGTTATAGCTTTGATCTGAGTAAACGGAAAAATATTTTTATATTCAAGTAAAAATTTATAAATACAAGTCACGCGATTCATATTTAATAAAAAAAAAAAAAGAGGGTTGCTAATGGCCAGATAATATAATAAGTGATGCCATCTGAATTATTTCATCTGCCGAGAAGTAGAAAAGCAAGTTGTTTCATTTCACTCGTTTTCCCTCTCGTTGACAAGAAGCAAAAACTACAAGGATTTTTCACATTAATTTGAGTTTGCCAACGCGAGGAAGATATCTTTAATCTATCCAAATAGCAAGACATCCCTGTTATGAATCCGAGCACCAAGTCCAGATTTATACACGATGCACACAATTACCTTGAAAGAACCCATTAAATTTATGAAATTATAATGATAAATGTATCAAAAGTAATTTGAAAACGAGTAAATGTATTATTTTTTATAAATAAGGTTTCAAACAAATTGTTTTCAAATTTAAACAAATTAAGTATGTTCTTATTTAAATTTGTTTTAAATGAGTTTTATAATTAAACTTATGTATCACTCTTTTTTTTATAAAAGGAATTAAAGCACATATGTATCAATTTAGGCTATTATAATAATAATAATAATAATAATAATAATAATAATAATAATAATAATAATAAATGTGTCGGACTTATTTGCAATTCTTCTTTCAAAATCTTTTATAATGTATCCCTGTGATAGATGCGCTCCCCGATAATCTCTTCCTCGTGTATTTTGACTCTTTAATTAAAATATATAAAAAATTAGTTTTAAATTTTTATTTAAATTTTATATTTTAAAATTTATTTTAAATTAATTTTTAAACAAAAAATAATTAAATTGTTAATAATTTTTGTTTAAGTAATATATAGTTTGTAATAATTTTAATTATTTCTATAAATAATTTAAAAATATAAAATTAATTAAAAATTTTAAAATTCAAAATTTAATTATAAAAATTTAAAATTAATATATATATATATATCTTTGTTATAGCTGGAACGAACCTAACAGGCTCAAAAAAGTCAAAAGGCTCGGAATAGCTTCCCGATAATCTCCTCCACTTGATTCTGGCACGAACCTATATTACTGAAAAAGTCAAAAGGCTCCGGAGAGTTGTAGGCGGTTTGATTTATGAAAAGGTGCAGAATCCAAGGAGGACTGCGGAAGATTAGATTCACGAATTTAATAAATACTTGAAATAAAATAATTAATTTATAAATTACATATAAAAAATAAAAAATTAAATATTATTTTTTTTACGTGTGTTATCACGGAATTATTATTTTTTTTCTAAAAAATAATATTTTAAGATATATAGTACCCACCTTTATATATCACAAATTTCTCACTTTCTATTCGACATGACATGAGAGACGAGTTTTATGTATCGTTCGTCAAAATATGCGCTTGCATGTAACTGTTGATGACTTTTTTTTTAAGTTTAAAAATAAAAAAAAATAATAAAAAAGACTTATAAAAAAAGAAAGAAAAAGCCATAAGAAACAGGGGGTCAGAGCCAACAAACATAAAGAAATCAGGGTGTCGCTCAGGGCATATATTCTGAGTGTTATTTACTATTTGATCCCCGTATAATTAAACCAAGAGAATGACGTTAATCGTTGGACCGAATAATTAAAATAATATGGATCAAGAATCAAAATATCCAAAGCTTAACGTCGAGCTTTTGGCCTATAAAAACCACACGAATCTCTTCTACTTGCTTGAGTATTTCTTGATCCCGTGTCAAATTCATCTTGGATGTGGTTTTGTGTCATATTTTTTCTACTTTTCTAGATGCTTTTTTGGACATCAACGGATGAAAAGTCAATTTCTACTTCCGAGTAACGCATTACCGTCCCCCGTAAATATAAGGGCCCATTTGCTCAGAGCAAATTTTTTTCTTGGTAAATTAAAAAAGTGTAATTAATAAAAATTAATATTTTTTTCATAAAATATGATTTTTATTTAAAACAAGTGAAAATCATTATTTTTTATAAATATTATGAGAAATAACAGATAACGTAAGAATTAAATATAAAAAAATTATTATATTCAAATTATAGTCAATTTATTATTAAAATTTTATATTATTTAATATTTTTTAAAATATTTTTATTTATAATAAATAAAATTTAATATATATATAATAGTACAGTCAAATCATAAAAAATAATTTTTTTTTTGTAAGAATTTGTAAATATTGTTCATAAATAAATTATATATATATATATATATATTTTTAACAAACTAGTAAACTCCAAATGCCCGATTATTTTTCTTTTGGGAGGAGTGCGTATAAAAAGGGTGGAGTTTTCTAGCTTGAATTATGCATCCTTTGTCTCCTTTCTCAGTCAATTCCTCGGTAGGTAAAGATAAGACCTGCACTCCAATCTTCTTGCTTCATATCTAAAAAAACACAAAAGATATATCTGACTGTAGTTTCTACGTTCAAAGGAGGACAATAATAATCATTAATCAACCTTCCAACCACTGACTTTGGCCTCACAAAACGGGAGATTTGGCAATATCATTATTCATTACCTAATGTTGTTCCGAATTCAATTATCCTTCTTCTTAGATTGTCAACTCAAAAATGATGATGACAGGGCTCACCTGTAACTTTATTTATTTTTTTTCTTTTTTGATTAAGAATTTTATTAGACAACAATAATTTGTCTCATTTTTACAAATTTTATACTTTTTAAACATTAAAATTTAAAATTTTAAAAATAAATATCTAAATTCACCACAAATTCTTTCTACCCACATGCACGTAAACGAGCTAGGTCTAGATGTAAAACGCACGCGTTGTAGTGGATTACATTCCGAAAGAGTAAGAGGGAAAACATACAAGAGGTCGTGGCGATAAGTAGCTTCAATATAAAAATATTCAAAAATAATGTGTAATAAGTAAAAAGTTAAAATAAAAATTAATTGTGTAAAAAAATTTAAAACTAGAAAGCTGGTCAGAGCTACCAAAAGGGTGGCCAATTCGGATGCTGGGTGTATGCCTTACTTGTGCCACCGAAAAGCACACAACGCCAAAAGTTATAATTTAATCGCTTGAAAATGATCATTTCTTACAAAACAAAGGGGGATTTCAACTTGGTTGAGTAGGAACTTCGGACGAATAAATAAATAAATAAATAAAAAGAAATAGGTACTTCTATATAACTTGTACTGCTAAACCCCAGAAATTTAAAATTTAATAAAAAAAAAAAACAAACAAACAGAGAGAAAAAAGAAAAAACTCGTACTTGATCAACGGGAATAAATTAGTTTCAAAATTCAAATTCACAAAATCAAAGCCTATCAATTAGGAGGAGGACAAAAAGAAAAAAGGGCGGGCAGAAAAGAGATGAATTGAATTAGGTTTGGGCAACCGTCACGTGGAAAAGAAACCGAGAAAGTGAAAAGCAGGTCGTCGGTCACACCATGATTTACGGCGATTGAGAAACGAGCATTGTTATTGCGGTTTGGGAGGTGGTGGGGCTGGGTGGTATTTTTACAACCTCCCTTGAAAAGCAGGTCGCACCTTTGTAAATTAACCACGGACCCCACCTCCCAAACCAGGGACCGATAATTATTCCGTCCGCCACTGGGCGCTTGGACCCCCATCGGATTGCGACTCATTGATAATTAATTTACTGATGTTATTTTTCCTCCGCGTAAAGTCATTTACCGGTGTTATAACAAATTTTCGTAAATTATATATATATATATATATATTTTTTTTATAAAAAAAATTAAAATTGGGAGTTAAAAATTTAAATTTATAACTAATAAAAAATCCTTCTGGTGTTTAAGATTATTCTGGTAACATAACAGAAAGTGACTTGTTTAGGAAAAAAAAAAAAGCATCTGAGGTCATTGCGTCCCGGCGGAACCTTCGTCTGGCATATGCTTTTTCATAATCGACAAAACAAAATATAAAACAATATTGTTTATTAGGAGAGGTTCAGAATTTTCTTTTTCTTTTCTTTTTTAAAGCAAAGGAGAGATGTTGAGGATTTAAACCCAGGAAAAAAAAAATAATAAAAATATATGCGTGAGTGTGCGCGCGCGTGCGTGCGTCTGTGCATTGACACTTCTCCACGTGGCTTGTGACGCCGCGATCCTATAAACCCCAGCAAAACCTCCGCCTCACTTTCCTTGTAGTTGTTGTTGTTGGTGAGACAGACAGACACCAACTCAACGTCCCGCTCACTCTCTCTCTCTCCCCAAAGCTTCATGGTTACACGGAGAGACAGAGAAAGAAAAGAGTAAGAGGAGCATGCAAACCCTGAAACATGTCATATTTTTGTCCACTTTCGACCCTCCGGTTTTACTTAATTCACGTGCAAGCCACGCCCGCCACCGCCTTTTTCCATCGTCTTGCTCCAGTAATCCTACTCTGACTTCGATTTCCGTCAATCATGGCAGCAGCCCAATCAGTTATCTCCGACGTCGAAGCTGTGATGGAGTTTTTACGCAAAAATGGGCTAAAAGAGGCGGAGTCCGCTCTTAAGGAGGATATTATTGAGAGAAATGAATTGGGTTCTTTTGATTTCGAGAAGTTCTTGTTTGAGTTGCCTCCGGTTAGAATTCCGGCGGCTCTCCGGCGACAGGAGGCCGAAGGCAGAGGCCGGTCAAGATCTCATTCTGTGTCCGCCTCGGATAATGATGAGTTTGTGAGCTTGGGGTCTTCTACTAGCGGTGTGTGCTCCTCAGGTATTGGTTGCTCTGTTGTTTTTTTCTTTCTCTTTTGGTTGATCAGTTTCCTTCTGGAAATAGTAGAATTCAAATTATGCGTTTTGCAAGATCTCTGGTTAACATAGTTTAATGTTCTTCAAACGCCTATTTCTGGAGCTTTGGAGATGAAGAATTTCTGCTTAATTTGTCAAAATTGATGTGGATCTTTTTCTTTCACGTGTTTGTGGAGGATCTTGCAAATGGAGCTCCAATAGAAGCCCGTGGGGTGCTATGATAAGATTCCTAGTATTTGTTCCTTAAACTATTAGCAACCAAACCTTTTGCTATTTTCATTTGTTTGAATTGATTTGTGCTCTCCTCTGGAGTGCATTCTATTGAGATGCGCATTGCAATAAAAAAAGGCACTTCTCCTAGGTAAAGACTCCGAATTTGATCATCCTGGTGTACTTGAGATTGAACTTCATGAACTCTTGAGGGTGCTATCTCTACTTCACCCATCATCATTCAACCTTTTTACTAAGTACAGTTTTATATGGGGGATAAGAGAAGGATTTAGTAAACAAGCACCTCCTTCATTGTTTAGTCACTAAGTCTGTGTGTTGATTGTCCCAGATAAAAAAAAGTATACACTTATCCTGAGTAATTTACTTTTAGTAGAGTAAGTAGCTACTTAGCAAGCATCCAAAAATTTTCCATATGCCCAGTAAAACTATGAGATCACAGAAAAGGCTTTCCTAGTGCAGAAAGCTCCCACACACTTTGGGGTTTGGGGAAGGGTTAAATGTATGCAACCTCACCTTTGTTTACAAACTTCGAATAATTTTCTGGGAGATTTTGGTACCTGGCAATATCTTATCTTTACTTAGACAATGCTCTTAATTTAGCATTCTTACTCTTTTCAAATTCTGTAGAATTCACCAATCCATATGGACTACATTCTGCATCTAATGCTGATTCAGAAAGTTCATCTGAAAGGCTATCTCAGTTTGGCACAGCACGTGACTACCCCGATTTTGATATGCAAAATGACCTTTATTGGTATGATGAAAAAGATGAGGGCTACTTCATGACGCCCTGCTTTAATGAGCTGGACTACTGTGGGTCTCCAAGTGAGGATAAGTTCATCATGACATTAGAGACTGGAGGTCAACATGAAAGATTTTTGGATTCAAGTGAAAAATATGAAGGATTTGAAACAGAAAAAAGCAATGATTACCCAGATAAATCCTTCCCTCTTAACATTTCTATGTGTGAAAAAAGTGAATTTAAAACAGAGGATTTTGTTTTTGATAAAAGAAACAATCCTGAAGGAGGTACTCTGGGAAAAGGTTGTCCGGTCTCCCCTTGCAAATGCTGTGCAGGAGCAGACAGAATTTATTGCAAGGATCCCTTTGCAAATGTTTACATAAGCTCCAAAGAAGCTGATTTCAGTGATTTTCAATCAAAATGTGGGGATTTTCCTGCTTATTGTGATATAGGTCCTGTGCATAGAGAAGACAAAAGTTCCGACTACTCTTCTGCAAAGGTTCTCAAAAGTAGCTGGACCGAAGGGATTAAAAATGTATCTGATACCATGCCAAATAGAAGTGATGACTATGAAGTTGGGGATGGTGTAGATGTGAATGGAGAAGAGCTTGAGCTTGGGAATGCTGCAGATGGAGAGGGCGTCCATGCTGATGAGCTTTGGATGTCCAATGCTCAAGAGGATGATTATGAGGTATTCAATCTACGAATCATACACAGGAAAAACAGGTGTGTTTGAGATGTTGCACCTTGGAACTTTTGGTTGCATGGTGGATGAAAACTTGGTATTGTGTATAGTGGAGCTAGTTAAAATTGCTAGGAACAGCTATAACTTGATCATATTAGTTTGAATTTTCTCAAATTATTCATCTGTTTCAAGTCAAAATATTGTTCTATGTTAATGGTTGACCATTTTTTTGTGGCAGTGGAATTGTTCCCACTGTATTTTCTTTTCTTTCTTTTTTTCTTTTTTCCATTGTTACTGGACAAAGTTGCAATACTTGCAATTTGTTTGACATTCACAGGACTGGATTTGAGGAAACCAAGGATCTGCCTATTGTGCTAAATACTGTCATTGCAAGCAGATATTATGTCACTGAATATATAGGTTCAGCAGCTTTTAGTAAGGTTGTTCAGGCACATGATCTTCACACAGGAATAGACGTTTGCTTGAAGATTATAAAAAATGATAAAGATTTTTTCGATCAGAGTTTGGATGAGATTAAACTTTTGAAGCTTGTGAACAAATATGATCCAGCTGATGAACACCACATTTTGCGCCTTTATGACTACTTCTATCACCAGGTATGCTTGGAACAGCTCAATTTAAATAATTATTTAATTTACTTATGCAATATATTAGCTGCTAACACTCTATTTATGTATTTTTGAATTAGCTCTATTACACGGATATAGAAATTCGACATGCTGTTAACACAGATGAGATACTATTTGATAGATACATATGCTTTTAACATGGATGCACTTATTTATATGATCATTTCACATTTTATATTTGGTAGTTTTCACTTTTTTTTCCCCCAAAAATGTGTGTACCTGTATTAGGATATAATTTTCTATATACATGTTTATATTCATGAACGTCATTATCCATTGCACATTTTATTAAGTTTTTTAATTTATTGTCAAAATAATGGGTATAGGACAATTAGTTGCACATTTATATCTCTTGAATGGACGGTTACACTGTTGGATGCATATTGTGATGTCGTCCATGTTATTCCCAAGTCAAAAAACCTACGTCCATGTAACATTTCACTTTTTAAATACCTACCCTCTTATTGTTGTGTTTATGCCTTCAAAAAAAATTTTTAACAAATGAATTTTCACTTCTTATTCTCTTGTATTCCAAGGGCCTACCATCCTTTTACTTCATTCGTTTAAGCATTTAGAGGGATCTTTTAGGCATCATTAACTGGGACTTTTCATATGCAAATTACTCTTTGCATGTTTTCTGCTTTTCATGGCATGCTAGTTATCGCTGTTCTAATCAGACCTTATTTTGAGAGATCAATTTGGTTGCCTGGCCCAAAAGGGACTGGAAAGTATGCAGCCACGTGGCTTCTAAAACTTCTCAAGTCATATTGAGACTTGTCCTCACCATCAGCCATATCCATCTCTAAAAGGAGGTCCATGGTTTGAATCCCTAGCTTTCAAACTACCAAAACCAATACCATTTCTTAAGTTCCCTTCCTTCCATGCACTCCGTCGACAAGTGTTAGTGTGAGACCACTGTTGTTGTCATAAAAGTCAACTGCTATGGCATTCCTGAACTTAATAAGATTGCTAACCATTGGACACTTATGGATGACTTCGGTATCTATTGAAACACACGAACTATCAGCCTTTGGGTCTTACTCTACAGGGACTGATAGTACAACCATCAGCTTGTAGAACCTTTAACAATTTCTTCCATTCTCCTAAAGTTGAGTTCTGACACTGCTGCTAATATCTCCTAGTGAAAACATCTCTACAGGAGCATCTCTTCATAGTTTGTGAACTCCTGAAGGCAAACCTGTATGAATTCCAAAAGTTTAACCAAGAAGTGGGTGGCGAAGCTTATTTCACTTTAAGAAGATTGCAGGTTAGTTCGATTACCTAAATATTATATTGATTTTCTTCTGGTGTATTTGTGTTTCTTTTTTAAAGGTTTTGTGTAGCCAGTTAGTCCTGCAATTGAACTATCTTTTTGTGTTTGTAACAGACAGCATGAAACATGTTTAACTTTGGGCTTCATTTTACAGTTCATAACCCGTCAATGTTTGGAGGCACTGGAATACTTGCATCATTTAGGAATTATTCATTGTGATCTAAAGCCTGAAAACATTCTCATAAAGAGTTACAGGAGATGTGAGATAAAGGTTATCGATCTTGGAAGCAGTTGCTTTCAGTCAGACAACTTGTGCTTGTATGTGCAATCTCGTTCATACAGAGCCCCTGAAGTCATTCTTGGTCTCCCTTATGACCAAAAGATTGACTTGTGGTCTCTTGGGTGCATCTTAGCAGAGCTTTGGTCTGAAGAAGTATGTCTTTGCTTCGCTTTTTCATACTGCTAAATAGAAGTTTATAATATTTCTAACCATTGGAGGCTTCATGAATTCAGCATATATTGAACTGTCTTTTTGTGTTAGTAACCTCTGACCCTGTTGTTTATTTTTTGCCTGCAACTTCAAGGAACAGGCTCCTTGTTTACTGTGATCGGCAATTTATTCCAGTTCTCTATGCCTATAACAGGTGCTGTTTCCAAATAATGCGGTTGTGATGATCCTTGCAAGAATGATAGGGATCTTGGGTCCTATTGATTTAGAGATGTTGGAAAGAGGACAGGAATCACACAAGTACTTCACTAAAGAATATGACCTCTATTACTTAAATGAGGTTTGTCCTTCCTTTAATTGCAATAAACAAGAAAAAAAAAAAGAAGAAGAAAAAAAAACAAAAGAATTATTTTCGGCACCTTAGGGTCCTAGTTAAGGTGCATAGCAATGAAACACAAGTCACAAAATCCCTCTTCATTTTCCCTTCTCCCTTCCCAAACCTAAAAGCAGAAAATTACTTAGAATGTTTTTGTGTTTATATTTTATTGTGAAATCTACTATTTTTAATTTTCTTTACATTCTTATGAAAGATTTAGTATAATTAGATCTCACATCCACCATAATTCATAATAAAACAAAATTGTGAGAAACAATTCATTTAACTGAAACCAATTAAATTTAAGATTAAGATTTTATCTTTGTTGTTTTCTAGTTCAAATAATGCTTATTGATTATCTTTTTTCCTCTTCTATAAAGATTATCTTGTTTTCCTGGTTGTTAAGATAGAGAATGATCCTGCCTTCAGTTATTGTGGCTTGGTCTTCATCTATACTTTGGAATTGGACAATCTGGTTGCCTTGATATCCCAATGACAGCAAGATGCGGCAGAAGCATCCCATGATTAAATATGTATATTGAGACCATTTATCCTTAGAGGTCCATATAATAGTAATGATGTGTCCTTGGTCACTGAATGTCCTTCTTGTTATCAACTGACATTCGTCTCTTGGCGTCCAGGAAACGAACCAACTCGAGTACCTAATTCCTGAGGAGTCCTCATTGCAGCATCATCTACAAATTGATGATGATGGGTTCATTGACTTTGTGAGAAATTTGCTTGAGATCAATCCCCTGAGGCGTCCAACTGCAACAGAGGCACTAGAGCACCCTTGGCTCTCTCATTCGTACTGATCCAGTTGACTCTCAACTTCTGGTGTATATACTGCTTGTGTGGATCGCGTCCATCACTTCAAGAGTTGAACAGGTTTCAGAAGAATAATGTAATGCATCAAATTTTTTAGTCCTTGGCTACTTCGTGCTCGCGGTGGCTAACTCAAGCCTGCTTATTGTGTAGATGAATTTGTCTTTCCATCCCCTCCTTTCTCTTTTATTGGCCTTGATGGCAATACACTAACCTACCTTTGCCAAGGTCAGGTGTTCGAGGGCTGGGAAAGGAATGTGGAATTTTCTCTCTTTGGCATTTCTTCATTTGTTGTGGAGGGGGGGGGGGGTTGTAAGAATGTAAGTTGTATTAGACGGGGCATCCATTTGTTGGGAAACAGAAAAGGTCAATAAAATCATCAGCATACAAGTATTGATTTTGATTCTTGACAACGGTGAATGTATTTCTCCCCATAAACCAGTATTCCCGCTGTTTGGGATTGCTTTTTTTTTTTTTTTTGGGGGTCTGTAATTCTTTGTAACTGTTAGATGGGGCGCACCTTTCACCAATTCAGTGGAATTCAAGAAAGTGGCCTTCTTGCCTGCTCTCCCTCAACAACTGTGATTAAACTAATGCAAAAATGACACGGTCGTGCTGTCATTTTTGTGGTCTTTGTTGATTGCATCCATTCTCAGGTCCAGAGTCCAAGCCCCCAAAATTTTGTTGCCCGACGACGTGTGACTGATTGATAGCCGTCTCTCAATCGGCGCCGCCTCGGTCAACACAGGACTTCGGGATAAGTTACTGATAAATTTTGTATTAACTCGTACGAAAAACGGAAAGATTGTATATTTAATTCCTGAAAGGAAATCGCACGGTCGCAAGCATAATTGCCAAACCTTTAAAATTTAAATAACGCCAAAATCAGGACACAAAGATCGGCATAATTGATAGGCACGCATTTGGAATCTTACTATTTTTCGTCGCGACGCAAAGTCTTCGAGTCGGAGCTTTGAAATAGAGATTTCAATTTTCGGATAAATTACATAATTCATTTTTATTTTTATTACTTAATTTTAATTTATCACAATTAAATTATTAATTTTTTTATTTTAATTTAATTACCTTATTATTTTATTAAATAAAAAGTTATAGTATTTATCTATTCAATAATATATATTTTAAGTAATTAAATACATTACATGTATTTTTATTAAATTAATATCTTTATATGCTAAAATTATTTTCATTATTTCAAAGAGAAAAGGTTTTTGTTTTGTTTTTACTTTTCCCAATCATCCTAATTACTGTTGCATTGTTAATGCAACGATGAAAATAATTTTAGTATTAAAAATATGTTAAATTCAACAAAAATACGCGTTTGAATTTATTTATATAATAAAATATTACTTAATAGATAAATTTTATAATTTTTTTATTTAATAGAGCGACAGAGAGATTAAAATAAAATAAAATAAAAATTAAGTAATTTAATTATAATAATTTTAAATTAAATTATAAAAATCAAAAAAATAATAATTGCAATGATACATTATATAAATTACCCTTTTTTTTTTTTGAGACAAAAGCTTCGAATTAAAGTCATGCCCCACAGCAGAAAAAAAAAAAAACAATAGATTGTCACAGAAAACGGATACCGTATAGTACGAGACCAACAACAATTGTGGAGAATTTGTTTTCAAATTTTGTAGGCATTTTCGCCCAAAATTTATCACCATATCGTTTTCCTCGTCGGCTGTGAACTGGTGCGGTCGGTAAATCAGTAGGCCTCCCGTAAGGGCTGCGAAGCAGCCACGTTGAGCGCAAAGCAATGACCACGTCAACATCTTACAAAACCTCAAGCACGGTTCCAGGAGGGCAAAAACTCTGAACATCGCCCATAATGTTTTTTCCTTTCCCCCCCCCCTTTTTTTTTTAAATTGTCCCCCTCGTCCCCGAAATAAATACAGTTTACGTAAAAATTTTAAACATCGCGTCTAATTTTTTTATTTTTTAATTTTTTTTTTGTGATTGCCCCCTTTTTTCTAAAATTTGCTTCTATAAATTTTTTTGATGTCCTAATTATCTCTTAAATTTGTTCTCACTAGACTTTTTTAGTCCCCTTTCTCGTACCTTTGACCATGCTGAAAATTTTTTTGTGGATCCGTGCTTAACTTGCATGTACAACTCAAGTCGAGAATAATAACATAAGAAAAAAAAAATATACTAAATTATATTATATTTATGTAATAAAAAATTAAATTATAATATATATTGATTAAATATAAATTTTATAATTTATTAAATGCTGTTAAACTCAAAATATAAATTTTTAAAGCTTTTTTATCGATCGAAAAGCTTTCCTGTAAGATTGCAAAATTCTCTGGGTCACACACATTTGAACGGCACGTGGGATTAGTTTTAACTTCAAAGTTCAAACTCTGTGTTCCAACTCTCTCTCTCTCTCTCTCTATCTAGACTTGATAGAGCAAACCATTCGGCACGATGACCACGACTGAGAGAGAGAAGAGGCACGGAAGGATAGAGAGACAGCCAGCATTTAAAATAACATTAATTAATTTATAAAAAATAAAATTGCAAAACATGCAAGCAAAATCCAACTCAAATACATAACAGAACTTGCTCTGATTGGCTCTTGAAAGCAGCGCAACAACCCCCACCACCAACAACTCCACGTCCACCGCGGCCTCCGCCGTCTCCGCCATTCTTCTTCTTCCAATAGATTCCGGTCGATGGCCACCGAGCTGACACGGGCCGAGGTGGTGTGCTCGCCTCGGCCCCTGCGAGTGTGGACAACACTCTGGAGCTGGCTCGGTTTCTTCTTCCAGATCTTCCTCACCGTCCTCAGGGCCTTAGGCCACCTTCGTCTGCTCTCTCCTTCCTCTTCTTCTTCTTCTTCTTCTTCTCACGCCTTCAAGCCCCTGCCAGTCGTCGAGTTGCTGGATTCTGATCTTCCGCCTACTGTCGAGATCGCCACTGGTCCCGTGTCCCCTCGCGCCGATGACCCTGTCCAGAAACTAACAGTATTTCTTCTCCCGTCCTTACCAATCATTTTTCATTTTCATTAGCTTGTGGGTAGGTCCTGATTTACTGTTCCGTTGGCTGTCGACTGGACTATATTTTTGAGAATCGTCGTTTCTATTTTAGTGACTCCGATTTGTCACAAGAAATGATATTTGAAAAAAAAAAAAAAAAAGAGAACGAAAACTAAATAATAATAATCTAGTTGTCCGTTAATTATGAATTTTAACGGGTAGAAATATGGTTGGAACTGTTTTAGCCTGAACAAGAAGTGTTGGTTTAACGTTTGGAGTATGTTCTACTGTTCTCAGACTTGTGTCTTATATGAACTCCTATTTGTTTCTGATCACCACCTGTTCGATGCAATGATTCCTAGCAATAGCACCATGCCTTCGTTTGCTCATTGTTTAGTGTCTTTGAGTTTACAGTTGCTCAAATTCACCATGCCTTTATCTCTTAATCCTCTGTTCTTTCCATGAAATTATTAGCATCTGAAACGAAAACGGGCTTTAGCTTTTTTGAATTGAGAATCACTTGGAAAGAGTGACCTTGATGGATCTTCAATATCCCAATGCATTTGAGAAGCTTTCAAAATCCATATTGCAGGTGGTTCTTGACTTGGATGAAACTCTGGTACATGCATACGAGACATCGAGCATGCCGAGTGTCTTACGTAATCAAGCCATAGAGGCTGGATTGCAGTGGTTTGAGCTGGAGTACGTTTCTTCAGACAAGGTTGTTTTAATCATTCTGTTGTAAGAAAATTAGATTGAATTATCTTGTTGAGAAAATATTTTGATTTGAGGATGTTGGGATTTGAAGGAATGTGAAGGAAAATCTAAGATCGATTATGTTACGGTGTTTGAGCGTCCAGGGTTGGGTGAATTCCTAAAACGACTTAGTGAATTCGCAGACCTTGTGCTATTCACTGCTGGCCTTGAAGGTTTGCTTATGACTTCGCCTAGAATATGGCTAATTATCTGTTCATTTGCTATAGTTTCTTGAAAGTTGCAGTGACTATCTAAGAATGTTTGCAGGCTATGCTAGACCACTTGTTGACAGAATTGATTCAGAAAATCTATTTAGTCTTCGTCTTTATCGACCTTCAACAATTAGCACGTAAGCTTTGCCTTTTGAGTTTCTCTTTACCCTTGTATCCTTTTTCCTCAAGTTTTGGACAAGTACTATGAAACCTGCCATTTGAAGTTTTATTCTTTATCGTTTAATTATTCACTGCTTTTAAAAAGGCATGGAAGCATATACAGTCAAATGCTATGTTATGGTCAGTTCATGCTTGACAAATATGATCCTTCCTAACTATCAGCTTCTGTGGGACAACCTGCTTCTTGATCGTTTTTTAGCAAATGATTAATTGTGGGAGAATGTAGATTATACATGTAGCATAGATTAGCCATGGACAGCCCTAATTAGTCTATTTGCTGACTAAGGAAACAGACTATCAGAATTGACTGCTGCATGCTTTTGCAATTGTTAGTTTCTGCTGGTCAATCTTAGGAATCATAATTTCCATGTCTGATAGAAAATTTAAGCAAAATAAAAACCAACCATCACATATTCAATTGTCTTAGAATCCCTGGCTAGGATTGTGTGCCTGGTAAAACAAACTTGTGAAGATTACTTTTCATTATATTCATGATAGCTCGACATTGAGTCAAACTATTCTTTATATGGGACCATATATCCGCTTGCAAGACTAGAAAAAAAGGCAAAGTATTCCCAAATCCTATGGAAAGTGAACTAGTTTTCTGTTTTCCTCATTCTACAGGAGGCTTTGTTTTGTTATTTTTTTGCAATGAGTTGAATTGGATCACTAATGATCTTTACAATTGTCAGCCAGAGAATTTGGGTAATGACTTAATTTCTTTGGAGTGTTTTGTTCCAATTCCCTGTAAGTTGTTGAATGGGTAAATATTTCTGACTGTTTGCATCCCTTAATTAAAGACATGAGCAAGTTCAAGCACTTACCTGTACAATCTAGCTATAATCAATTGTGTGGTCTTTTCTTGACTACCCATGAAGCTTGAGATTACTTTTACCCTGAAATGCCTCTGATGCTGCTATTGAACAGCAAATACCGGGAGCATGTAAAGGATCTCTCTTGCCTAGTGAAGGATCCATGCCGAATTGTTATTGTTGACAACAACCCTTTCAGTTTCTTGTTACAACCACTAAATGGTATTCCATGTGTTCCATTTTCTGCAGTGCAGCCACATGATACACAGGTATCAATCTAAGTTAGTGAAATTGCAGAATCAATTGTGGATCTTGTTTGTTCACATGCCTATGACTTCTCTTTCTTTATTTTGTGTTAATTAGCTTCTGGATGTGGTTCTTCCACTCCTCAAACATCTCTCTCAGCAGAAAGACGTGAGGCCTGTGCTTTATGAAAGATTCCACATGCCCGAATGGTTTCAGATGCAGGGAATCCCTTCTTCTGGTTCGACGTAGTAGCAAGAAGATTGTGTGCAATGAAAATCATCTCCCTTTCTTTGTACCACTCGCAGAGTCATTTCGTTCAAAGGCAGTATCTTGCTGTAGGAAACCTGACCTTCTGTATTGGATTAACGTGCATGCCGGAGGCATTGATGAAAGGTAAGAAAACAAAAGGGAAGTTATCTGCTGCTTTGATTGATCAGATAGGTACACAAATGTATGTCCGTAGAATTGTCCATACTTTGATCCTTATTGTAATTTTGTTTGTAGGGTTGCGGGCCTGTTGAATAAAATTATAAATATTTCAGATAACTGTAGGACTAATTGTTTGTAGTTTACACATTCCTCGTGGTGATGCTAGCAGGGCGAGAGGGAGAGTGCGAAAGAAGAGGGAATGCAGAGAGAGAGAGAGAGAGAGAGAGAGAGAGAGAGAAGGAATCAAGGAGAAACAGTTTAGAGGGTTATACAGGGAGAGGTGAGAGGGGTGTAACCAAAGCCCACAGATTTGGGTTGGGAGAGAGAATTCCCAGGGACACCAAAATTTGAACCCACTCTGAGATGGGAAAATTTTCATGAAAATTCATTTTAGTTTTTGTTTTTGTTTATTTGAGTCATACAACTATTTCTCTGTCTATTTCAATCCTACAATTTTATTGAAACGAATCATCTTAGTATTATTACCAATGTTGTTTCTATTCGTTCAGATTAATGTGATAATCGATTTATAAGTAGACTTTTATATAAAGATATGAAAATAAAATATTCAATTATTGGATTCAGATTTTTAGAATAAAATTTTATTTTATTCTCTAAGTGTGATTATTAATTATTGTCTAAACATAGTTTCTCTATTTGATAAAATCAATTTAAAAGCAAGTAAATTTATAAAACACAATTTTATCCTACCAAAATTAAAGGAAAAAGGAAATCTGATTT
Source organism: Bruguiera parviflora (assembly GCA_019804595.1). Classification (NCBI taxonomy): domain Eukaryota; kingdom Viridiplantae; phylum Streptophyta; class Magnoliopsida; order Malpighiales; family Rhizophoraceae; genus Bruguiera; species Bruguiera parviflora. Next base: position 1,839,199 of record CM034054.1, on the reverse strand, counting down.
GGCGGAGGCAAAATTAGGATAAAACAGTGTCTAAATATATCGAACACCCACGAGAATTTTGTCTCCGTATCATATTTCCTCTTCCTTTAATTTGATATTTAATTTAATTTAATTTAATAAAACAGCGTACTATTATTTTGTTAAGTTTGTGACTATTGTATATTTAAAAACTTATGCCGAAAATAATTAATAATCAATGAGAGAAAATATTATTTTAAAATTTTGATTTTTCCATTTGTATATTTTATTTTCTATTTTTATATAAAATGTTGTATAAAAATATTTACCTCATTGATAAACTTGAGTAAAAAGTTAAAAAATAAAGAAAATCTGTGGAACAGTAACATATGTGATGAACAATAATAGCGTTAGTAACGAAGTGACAAGTTAATAACATTAGATTCAGATTGATTCATTTGAAATGGAAACGGTTGAAAAAATTGGAGTCGAGTCTCAAATGGGCAAAAATGAATAATTTTTTTATATTTTTTTAAAAAACGTTGTTGGAAATTTCATCTTGTTTTTGCCTCGAAAGTCTCGTCACTCTACTGTAACTGTATGTGCAAGCAACGCCAATCATCTGTGTGTCGCGATATATTTTGAATTAAGAAAGCAGCGTCGGGTCCACGTCGAATTCAAAAAAAAAAAAGAAAAAAAAAAATCCCGCTTGCCACCTGCACGTTGAGGCTAACAAGCAATTAATGTTGTCAACATTAGTTTAATGGTTCCCCGAGTCAATTAACAAAACGGAAAACTCTTATCGGGGGGTTCCTTCAACGATCACTTTCCCATTTTCTTTGACCTGAGCCTACCGCAAAATATGGCGGCTAACAGTGTCAGCCCACAACCACCGCCACCACTACCACCACCACCTAGCGTGAGTGGACCAATCTCCGCTCGCTCGTCAAGAGCATGGTATACATCATCCACATGGTTACGCGGGGTAGGTCCCAGCTGGGAATCAGGCCCGCTTCCCATCCCGGGGAGTGGTTGACCAACTTTCTTAAGAGGGCTAGAAATTGGACAGGGCGACCTGTCTCCTTTGCCACTAGAAATTGTCCGTGCTGGTGGCTACCAAAAAAATACCGAAGCAGAATGCGAGCTCGTGGGCGGCGACAGCTTTGTCAGGGTCAGAAAAAGGCAACAATGATGATATATTAATCAAGGGTTTAATACTTTAATTACCCAACCGACATGATGTTAGGAACTTGAGCCTTCTGCAGCATTTGTTCCGTTCCGACTCTGCACCTCCGTCCTAACAACAAGGAAAGTCCCTATAACAATCAAACTGGGTATAAAAGCGCCGCAGATAATTCGTCTTAATTAGGTAAAGATTTAAAACATGTAATCACAGCAACCTTACTCGGTCCCCGGAACAAGTGAGCGGTTGTTTTCAAAGGAGCCAAGGTCGACCTTTTGACGCAGAAGCATTAAGAAATGATCTACACGCCAAAGTCAATACAATTAACTCAACGAGGAAAGAGGCCGATAGACAATTCGTTACACGACTTAAACAACAAGAAGCCATAAACTTCAATTTCTGTCACGCCTGTTTTCATTTTATATCGTAAGCAGAATAACTTTTAGGGCTTGTTTAGCGTTATTATGATTCTTTAATTTCTAATTTATTTTCACCCCAACAACAAGAATTCTGTTGGTTACGGTTCCTTGATTTCATTTTCTTTACTTTTGCAATCACTTTTTTTTTTTTTTTTTTATATATGAGAAAAAAAAATCACCATTTTAAAACCACAAAATGAATATTTCAATTTGTCGTTTTGTTTCCTCCTATTATATATGCCATTTTTGGCCTCTCTCTATGCCACTCGTCCCTATCTCTCTCATGCTTCAATTTTTTTTTTTTTTTGTCTATACTTTTTCTTCATCTATCTACTTTCGGTTTCTCCTCTTTGTATTTTATCACAAAATTATATGCATTCCGAGTATATAATAATTAATAATTAAAATATATGATAATTAAAAATTATTCATAAATAATGAGTAATAAATATAAAAATACATACTTAATTATAATTTATTATTCAAAAAGTATAAAATATAATAAAAATAAAAATATAAAATAAATATAATGTAATTGAAACATATTTTAAGATATTAAAAGTAGTTTTTTTTTTTCTTTCTTTTCAAAATAACATAATATAAGTTTAAGGAATAAGAGTGTATTCTTCTTATTTGTTGTTGTGTAATTTATATTTTTATTAAAATGAATGTTGAGGATGATGGCTGACGTTTTATTATTAACGCTGAAATTATAATTATGAACATTTGTTGTAAAAACTTTTTAGCTTTTGCTTCGAGGTTTAATTATATTAATTCTTATTCTAAATTGAAATATAATATATGCCTTATTTTTTATTGTCAATAAGTCACATGTTAATAGCAATTCGTAATTTTTTTATTAAAAATAAAAATAATTATAGTAATAAAATTATCAATAAAAATTATAAAGAAAATAAAAAATAATAAAATTAGAATATCGAATAATAGAAATTAACATGAAGAATTTGATGGTAGAACCAAACAACCCTTGGTTGAATATAGAAACAATAACGAAAACTAACACCGGCCAACCAAGATGAATCGGCTCGAGGCGTCTTGGCCAGCTTCTCGATGAACGCGTTGATGCTAAGCATGGAAAGAATGTCAGAGAGATGCAAAATTGAGGTTGAATCTGACTCACATACGCAAGAATCAGCCATCAACTGAGCTTGTTTATAAGGTTCAATCCTCACCCACTGCCAGAAAATGCTTCCCAAGAAGCAGCTTAGAAAAAGGAGCATTTTAGGTCCCTGCTAGCAAAGCTAGTAAACCCACTGTGGTGTATAAAGACGCGGGTCCTCCGTTCTCTCCTGGGAACTAAGGGACCCTTTTCCCACCACTAAGGGCTAACTAACTTCACTGATGTATTACAATTTCATGTTGTGTGGTTTCCAGTTGCATGGGCCTTTTACTAAGGATGAAAAAGTTAAAAAAAAAAAAAAAACTGCCTATTTTTCTATAGAGTTTTAGCGCCTTCTTGTCCAAGACTATGCGCCATTTTGAATTTGTCTGCATCAGAGTTTGATTTATGTTGTTGGGATAAAGAGTCCAATAACTTTACCACTAAATTACGCGATACAAAATCGAGTTTGCATGCGAGTTAAAATAAATCGATAGAAATCGAAATAAAATTTAAATTTGAAATTTTAGTTACCCTCAAAAGGGAAGAAAAAAAATGAAAAGAAAGAGGGAAAAAGAGAAGAAAAAAAAAAAACTACAAGATGCCATTTTTAAGCTGTTATATATGACTCGTAATGCAGGCTTGAAGCAAATGCGATGGTGTTATAATAAATTAAAGAAGGAAATAGAAAGGAGAAGAAAAAGGACTGGCTTTTAAGTTTGGCCAAAAAGCAAACACGATGCTCAGTGGCTACAACAGGAAACAATCGCAAGGACGTAGAAATTAACTGTTAAAATTTCGAGATGCTTATTGTTTTCGGTACAACGGTGAGCTAAAATATAATATTTATTAACTTAAAATCACTAAGACTTGAACATAAAATCTCTGACTTTCAATTTAGCTGGTCCCGACTTCCTCCAACCAGCGTAGTATTATTATTATTATTATTATTATTATTATTATTATTATTAAAGTGCGCAGCAACAAGTCGAAGAAGCGTTGGGTGAAAAAGTACTCCTGACATACACTTTACCGAAAGATGACATTTTCTCGTAGTTATGCATGTAAGCTGGTATCATTCGCGGTGTCTCTTCAAGTGCAACAAGTATGATTACGCTCACTGGCTACTTAGCAGTGGCCCAGGCTCAATGATTTCTTTAATTCTCTCTCTCTCTTTTTTTTTTTTTTTTTGTTAAGGTATCGTCCATATTACTCATATTTCATAGTGTCCCTTTCCGTTGGAATTGCTTCTCGTTTCGTTGGAATTTGTCTTTAATGCTTTCCCACTTCCCACCTTACCGTGCAATTTCTCGAGATGCACTACTATTTTGAGTGGCTTCCTGTATTCCTTCTCCGGCAGCCAATCGTGCGAAAGAGTCGTTTTCTTTTCTTTTCTTTTTTCAGTTTTTTTTTCTCGAGAATCCCGGACCTGCCAGCATGTTTGCACGCGTAGTTTAGAGTAAGATAACGAAATTAGACAGATGTGATCTCCTTTTCAATATATATATATATATATATATATATATATATTATATACATACACACACATCAAGCTCACAACTTTTTTGGCCCACGTAAGATGTTCGTACCAATTAAGACTAGTCTATTTTTTTTTTTTTAAATATAATGTTATGAATTTGCCAATTTATATACGTGTTTAATCGCGAAAAGCAACATATCTACTTCATTGTATATAGACATTCAAATTTTACCTATATGTACCTAAAAAAAAAAAAAGAAAAAGAAAAAAGATTTACATGCCCAACAAGGCATCATTTAAGGGTTTCTCATTTACCATATTTAAGGCTTTCTTTTTTGGCCATAGTTAGTAGACTTAAGATGATCGTATCAATTAAGACCAGTTTAATTTCGGTTCCCTTTTTTTCTTTATTTTAGTTTTGAAAATAGCTATACATGAAAAATAGACCACATTAAGTAATCTCGTAAATGTGATCATAAAACTAATAAAAATGTCCAATTTAAATTCTAATCAAAGCCAATTAATATTTTAAAAGAGAGAAAAAAAAAAAAGCAATTACAGAGTAACTAGATCCGGAGGTGGGACTTGCGATATTTGTATTCTTTGTAATCCAAATTTTATTTTGAGAAACATTTTACTATGCAGCATTTGATGCGTCAAATATTTAATGTCTCATAATTCAGTTGGTTAACATGTCATTTATATGTATTTGCTTATGAGATTGAATAATAAGAATAATATTAATTTTTTTAAAATTTTTTTTGTACAAATTCGCGAAACTTGTGCTCCAGAACCTCCAACGAACAATTTTATTTTTATTTTTTTTTTGTTCTTTTTGACAAGCTAGCCCCGAAGGGTTGCGTGGTCAGCTACAATCAACACCTACACACGCAAACACATATATACTGCAACGACTAAAATGTGCTCCATTTAAAACAAAATGTAATGCACTGTTTGCACGTATTACATTATTGAAAAGATACAGATATTTTTGCAGTTAAAAAATTCCCTATAGCCTGATAGCACATTCTTTTTTTGGGAAGGGGGGAGGGCATTTGACAGGTTACTTGAAGAAAATGGCATAGGGACCATTATTTTCTTTTTTCTTTCACATGAAAATGATACGATAATATACATTCAATTATAATGATCATGCATTTTTCACTTACAAATAGGCAACCGATAGTCTTAGAATGTTGACACAGATAATAAATTTTTTAAAAAATATATATATATATCTATCTATCAATAATAATTATATGAATATAAGCATGCACATAAAAAAAACATATCAAAATTAAAATATGAAATTATCAGTTAAATAATACGTATTAATATGAAACAATTTTTTTCCAAAATTTTAATATGAATCCAAAAAATATGCATCTATTAAAATAATATCTCATTTTTATTAACAACGATTTTATTATCTATTTAAAACTTTAAATAAAAATGAATCGTTCACTCCCACATGTTACTTTAATGTCTCGTGTGCATCAATATGTCAAGTTCCTTTATCTATATAGAACTTCATATCGAAATGAATTGCTCGGGCCTACTTGTTTCTTTCTAGAAAGAGCATGCTCCTTGCAAGCATGTCCCTAACATCCCACCGGCGGGTAATCACACTTTTAGGCATAGAAACATAGCTTTTAGACTCGGATCCGGCATTGATCCGAATCGAAGACTAGATCATTAATCAAGGATATTTAATATTTTTTATAATTAATATAATTTTATGAATTATAAGTGAATGTAAATATTTGTATTATAATCATAAAATAAAATTTCACTTATTTGCTTGATATTTTTTGATGAATTTATTATTTTAGTATAAAGTATAAATACATATTGTGAAATGCCATAAATAAAATAAATTTTGATTGAATTAAGAATATGGTATTTAAAATTTAAAATTTAATTATTTTTAGTAATGAAATATTTTGGTATAAAATGTAAAAAAAAAAAAAAAAAAGAAACTGAAATGAAAGAAAAATCTAGGTTCGAGTAACTAGACCGATTCAACTACATGTCAACCATGTCAATTCGAGTCAATTATCAAATTAGGTTTTTTTTTTTTCTTTTCCATTTATAACATTTTATCTGGTAACACAATCAATCAGATCTTTAATCTTATTGTTGTCTGTTCTCGAAAGTCGGAAAACGTTGCAAGTTATCTAATGACATATTTTCCCTATGATAAAAATGGAACGGCCAAAGGTTTTTTAATTTTTTTTTTCTTGTAGAACACAAGGGGCTTTTTTGTTCGTTCTTTTTTTAAAAAAATGACAAATAATATATAAAAAACATATTAATTATTATATTCATAACTTAAGATTAAATATTATTTATTAATATATTTATTTAATTTTTTTAAATAAAAAATTTACCGATCGATAATTTTATTTAATTTTAATATTAATAAATTTAAAATTTAATACTATACTTTTTATATAAAATTTTATTTATTAACAAAAATCAAAAATAAAAAAAAATTAACTTAATTAAAAATAAAGAAAAAATACAACAAATTATTAACTAAACTACCACTTCATGAATTCGAATATTGCTGATAAAGGACAAGGGACCAGAAACATGAATTCGAATTTTATTTATCGTGACAGGCAGGGACGGCTAAATTTAATATTTGGGGAAGCTAAGGAAGATGGTGTCTTTTCTCGTTCTTAATTACTTTAAAAAAATAAAAAAACAAGTTTAACATATCAATTTCTGTAGCGAATCAATAAGTTTTTTTTTTTGTTAAATGTGAGAGTTTCTATATAAAAGACAGAAATATAAGCATAAGTATTTATTACACTGCCGGTGACTTATTAAATGTAATATATATATACACACACACACACACTCTCTCTCTCTCTCTCGCGTACACTTAAAAGATTAACAGTAATAATAATTAAAAAATATATATATCTCATAATGAATATTTAAGAAAAATGCAATTGCTTGTTGGAGTTAACTCCAAAATTTTACTTACACGATACATGGCTTAATTCTTATTACGAGATAAAAAAAAAGTATAAAAAGTAAAAATAAATTATAAAAAAGTGTCGAGTATTAAATGACTATTGAATAAAAATAAATGAATATAGTATAAAAACTCGAACCAAAATATAATTCACGACTCTGTCTGGTAAAATGACCCAAAAAAAAAAAAAAAACAGCACCGAAACAATTCTAACAGTTCCGAAGAAAATGAAGCCTACAAAGCTACAACTTCTTCATCTCTCTCTGTCTCTCTCTAGCTTTTATAAGCGTATCTGATACTTCTGTCTCGTAACCTGAAGTCTCCATTCAGACTCCAGAAAACTGACAATAAAGTCTCATTTCTCTCATCTCTCTCTGTCCCTCTCTCTCTCTCTCTCTCTCTCTCGCTAGGCCAATGAAGCAGGGCCGCCGTCCTAAACCCACCCGCGGTCCAGCCTTCAGGTTCCATTCTTTTAGATGACGAGACCGCCCCTCTCCTCCACCGTTATCCTCTCCGTCGTCGTTACGCTCGTTGCCTTCATTTCCTCTCTTCCAGTCACCCATGCCTTGGGCTCCGGATCCACAATTGCCGTCGTCTCGGCCTCCGCCACCGTCTGCGGCATCTCGGCGGCGCAGCCCACCCAGAGCATCACTTGCTACCGGGGTGGCCAGATTAAAATCGTCCAACCCAGCGTCCCTTTCTCTGCTATTTCCGGCGGCCAAGACTTCTTCTGCGGCCTCCGCGCCGGCGGCTACGCTTTCTTGTGCTGGGATGCATTCGGTTCCGGTTCTTTCTACCCGCAAAGGGTCTACATCAACAACACCGTTCTACTAAACGATCTCTCTGTTGGCGACAATCAAGTTTGCGCGACTGTGAATGATACAACAAGAGGTTTCGATGGTACAGGGACTGTCAAATGCTGGAGAGGCGATGAAGGTGCGGGCGGCCGACAACCCGGTGGCGACGATCGGTTCGAGTCAATCTCATGTGGGTATGGATTTTGTTGTGGGGTTTCGGTGGAAAACGGTAGAATTCGATGTTGGGGTAGCAATTCAATTGCGAGACGAATAGAAACGGATTTTGGAAACATGCCAATGTTGAGCATCGCAGCGGGTGGTTCGCATGCTTGTGGGACGAATTCCACTGGGTTTTTGGTGTGTAAAGGGGATGATAGTGGGGGTCAATTGGATATTCCAAGGAATTCGGCTTCGGAGTATTCACAGTTGGCTCTCGGGGCCAATCATAGTTGCGCTATTCGACAAAGTAATCAATCCGTTGTTTGTTGGGGCGGAGGAGGAGAATACTCTGTTGAAGCAACTCAAGGAGTTTCCTTTGAATCCATTGTCTCCGGGTCAAATTTCACTTGTGGATTGACGACTTTGAATTTTTCAATAATGTGTTGGGGACCTGGGTGGGCTGATGGGTCTATTACGGGGAATCGTCTTTCTTTGCCCGAGACTCTTCCTGGGCCCTGCGTCCGATCGTCTTGTAGTGAATGTGGTTTGTACCCAGATTCTGAGAGATTGTGTTCCGGTTCAGGGAATATTTGCAAACGCTGTCGCTTGAACGTTTCTATACCCTCATTACAACCACCATTGTCATCGCCCCCATCGCCTTCTGTTTCGCCTCCATCCTCTCCGTCAAGAGGATTGAGAGCTGGGTTATTGGCGTTTGCTATTGTTGGATCAATAGGAGCCTTTGCTGGGATTTGCACGATTATTTACTTATTGTGGACTGGAGCTTGCTTTGGTAATAAGAAAATACATAATTCAGTTCAGCCCACTATTACTAGAGCTGGTTCCAATGGCGGCACAACGTCAAACCATAGTGGCTTTTCGAGGTCATCCACAATAAGGCGCCAGAGCTCGAGGGCAATGAAGCGCCAGAGGAGTGGAACCTCATCGAAGCATGCCGACAGAGCCGAGGAATTCACTTTAGCTGAGCTTGTCGCTGCTACCAATGGTTTCTCTTTTGAGAACAAGATTGGCGCAGGTAGCTTTGGTGTGGTTTATAGAGGTAAATTGGCGGACGGTCGCGAAGTGGCAATAAAGAGAGGGGAAACAAGTCAAAAGACCAAGAAATTTCAAGAAAAAGAGAGTGCCTTTGATTCAGAATTATCGTTCTTGTCAAGGCTTCACCATAAACATCTGGTTGGGCTTGTTGGGTATTGCGAGGATGGAGACGAGAGGCTTCTGGTCTACGAATACATGAAGAACGGTGCTCTTTATGATCATTTACACGACAAGAACAACGTTGAAAAGAGGAGTAATGTGATAAACTCATGGAAAGTTAGGATCAAGATTGCACTAGACGCTGCCAGAGGAATCGAATATCTTCACAATTATGCAGTTCCACCCATAATTCACAGAGACATCAAGTCTTCTAACATTTTGCTGGATACCAATTGGACAGCAAAGGTCTCAGATTTCGGATTGTCATTGATGGGTCCTGAATCAGAACAGGATTACAGGCCGACGAAGGCAGCAGGAACAGTTGGGTACATTGATCCTGAATATTACAGTCTAAACGTATTGACTGCAAAGAGTGATGTGTACGGCCTTGGAGTGGTTTTGCTAGAACTTCTAACAGGGAAGAGAGCTATATTCAAGAATGAAGCTGACGAAGGGACACCAACAAGTATAGTGGATTTTGCAGTGCCTAAGATTATGGTTAATGAATTGGTTAAGATTTTGGATCCGAGGGTCGGTCCGCCGGATATCAACGAAGCAGAAGCGGTCGAGCTGGTGGCTTACACAGCAATGCTTTGTGTGAATTTGGAGGGAAAAGATAGGCCTACCATGGCCGACATTGTCGCTAATTTGGAGCGGGCTTTGTCTATCTGTGATGAAAGCCATGGCAGCATCTCTAGCGGTACAATCTCAATTGTTTCTGATTGAAAAATTAAAACCCAGAAAGAAAGAAAAGAAATTCAGTTCAATTTTTATCATTTTTTTTTTTTTTTTAGATAATTCAATTGGCTATACTCTTTCGGGATGGCATAAAGAATTAGGATTCTTTTTTTCTCCTTTCTTTCCCTCTTCCATGTTTTGGCTTACTTTTTATTTGGATAAACTAGAAGAGTTCACCGTCTAACATTGAGCTGTAGTGTAGGATTTTGAGAAACACCGACAGCGAGGAGAATGATTAGTTTACATAATTTCTCATAATGGAGATGTTCTTTTCCTTTTTCTTGGCTATTGAAGTGTCAAGAACCTTTCTTTTCTTTAGCCCTTTTTTTTTTTTCTTTTTTCGGTTCACTTCTCTCTTTTTCCTCTCACCTTCCCCAACAGACATTAAAAAGATAACGACATAACGCAGAGAGTATAGTATTGTATCTGCGTTTGTCTGACGAATAATGACAGAACTGCGTCAATTCGTCGGACCTCGCTTTTGGGTTTTTGACAATTTGGACCAGTCCACACGGCGAACCACTTTTGTTTTGGGGGGTACTAAATGGTTTCTTATTTTTATCACCGTTAAATATTTTCCGCGTACGATAAACATCTCTAGAATGCATTCGCATATAGAAATAGAATTGTGTTTTTTGAGGAGGCGATGTAAAGCCCTAAAAAAGAGCCTTTTTGGGTCGTTACATGTGCCTTGTTTAAAGTGGAACAAAATTCGGGACGAAGGATTTCGTTTTTGTACTTGAAAGTTCAACCACGTCCCCACCGGTTGGGACACCGCTGGTTTCTTTGAAAAGCTTCCAAAAATGGTCCTGCCATAAAGGTGGGCAAAAAGGGCAATGCATTGTAATCCTTGAAGAATAGCGCATTAGCTAGAGTTCACGGGCTAGTTGCGGGTGGATACGAAACTTTGACTTTGAAAGTTGAATGTTGTGAAAGCAGTCGGGTATGATTAGGCATCGATGGCCTCGAATTCCTTAGCACGTGTCACATGCCGTGCTGAAAATATTTCTGAGCTCTCCCCTCTCTCCCGTAGGAATTTTTATTAGATGCTTGATGAAGTCCATTAAAAATATTGCGGTGCCTCCTCCAAATTTAATACTACAAATGGTACCTGTCAAGTTTAATATAAATCGATTAAATGAAATTAAATGTTGTGAGGGCATAAATGGTGGGTCTTATTGGCGGTGGCCGGTGAACCACCACGATCTTCTCCTTCTCCGCTTTTATTCTATTCATATTCATTTGCATGTTCGTCGTACGAATAAATAGAATGATTTAAAGCGCCTGCGAGCCGAATGTTTAGCCCATTTGCTGTCAATTGATTGTTGGACGTACATATCCAGGTATCCTCCAGCTCCCCCCCCCACCGGCCTTTTCTTTCATGTTCTCAATCTTTTTTACATTTAATTGTAAGATCGAACGACGTTCCATTGATAATTGCCGTACCCCCGATTCTAGCAATCAAACACTCAACTGATTGTGTTTTTCTCGGATGAACATAAGGGGGTTCGATATTTTTCAACAGTCATAAATTATAGGAGATATCTTCAGTCCTGAGATACAGTTCCCTAATTTTGTGTCATTCGAAATCTTCAGTTGTTACTCGGATAAAAGTTTCCAAATTTTTCCTTCATACTTTTGAATGGAGCGAAAGATTTTATAGCGTATATATAATATATAATTGATGAATATTTATTGTTTCACGAGAGACACTCTTCTGAACCTCAGGGACATTTATAGAGTGTACATTTTTTAAAAAAAATAATAAAAAAATCTTTTTATTATGTAATTTATAATCTAATAAAACTTTTGATAGACAAGAAAAAATCATTGTTCCTGCTAATTTTTCGCACCCTCCAATATTGTTGCTGTCTTTAAAAAAGCACATTTCTAAAAAGCACGGCGGCCACAAAATACACGAATATTCAAAAAATGAAAATAAAAAGATATATATATATATAAAGCGTCGTTTTCCACAAGGATAAAGTCTGAAATGACATACGGTACGGGGGTATAGGACACGGTGGGCGTGTGCAGCTCAAAATGCACGCAGTTGACTAGGTCAGCTCCTGGTTGCGTGTGCATTCGATCCAGGTGATACGGTCGCTTTGCGTAGTCAAAAAAAAAAAAAGAAAAAAGAAAAAAAGAGTTAGACGGTCAAAATTAAAGGGAAGTGACCAAGTCAAACATGTGTTGCGAGAGTCGAGGAAAGCGCAGAGGCTTCCTTCTCGTCTCATTTTCATTCCTATCGACGAAAACCAACTTCCTATATAAAAAAGCAAATTGCAATCAACTCAGCGTAATCCACCAAATACGCCAACAAATGCGTAAAAAAAGGAGGAGTTGATGGAATTCAAATCTCGTCAATGAGCACATCGGTCAATCAGCTTGCATTGCATTGTCAGGTGCGTGAAACCCCACATATCTCACGTACGCACGTATAACTTTTCTTTCATAAAAGGGATAAAACTGAATATTTTCCTTATCTTCTCAAAGATGAACAGAGGCTCGGGTTTAACTTGAGATTCTCGTTAAAAATTTGACGTAATTGTCGGCTAAACACGTGGTTCTGTTTATGCCGTGGGCACACGGTGTATGTTTGGGATCGAGCGGGCAAGATTCTCTCTCAGCAAATAAGAAGAAAATAACAGAGGAAGACACGCAACATAATCTGATATATATATTTTTTTTGTTCTTTTTTTTTTATGGAAAAGCAAATTTATTACATGAAAGGGAAAGAAAATGGTAGGAAAGAAAAGGAAGTAATAGGGAAATTTTCTTGGTTTGGGAAGTGAGGAAAAACACAAGATAGAAATAGACACATTCTCTCACCGATTTGATTAGAAAGTTTGAGAAAATCGAGAGGAAAACTCTACCGAGATGCATACCAAAGTATCCTTACGATTTGTTTGTTTTAAGTGAAAGAAGATAGAAATAGACACATTACAAATAAGATTGGTGAGAAAAAGTACTCGACTAAGGTTTGATAAATGGGAGAAAAAGAAATCTCTTAGAAAATGAGAGGACAAAGAGTTGTGGAACTACTACTTTTTTTTTTTTTTTTTTGTTCTCATTAAATTGGCGAGAAAATATATGAAAAATGTACAATAGCAAGAAGGTTTGATGATCAATTTATAAAAATTTCCTCAAACCTTATTCCTAACACCAACCACTTATTCTTTAAAGGCATGAAAAATGTGAAGAAGCTTTGATAACAAAATTATTAAAGATAAAAAGTCTCAATTAGTCCTTCGCGTTTTGCTACTTTTTAAATGATGGGCACATTATATTTATCTTTTTTTTAAATGGGATCCTCACATTTTTTTTCCGTTAATAATTTTAACTTTTTTCTTTTTTGTTATTTTGCTGTTACATATGCCGCATAAAATACTATATCAGTTACTTGGTGTTGAATGAGATGTCTCGTCAGAATTTAATGCTATCAACACGAACATGGAAGCATAATCCTGCATTGATGAAACATTAACTTCATTCTTATTGATATTCATATATTAATGGGCTTGCTGAATGTCGAAGGGCCATTCTAAGACACACGGATTCGCCACTTTATGCTTGTTTCTTTTTACTCTGAATAGTTTTCAAATGTTAATAGGTATGTGAATTGTTAAGTGTGACCCTTTATATTTCTCAGTATCATCACATCTATCTAGCAATCAATCTTTTTTATCCATGGTTCTACACAAGCAATCAACAACACATGCTTTTGATTGATATAGCTTATTATTTCTTGTCCAAGTGTTATGAGATGTAGTTCTTTTCTACCAATTGCAATGACTAAAATAATGACTTAACAACATTAACTTCACAGGATTCAAGACTTTTCCCGTTAATTTGTCCATGTAGTGACATGTTCGTTGTCTCTCTCTCTCTCTCTGTTTTTTTTTTTTAAAAATAAAAAAATAAAAAAAAAATTATAGCACTTTCTTGTAGCCTTCCTCACATGAAAGTATCCATGTGCATGCATAGGAGCTCACCACTGAGTATATTGTTTGTTCTTCTGACGTGAAACAGACAAGGTAAAATTTGTAATTGTTCTATCTTGGTAAAATTTAGTTTTCAACAAACGCCTCTGCTGTTTTTGTGGGCAATTTCTGCTCTTGAGCGCATGTTGCTGTTGGTGGGTTTCGTTGAAGTATAGGTTCTTCCACCAAAACCACATCTTTTAGGGTGAGATTTTAGTTTCTGCATATAGCTATGTGGTTATTTATTTATTTACTTATCACTTTTGCCACTTCTATCTCCAGTTTTCTTTAATTGATGTTTGCAATGAGCAGGATTTGACTGGATTGCACATTTTTGCTTTGGAGGGGTTTCCCACCAGAAAATATGCATTATCTCTGGATTTTGGCTTATATTTTATGCTCCTTGAATCACTAGTTTGGACATTCAAATTGTGCCTTCATTTTGGTGTATGTGTATTTATCTGCTTTTGTAAATGGATAAGATGAAAAGCACTTGATTAGAACAGGGGAGGTGACTTTGTGGTCTCTTAGTGTAGGTGTACACTATTTGTGTAAGGCTCCTCCCATGGATTAGGCTGAGCTGTTAACCGTTGATTGAAGGGACAAGGCACACGTTGAGACCCTGCTGATTATTTCCTTATTGCTTTTTTCTCTTTATAAATTGGGTTGTCAGAAACCACATTCGAGTCTAGTATCTTTGAAAAATGTGAGAATTCTGTCATCTGTTTCTTGTTTCTTGTGTTTGATTTTCAGCATTGGTATTACTGAAAACTCATTGGTATTATTGAAAACTCATGGTCGAAGCTTCTTTTACTTCTTACCCTTTAGGTCAAGGCATAGAAGCCTCCTTGGAAAATTGGGTCATCCTTTTCTATCAAGAAAATTACAAAGGGTTCAGTCAAGTTGCAGATTGATAATGATTGATGAAGACAGTATCTTGACTGAAGAAAATTTGAAGAAACCTCAACTCCCACCAGGTAGATCGAAAAGCACAGAAGTTCCAAATTTCTTGTTACAGTTTGTTAACCAAATTTGCCGGACGTGTAGGTGACAACATGCCCGCGCGGAGCGCGGATTTGTATATATTTTAGAAACAAGCCCTTCGTAAAAGCGCGAAGATATCGAGAGCTTGAGATTATTGTTGAAGAACTCTCAAAACGTTCAATTTCTTAATTTAACAAAAAATATATATATTCTCAATTTGATAGTTTGAGGGAAACGTAAGTTGCACTCTTTTTTAATTTCTAAATGTTTGCTCCAAGTGGAAAGCAAATTGGAAGTGAGATGGCATCCGAGCATAAAAAACTAATCCCATCTACGACCTTATTGGGTAGAAAAAAACGCAAATATTGGCAATGGCTTACAAATGATTTGCTGTGTGCTTCTCCATACCGGATGTCGATTTAGCCCCTAACAGTTTCCCCAGCTCCACCTTTCATCCAATGCCTTTTTATTCATAGACAGCCATCTCACCTCCATCTCTTTGTTCTTGAACCTTGATAAAATTTTCTCAACATCTTCGATCCTGCAACCTGAATCGTTTTACAAGGAGAGCATGAATGATGAAGTGCCAATTAAGTTAATATGAAAGGTTAACCGTAAGGTTAATGGAAGTTGAAGTTGACTATCAATTCAAGCACCACCACTCTCAAGAGAATTCAAACAATCGCATACCAATCAATGCCTATATTCCTATGTGCTAGAAGGATTTGCATTTGTCTGCTTCAACTTCTCACGTTCCGCCTGCTATAGCTTCTCAAAATTCTTTTCCTTGCCCGCCATTCCCACACGCATAGCATTGATTCGGTCTTTGAGAAATTGCTCTAGGAAATTCGACTTCGAGAAACCGTTCAATTTGTCATAATTACTTGTTGCTCGGACACAACACAGCCTCTCGCTCATTTGGCAACCAATTTTCAAAATTTATCATGCATTTATGCTTTTGCCACACTCTATGTGTGCTATCACTTGATTACTTGTTTGCCTCTCAAGGGTTCACAACGCTTCGAGACGACTAACATACATATGATAAGTATATACACATTATCGTAAAGGAAGACAGGAGGCTAACGAACAATATGACTTTTCAGTTTGCAGTGTTACTTTTTTTAGTTGGGAGTGTTACCTCTTCCTTGTTCTGTTCATGGTGCATTGGAGTCCCCTGCCTTAGGATATGGTTTTTCTCCGTTATCTTTGACAGCTTCTCGTTCACTATGCCAAATGATTCTTTCAACTCACTCTTTTCTTTGCCACCCTTTTCCTTGCCGTGTCCAAGCTGCTTGCTATCTTCATTCATTTGCCGAATTTGTTGCATAACCATCTTATGGTATGATCCGATCTCATATTTCCATTTTGACCTTTCCTGATCAACAGAAAATCAGCTAAGCAAGACTTGTAACGATGCGAGACAGGTGCCTCACATGACAATAAACTGAAACACTAATGAAGGTTTGAAACAAAAAAAGTTACAGACAAACCAAAATCTAGCAGCATACCTTATGTAGAGAGGGTTGCTGAATGTTGATTTAACATATTCAAATCTTCCTTCTTCACAAACCGAAGAGCTGGCGCTTCCACCGGGGTAGAATAGAACTCTACGACAGGCCCAACAACCAGAAGCAAGAAAATCGACAATAAAACTAACATTGTGATGACAGTTTGACTAAATTTGAATCTTGATGTCATGTTTCAAGAGAGTATTTCCTTGTAAATTCTCTTTGAATAATTTGCAGACTAAGAAAATGGACTCAGAGTACTTAGACTGCAATAATTGAGAGGAAAAAAAAAATCTGCAATGAAATTAACTTTTTCTGCTCCTATCCTCTAACCACTAGAATGGTGTAAAAGCTGAACCAATCCAAAAGAAAAAAAAAAAATAATAATTTCCCTTCCAAGGAAATTCCTGTCAGGAAAAAGCAAATGCACCTTCCTCTGCATCCACCACTCAGTCAGCCCATCACAAAAAGAGAAAAAAGAAGAAGAAGATGAAATTTTCACTTTTGAAAAAGCAAAATCAAGAAAGTGAGAAAGAACTGTCAAAACCCAAAAGCGACGTCGGGTCGCCTTGGAAGTCCTAATGGAAGCTCTTTGCCCAGCTCTCCAATCTCCGCTCTCCCAACAACGCCAAAAGCTACCCTTCATCGTTATGAAACGGCTACATTCAATGAGAGAGAATGGAACAAACTGTTGATGAAGAGTCTGACCCTGGAGTTAATACTAATTTCAATAAATTTATATTAATTAACTATTTTAATAAGATAAATCATAATCTTAAAATTGAAAATTACATAATTATCTAAAAGATGTAATAAAAAATAAAATAAATACAAATACATAAGTGAGAGTATTGCTTTATTTTTTTTTTTATAAATTTTCTGATAAACAAAATAATTTTATTAATAAGCATAAAAGTAAACACCTTCTATTTACTCAAATACAAACTTAGTAATAATACATCTTTCTACAAGAGAAATCTTGAAATACCAACTTTTTTTTCAGTAGCTTGAAGATGTAATTCAACTTGCTTCCTATATTCTCTTAAACTAAAATTTTTGTACACAACTGACTTCTCACAACGTTGTATTATAACACCAATGGAAGAGCAATAAAAAATATTCCATAGATTGTCTTTCAACTCTTTAAGGGGGCCTGCACCCTGTGTTGGATGCTTTGTAAACATCATTGCTAAATGCCTAGATCAAATCACGTTTAAATTGAGTTAGAAATCTTTTACACTTATTTTAACATGCAGAGAATTTCAATTATAATTATCATTTAATTTTCTTTATTCTTATTTGTAATTATAACATATAGTTTCACATTATATCAATTGTAGAATTTAATTTGTTGCATTATAATTATCTTACAATTATTCTAATATTTATAATTGTGATATATAATTTTATATATTATAAATTAAAAAGAAGGGAATAAATTAAAAATTATGTGTAAAAAGAAGATTAAAATATACAAAAAACGAGTTATGTAATAGTTTAATATTATAAAATTAAAATTAATGTGTATATATAGATAGTTATTCTATAATTAGAAAAATTTATAATAAATATCATTGGTGAAAAGGTTTTAAATATATAATATCTACATTAACTTGCTGTAAATACTTAATAATTAATAAGATTTTTATTTTAATTGCTAGAGTAGAGTTGAAGGGCAAAATAATTTTAAACCTGAAAAAGAAAAACGGAAAGCCAGAAACTCCGCCCGCAATTAATTACGCAATTGGTCATGGGTCGTCGTCGCCATGCTCGAATCCCCACTCCTCTCGGCGAGATCACCAAAACGTTTGTTCCCGAAAACAGAAACGCAGTAATGGCTAAAAATGGAGTATCGACAATCTTCAAACCCAGAGATACCTTAAGAAGAACAGCTGTACTAAACCTTGGTCTGAGCGCGGGGGGGGGGGACAGAACATCAATATTGGGAGTCCAGTTCGCATCAATTGTGGTCTTCTTAGTTTATCTCTCTCTGTCTACTACAATAATCTTGATATTAATTTAGATTAAAAAATTATTAAAGTTGTATAAAAATTTATTTAATTAAATTTTATTTGAATTAATTAATTATATATATATATATATATATATATATATATATATATATATATAGTATAATTTTTATTTTTTATAATTAATAAAATAAAAAATTATCGTATAATTATTTAATTTTAAAAATAACGAAACAATGAGTTACCGTATAATCTTTCGGCAATTACTTCCTGTAACGCTCAACGGCTCTCTGCTTCTCCGTTGAAAGCACAGCTCAATCGTCAGCATTTGAAAATCAAGCGACCTTCTTAACAGTGGAAAACAGCGGGTCTCTGTGATTTGCTAAGGTCACTGTGTTCACACTGATGCTGCCGCCGTGATTCAGTATATTTCAGTTAAGTTTCAGTTGATTTATCTGTTCATCTGTTGTTTCTGCTGAAAAATGCCATGCTTCTGAGCAAACCCACTACATTTTTCTTCGTTTGAGCAATTTCCGAGAGGTCATCACTCACATTTTCTGCAAGATTAGACAGTTTCGTAGTAGTTTCACCTTCAGTTTCATTTTACTTGGGCTGTAATTCCCTCTTTACTGAGGTCTTCGTTTTGAAAATGAAAAAAAATATATTATTGGGTTTATAAAGCTTTCAATTCTAATCTTCAGTTTGAAAGTTTACTTTTAGTAGTAAGTTTGCCATTTCTTGCATCTTTTATACGAGAATTTCAAACTTGATTTTGATTGTCGAACGTGTATTTTGGAGATTTCTACGTTGGTGGTGGAGGCAAGTTCTCTGAAGAGGCTACAGATGTTGGTGGGGAGGATGAATCTTGAGGCGTTTCTGATTGATTGGTGGTAAGTTTTATGGTACTTGCCAATATATTTTCGGTGATGTATATAGATTGAATATAACTTTGAAATCTGTAACAATGAGAGTTTCATTTTTCCCCAATTCTTAGATAATTGTTGTGATTTCCGGTTGCAAATATTAATTAGTTTCGGAGCATCAGAATGTCAATGAAAAGATTATCTTTTGAATGGTAAAATTCATGGATTGTGTCTGAGTGCCTTTCATTGACTGAAGAATAATTAGGCAAGAAACTCTTGATTTGAGTGCCTTAAGCTGCCATGAATTTTTTTTTTTGGTGTCACTCGTGCATAGTATCTTTTGAATGATATAGCAGATTTACTTATAGTATATTAGGAACCCTTAGTGCATTGCTATTTAACTTTGCGATAGATCCCAAAGCCCCAGCCAGTCATGAAACATATGTCCTGCAAGGATGGGCATCGATAGGCCTTCTTATTAGATTGTTCATTAGTGATCTTGAGAATTTTTATGTTGAGAACACCAAGCTGTTTGTGGGAGGCATGTAGCTGGCTCATGTGGCTCATATGGCCTCACAAACAAAGTAGAAGAGGCATATAGGAGGTTTATGTGGCTGTCACACACAAGTTTCACTTTTTTTTTGAGATGCATGCTTACACAATGATTGTGTTTGAAAATCACATTTGGCTTGCTTGCATTTGAAATTCTTGGTTTTTTTTGGGAGCTTTCAAAATAAGAAAAAAAAAAAAAAGAAAGAAAAATTTGACACTCAAGACACATAACCTTTCGGCCATAAGCAGTTAAGCATCATGCTTGAAAATTTTCATGCTGCAAGTTGCTCCTGTTGCTTCTTTCTCCTCCATTCTATGTTTGCAATTTAGCCAATTGAAAGCAAGGAAATTGGCATATTGAAGTGCTCTATTTTACCAACCAAAAGAGTCATTGACACGCAAATAGGTTAGACGTGACAATGATTTTATGTGCAAATAATTGATTTGGCAGGTTGAAGATGTGGGCTCATCTTGTCATTGTCATTTCTTTCTTGCGCAAGTCAAAGGCCTTGAATTCTAAGTTTTAATCTTCTCTACCTATGATAACCTTTTGTTATTTTTTCCTCTTCTGGTTTTAGAGGAAATTAAGGCAAATTTTTATTGTTGTTCTTTGAATGTTTTGATTGTTCTTGCCTGATGCCTTTAAAATTTTGTATTTGAGCAGTCACTACTGATTTTAAGCTTTGTTTTTATTTTTACTTAATATAGTTTTCGCGTGAGGAATTGGTTTAAATGTTCCTTATCCTGATTGTGATTGTATAAAGAAATTTCACAATTGAAATGGCATTTTCTTGTCATTTGTTTTTTGAGTTGGCTATATTTGTCGGTAGGAAAGCTTGGGGGCTTTGTGCAGGGGCTTCCTAGATGATGTGCAGGTTTTTTCTGGTTTGGTTTTGGTTTATAGGAGCAGTGGGTGTGTCAAGTGTGGGATAGGGCCTGATTTTATTCCAAACTGCTGTCGAGAATGCAGTTGGTAACTGGAGGTCATATATTTAGCATGATTTTCTTGCTGGCTGGCTAAGTATTTGCTGTGTTACTGGGGAATAGAGTGCAGTTGCACACTGGTATTGGCAGGGACATAATTTTGCAATGTTCTGGTTTTAGACACTGGTTGCTCCCAGCATCTGCCTCTAGTGACTGGAATAGCCACCTTTGGTTTATGGTCAACAATTGGAATAGCCACCTTTGGTTTTATGGTCTACAATTGGAATTATTTGGTGCTATGATTGATAAGGGTCCTAGCAGCAGGAATTTTGGTAGTTATTTTGTTTTGTGGGGCTCAGTTTTGTTCATAGGAGTAGGGGGTATATATTGGTGGTGTGCTTTGTTAATATGCTTGAGTATGTTCTTTGTTTAAGGCATGCCATGAATAAAATGTTTATACAGTTGAAAAAAATATTAAAAAAAAAAAAGAAGAAAAACTTGCCAAGTGATTCTGATAAATGTGCTATTAGATTTCGATTTTTCTAAATATTCAGCCAATGTGATTGCAGCTAATTCATTCGATAGGTCTTGCCACAAGGTGAAAGCTGGTCTCAGTGTTCATGTTTTTCTTGGACAATACAATACTTTGGTATGTGTCCTAGTATATCTGCTCATAATCTTGCTTCTTAGCATGGTATTAGATGTAACTTAGGTATAAGCATCCATTAGAAGATGTTGAAGTCTTGTGAATAGTTAAAGAAACTTAAGATATTTGTTCTAGACTTATTTTGCTATGTAGATGTCAGTCTATAGTTGGCATTTGTCATACATTTTATAAAACTGCTTAAAAGAGATTTTTTTTAGAAGTCCAAATTAAGGGTACCACGTGGGGGATGTAAATAACAGAAACTGTGTCATGATGAGTCAATTGATTTTGGCAAGTTGAGAAGGTTGGTTTCTTTTGTCATCATTGTTTTCATCTCTTGCTTGCTAGAGATAGAGGCCTTGAATATGAATTGGACTTTGAATCCGAATCACGAGCAGCTCAAATTACATGACAACACACTAGTTAAAGCAATATGGATGGTAGTGGGTCTATTCATCTTCTTATACTTTTGTTGCCTATAAGTTTACTGGAAATTACAGCCACAATCACATGAATAAGTGGCACCCGTTACTAAAAAGGTCAAACCCCTCTTCGTTAAACTAGTGGAAGTCCAACAAGTGCCACTTCAAGTACTATGTGGGAGAGTTTTCTCACTCCCAAGTGGCAACGAGATAGTTCCATGGGATTTGGAGCGAGTGTCAAATCCGTGTGGAAGAACTTAAGTCATGTCTTATGACTCTTTGTTGATCAAGTTGAATTGATATAGGTCATCTTCTCACAAGCCTCTCGTCTAGTGGACTTAGCACTTAAAACTTCGTAGACCTATATTTTAGTTAGCGTGTGACTGTGCATGGTCGTGGAAGAATATGACCAGAATTTCCAGTTAAAGGCTATATCAATTCAGTTTGGTCAGCAAAGAGTCACAAGACATTACATAAAGACAAGGCATCAAGCAAAGAGTCGCAAGCCGTGAATTTTCAATAATTATGTGCTTTGTATATATTGTAAATCTTTCTTACATCATAAAATAATGAATTTATAATGAGTATGTACTTTGCTACACAATTTAGAAGTAAATTTTAATTTATCAAATAACATATAAATGAAGTTAAAAGTCTTCAATCTATAAAAATGAGTGGCGGCAAATCAGACAGGAGCTAGTCATCTTACTCAGCCAGATTCGATGCAGTGGATGTAGGCAATGTCCAAACTGCATCTCTTCCACGAGCTCTTCCACGCAGATTTGACACTCGCTTGCTCCAAATCCCATGGAGCTATCTGGCTGCCATGTGGTATATATAGTACCTAATGTGGCACTTGTTGGACTTCCATCAGTTCAGCAAAAGTGGCTCGACCTGTTCAATAATGGGACTTCACTTCTTATAACTCTGGCGGCAATTTCCGGCAAAAGTGTAAGATGCATAGGCCCACTACTATCAAAATTGCTTTAACGGCTGTGTTGTCATGCTATTTAAGCTGATCGGAGTCTGATTCATCTTGAAGGCCTTTGTCTAATGCAAGTAAGAGACAACAAAAGAAATTAACATTTTCGACTTGTCAAAATTAATTAACTCATTATGACACAAATTCTGCCTTTTGCAAGCAGTTTTCTAAAGTGTATGGCAAATGCCGACCATAGATCGACATCTACATAGCAAAACAAGTTTAGAACAAAAATCCTAAGCTTCTTTAACTATGTTCACAAAATTTCAACATCCTAACCTGAATTATGTCCAATACTACACTAAGAAATAAGACTAGGAGCAGATATACTAACACGTACAAAAACATGGTATTGTCCAAAAAAGACCTCATCACTAAGACCAGCTTTCTTCAGTTGTGGCGAGAGCTATCCAATGAATTAGCACAAATTACATGGGTCGGATATTTAGGAAAATCTAAATCTAATAGCACCTTTATCATAATCACTTGACAAGTTTTTTTTTTTTTTTTCTTTTTATCATCTTATAAACATTTTATTCATGGTATGCCTTAAACAAGGAAGATACTCGGGCATAGTTTCAAAGTACATGGCCAATATATATCCCGCTCCCATGAACACAAGCATGGCCCCACGAAACTGAATAGCTTCCACAATTGCCGCTGCCGGGAGCCAAATCTCTGATCACAACAGCAAATAATTCCAATTGTTGATCAATTTCCATATTATACATTAGTTTTTTGTCATTTTATAAATATCAATTTTTTATCTTGCTATTTTCTTATTACATCTAAATAAAAAAAAATTATTTCTCTTTTTACTTATTTTTAACTTATCTAAACAATTAAAGAGAAAATAATTTTCTTTCTTTCATTTTTCTTTTCCACCTCAGCTCAAATTAAGGGCAGATCTAAGCTTTATTTTCAGTGGAGGCAAAGTTTTAATGGGTAATTAATAAACTAAGAGTAAAAAATAATATAATACAAAAAATAATAATAATCATTATTATTATTTTTACATAATATTTAGAATGTCTCAAGTAAATATTACATAATCAATTAAAATAATATTTATATATTTTTAAATTATTTTTAATGTACAAAAATTTTTATTTTGTAAAAATTAAGATATTAGTTTATATATATATATTTATATGTCTTTTTTAAAAAAATAATTTAAAAATTACATATTTGTGACTTTTTAATTACAAAAGAATTTATTTATCATTGCATTAAATTTATACTTTTAAAATTTACACATTAACTAAAAATTTGTATATTATTTATAATTTTTATAAAATTATTGTATATAATTAAATTGAAGAATTATATAAATTTTGAATATAATATAAAAAATAATTTAAAAAAATCCTTTTATGCATTCTTCTTAATTAGGAGACCCAAAAATCATAATTGTTGAGGGCGTAGGAGCAAAAGATATCTGATTACAGGAAATAAATACAGCATACAATCTCACTTTGTACAATGCAAAAACAGCTGAGCAGGTCTTTTCAATTCTCGCCGGATGTGGCCACAACCAGCAAACAACCACGTCAACGATAGCAAAGCGTCTTTACAAGTTTATACATACCATTGTGCAAGTTGTAGTGTCTGAGCTGCTAATCGTTTCAGATAAACTCAAAGTGCATAAGGAGCTTTACAGAATTATACTTCTCTCCCTTTTGGTCATGGAGTGGAACTGCTCGAATCCCTCGTCTTAACTCCCACACAGGAAGGCATGTTTGGCCTCCAAAGTCGTCCTTTTCTGACATGTCATACTCATTAACTTCGATCCGCAGCAAAGCCAGTTCGGGAACAGTCAATGGGAATTCAAATTCATCATTCCAAACAGGTATCCAGTTGTCCTCTACCGCCTTCGTATTCTTCATTACGGTATCCGCAGGGACCCCAGCAATCCCCACCTGCACAATGAAAAATGAAGCCCGAGATCACATAACCACAAGGAAATGAATAGTTATAATTGTTAATGTAACTTAGATTTTTATTTTTGAGGCATCGGATCTTAATGCTGAGGAGATATGAAATTTATAAAAAAATTATTTTTACTGTGTATCTTACAGGAATCTCCTAATAAGCAAGAAAAAACAATTAAAAAAAAAAAAGTGATGGGGTAGAGGGAATGACTAAATGAACTTCTCTGCAATGATCAGAAAGAAACTTCGAATGCAAAGAAACCAGCTGTTATTCTAAATTTGTTAATTTACCAGAAGATCTTAACAAGGAATGGCAAATATGTCGAGCAAGAATGAGTTGTTAATTGTGTGCATCAAAAAGACATGGTGCATTGCAATTACTCGTCAAAAAGAGAGGTGGGGGGGGAAGCCAAAGAATTTATTTGCTTACCCTTGCATAAAAATCTGGTGGGGAAAATGAATCAAAATGCGTGTGACGGAAATCATAGTACCATCCTTCTCCCATGTATACTTTCACCTATCGAGCAACAAGAAAGATTGCTTTACTGACAAGGCCGAATTAAGAGGGGACTTGAGTGAAGATGGTGAAGGAATCGATTCTAGTGAATAACTGTAGCAATTGAAGCACTTACCTTCAAAGTTGTTTTCACAGGCAACGTAGCCCTGGGATTAAACACCTCACCATCTGGACCAGGCTCTAGTAGGAAATCTGGTTTCTTTACATACCCACAACCGCCATTGGCTCTGAACATTCCTTGCATCTCCCGAAGTGATCTTCCATATCCCTACAGTTGAGCAGCCTGCTTTTAGTGCACTTAGCAGAGCAAAACGAAAAAAGACAAACAGTATGCATAGTTTACTGGTCAAAAACTCTGTAGCACAATCTTCACTTCATATAGAGTATTTTTTACCCAATCATTCAAATTTTCATATTGGTTTGCCTAAAATTATTGAATAATCGTTTAGGGAAATGAAGCAAAACTTGTAAGGCCTAACTGTTTAGCAATAAAAGGATAGTCATGTCCTCTATAATCACATCATCTTATTGATTCCCTTAAGGTTGTTTTGCAAGAAATCTTGAATTGGAATAAAGCTGTAAAAATCACAGACCTGCATGTTAAAAGCAACCATTTGAGCTCCATGCATCCACCCAATCCTTGGGTTGAAGTTGGATGAGTTAATGCGAATACCTTTTGGATAGACCCTAAGTATGTCCCTCTGGGTAAACCTATGCACAAAACCAACCATCAGACATTGTTTGAACCATGCAATCTACCGTGTCACGATCAGAGTGCAAATGTAACGTGATATGTACCATAGGATATTTGTGTAGACATACACAAGCTAACTACAACTATAACATCGCCAGGCCAGGAGTTGGAAATGGGTTTGATCCGTTAGACTATGGGCTACACCACAGGGGTAGCCCGCCGTTGTCTCATGATTCTTATACACCTCACTCAATAATTCAAATTTGATACTTTCAAGACAAAAGCTTAAGTTCTAAGCCGTTGGACTATTTCTTTAGGGACTAAGAGTGGCTCAATAAGGCATATAAAAATTGCTGTTTTCATTGGCAATAAAGCCTCAACGTGAGCACCAGCGAGAACCAGCCAGTTGCATTTTCTATCAGCAAGTTTTCATATGACGCAGGCATTTAAACAGTCCCCAATGGCTTCATAAAACATAATTCATTTGTTAATACCTGACAATTTGTTTTGCATGAGTTTGCACGGCCTTTTCAAGTTGTTGCTCCCCCAAGCTAAGTCGTCTCACTGTATCAGGATCCACTTTCAGCCATTCATCTAATCCACCTTTAGGCTTCCTAGCATGAATGGCAATTAAACGTTTATATTCTGGAGCCACGATTTGTTGTGACTTAGTATCTCCTTCATCAAGATCTTCCTTGTCGTTATCATCCTCGTCCACTTCATTCTGCTACAAAGAGGTACATCAAGAAGAAAAATAGAAGCATGGGGTGCTAAAATTGTGATAGACTTCTTCACACACCTTTTCATCGTCTAAAATACCACCTTTAGGCTCAGTGACCTCTCTCCCCCAAGCTTTTCCGTCACCTTCATTGCTCTTCTGTGAATCCTCTTTCTCCTTAATTTCCTTGGCTTCAAGATATTCTTTTGGTGGCTTGGTTGATATGATAATACGTTTCTTCAGGGAGTCTGGGGAGGGAAAATCCTTGAAGCATTCTGAACCAGGAACAAACAGGATGTCTCCAAATGTTTGGGTGACCATCTAGATAGTATTCGGAGAATAGTAAATCATTAGACTCCAAAGACTTCAGATCCAGAAATCATGAAGGACTCACCTCGGCCACTTTAGCCTGAAGCTCTGAAGTAAGATGGTCTTCTAAAGTTATAACAACAGGATAATCGGATGCAGTGAAGGCATGCTGCTTGATAGACCTCAAACATTTGATGAGTTCCACAGGAGTTGTCAGAGTCCTACACCAAGGAAGCCGTTTCAATGCGTGATTCATTAGTAGGTACTGGTTTTCCAGACTCGTAGCAAGAAAAGTTAATTCCCAGGGTGCGGACTGGGTCGAGGAATGCTATTGTATTTAGAGCACCAAAAATAGTGCCGCAACAGCATTGAAGTGGCATTTAAAAACTCCAAGCATCCACATTAGGGAAAATAACAATAGCGCCACAACAGCATACCTTCCATGAAGAACATGCACATCATCCTTGTTGGAATTTGGCCATATATCCAATTCGATAACTCTAACACCTTTCTGCAGCGCATGGATGATGGGTACATCACTGCAGTCACTACTAAGTTGATTCCCAGTCAGATACGAATTATGGCCAGTATAGATGAAATAGTGTGATAAGGGAGCATTCATATCATGATGCACCTGAAACAACAAAGTCGCACATAGGATTGGTGAAGGTGAAACTGACGGAAACTCCACAAACTGATAACAACACTCATACAAAACATGAGCAATCTCATGTTTGTACAAAGTGGCTTATAAATATAAACAAAACCCGAATACAAGCATCCGCCACAAGTGTCAGCAGTAAAATATATGTTCACTAACGCAACTCTACCGAAAGATTTGTTGCAAGCATAGAGAAATATTGAACCCAGATAAGTTTATGCCGAGGGATTTTTTTTTTGTTTTTTTCTTTTTAAGAAAAACTAAGCAGCAACACTTAAAATAACGTGACGAAGTTAGGTAGAAAAATGTTTTCAAAACAAATATTGAGTTCTTCACAATTTTTCATGATACGGAACCATTACACGACAGAAGTCGGTCCATCTAGTTAGCCAAAAACAGGAAAATTATAACTTCAAAAAAAAAAAAAAAAAAGGAAAACAGAGAACCAGAGAAAACAAGCGAGAATATAATTTAAAGAAATTACCCCAAGCTTGGGATCGAGAGGAGGGTTAATATCGCCGAAAAGGTACTTGAAGAAGACCTCGACATTGAGACCTTTGCGGTGGAAAATGTTCAAGTGCTTGAACTCGTGGAGGCTACCAAAGATTGCCTGCGCATCCTGTAAAGTGGCCTTCTCTTGTTTCTGGATGTCAATCAAGAACCTCTGGAGGTGATCAACGGTCATGATGCCATTCTCCGAGTAGCGACCGAACAGTGCCTTGATCTCCTCCGGTGCCTCCGCCGCCGCCATCTTGAACCTCCTCTGGAAACAGAAGCACACTTTGTATGTCTGCTTGGACATTGAAAAGAAAACGAAGACACCCGGAGAGACAGTAAGTGGAAGAGATGTTAAGCTTTCCCTAGAGAGAACAGGGAGGGATGTCGTTCTTTGCAGTTTATGGTATCGTTAGTTGTCGGTGAACAGATTGGGCAACGACTGCGATGGACAGACATACGGTAAGAATTTTCATGTGCGAGGCTGTGAGAAGGAAGCGGTGATAACGTGTCCAGAAAGGTTGGTGTGACAACCTACCTGTATTTCGGTTCTCGTATCGACTCTTCAAAAAGGAAACGTGGCTTCGGGATATTTGTTGCTTCGAAAATGCTAACTAGATCGGAAGATATAAATAACACAATTTTTTTAAAAAATAATTTATTAAAATCTGTTTTAAAAATAAATAGTCTAAAATATATAATATATAATGTAAAATATGTAATAATTATAATTTGATTTAAAATATTTAGTAACTACATTGTAAATATATATAATGAGTGCGATTGTACATTATATATCCATTATTTTTCTATATTTTACACGGTTGCGTTGTGTAACTCTCACTTGGTCCGCGTAATTGAATCCTCCTAACTTGGCAATTTCCCAACTCCCGGTGGATTGATTAAGGTGTCAATAATGCAGTCCGACATCGCGTGAGAGGAAGATTATGATAGCTTGTCCGTTCTTTGATCGTTACTTTTAGAAAAGTGAGCAATTATTGAAGCACAAAAGAAGAGTGTGATTAATAGAATTACACGTAAATAATAAAATAATATTTTTTATTATTTTTCTGTCAATTTTTTTTATGATTCAAGATCAAAAAATAATAAAAACCCACAAAAGAGTTGATTTGAAACCAGTAAAATATTATTTTATTAATTACGTCAACTTTATTCGTCATTTCTGTATTGGTATAATTGTTTCATTTCCCTCTTTTTACTCGCGATGCCTTGAAATTTGCCGCAGCTGGTGGTAGGGTTCATTAATTTCTTTGAACCAACAAAACGAAACTACCCCGAAAATGACAAAGCAGAAAAGGGCATTCAATTTAGTGCACCTTCTCTTACAGTGCACTGGGCCACTGCACCGAGGGGCTTAATCAAAGGGTCTGGCTCAGATAAAAACCATCGAAGTTAAATTTAACAAAACCTAAAATTTTAGTCATTTTTACTCTTTAATAACGACGTCTTACTTTATCTGAACAGAAGCAAAGAATTTGGTCTCCAAAGGATATTTTCCACAAAAATCATGGATCATTTCAGTAATTTGAAACGACTCTCTCTCTCTCTCTCTCTCTCGTTTTATTTTTTTTTTGGTTAATGAAGAATCATTTTTGCACACTGTACAGTTAGCTTTTTCAAATTCTTTTGCGTGTAGGATTGGAATTTGGAATTCGGAGCAGAATTCCAAAAAGAGATAAGCTCGAATGGCTTCCATTTTTCCACCTTCAGCATTACTAGCTGGACCCATCTTCCGTATGAATCACTGGTAGACACTTTGCTTAAGATCATGCGATACTGCCATAAATGAATAATGCTAACAGTAATGAATTAACTGTCCCAACTTGTCTCCGACTTATTAATCCATAGGATTTCACTATAGAATGAAGTGCAGATGTAAAATTAGGTGGAGATGAAAGGTGAGTTTTCTATATAAATTTTATTTTTTATTTTTTTATAAAAAATATATAATATGTATATAATTGAAATATATGTATTAATAATTATTAATTTATACTTACAAATTTTTTTTAATAATTATATGTACATGTTAATTAATTAATATATATTTTTTATTTTAATTATACACGCATTATATATTTAAAAGAGAGAGAGAGAGAGAGAGAGA
This sequence comes from Bruguiera parviflora, assembly GCA_019804595.1. NCBI lineage: Eukaryota > Viridiplantae > Streptophyta > Magnoliopsida > Malpighiales > Rhizophoraceae > Bruguiera > Bruguiera parviflora. Next base: position 1,808,854 of record CM034054.1, on the reverse strand, counting down.
GAGAGAAAGAGAGAGTAGGCGAGGCTCCCTCCCTCCCTCCCCTTCTTTCTACCGTCCTCCAAACTCCGTTCCCTGGTCTTTTTCCCAATCCATTAATCCTTGCGATGATGCGGACAAGAGTTTCTCTCTCTTTCTGTCCAGAGGCCCACTGCTTTCTTTAAGTCGCTCTGCACTACACTTCTAGTCATCCACCAACCCAGAAAAAAAAAAAGCCAAAAGTTAACGTTCACATCATGACTCGCTGTTTCCTAACACTCCATTTACCATGTTCATCAAAGAGGCGATTGCCCCCATCTCAATTGTATAGTTGAAGTCACATCCATGTGGTAACATGAACTTCCGCAAGACTTTCAGCAGCAAATCCTGGGAACTGCAATGCCAAAAGACTCCAAATGTTTCATATCCATACCATCCTAGCCCGCCGGATCACCCAACATATTATTCATAAAACCCTGGGATTTCCCAGATGCGGATGCACCATTTGCAACAAGCTGATCGTTATTAACAACTCGCTTGTCCCAAGGCTTAAAATCTAATAAAGCCATACCCACAAGAAACGGTCATTTAAAATCCAATAAAGCCCACATGGAAATAAAGTTCAAATCTTTGTTCCCGGAAAAGATTTGTATCAAAGCTTAAGCTTCTCCGCCACCGAGGACCAGAAGCTTCTTGTACTGCTTTTGGTTGCTGAACTCCGACGAGCCTTGGGGACTCGAAGGAGAAGCAGAGTCCTTGTGGGTCCAAGAGAAAGAGTAGGTTTGTGGAAGTAGAGGAGGGGCTCGTTGAAAAGAGATGGCTGACCATGTTTAACTTTGAAGGAGTGGACAAGGCCGTAGGCTTTGTTTATTCGTCCGATGAAAAATTAATAATGCTAAAAGGAACTTGTAAAAATGCAGGGGGGCCCTTTTGATAAAAATAGAGAGTCAGAACTGTTGTCCAAGTCATCACGAGGATTTACGTTGAAAAAAGGATTATATTTTTTTAACCAAATTGGAATTTATTCCACACAAATCAAGTTTACATTCCAACTTCGGAGACACAAATGCAGAAAATTAAATTTGTTATTCCTGTTTCGTATAAATATTTTTGTATTATTATTTTATATTAAAAACTTTATTAAAAAAAGTGAATATGCATACAATGTAAGGCGATGTATAGTTTAATGTTATGTGTTGTCCTATATAACTTTTAAATAATTTTTAAAATACATGTACATCTTTTTTTATTTGTATAAATAATAAAATATATTTTCTCTTTCGTGTATATGAAATTGTTTCCCAATGTATTCTTACAGGTCAATTCTTATTAATTCCAATATTTTTCTAAGTGAAATAATATACATTAAAATAAAAGTAATATTTAAAAAGAATAAAATATAGTTTTGCCAATAAGACTTGCTCTTCCAAAACTTTATACCCCGAATTGATCCTGAAATTTAAACATTCGAGACAGGAACAAAAAAAAAAAAAAATCATAAAAATAAACATTGCCCACATATTTTGCCAAAGTACTAAACTTGATATAAATAAATAAATACTTACGAACTTGGTATAAATCTATTTTCAAAAACTTCATTCTCCAGAATAAAAAGGTCCAATGTTTCTGTCAGTTTTTTCAAGAAAATGGCTACGTCTTCTTCCCTCGCATTTCTCTAAGAAACCTCGATCAGATTTGTACCCCTATTCCTACAAGAATCACTCAAATGCCCATCTGTTCATATCTGTCTGTTCTAGCTTCTCTAATTATGAAAACGACGGCAATGAATTGGCGAAAGAATCGCCAATGAATTGGTCGGGGGCTTTCATCACGACTGCCATGAAGCACGGGATGATGTGAGAATTTTGTTGGAATATTTTTAATTAATAGTGTGATAGTATTTTTATTAAAAAATTAATATAGTGTGATACCATTGACAAGAAAGTGAAAGGAATGAAGAGGGTTGCTCATTCGTTGCTTTCAATAACTTGAAAAAGAAACAGTCGAATAGCGGCAATCAATGAGCGTGGCATAGAGCTTAGCCATGTCACCGGGCCTCGGTGAAAGATATGAAAGCAAAATCTGTAGTTGGATATACGAAAGACAGGCAGGTTCAGCTAAACATATGAGGAAGTTGTTCGTAATACTGCAACTTTTGCACGCTCCGATAATATATCATGAGGCCATCTGGTATGCTCTACTCTCAAAAGCGTCTAGCTTTACTCCAGTGGAGCAATCCTGCATTTTCTAACGTCGGCAATCTCACCCTTCACTGGGTTGCGTCCCTCTGTGCAAAGGTGAAGTAGCTCACCAAGCTCCATCTCGCGCCACTGAGCCCAATGAGATGCCCGATAAGGCATGCTTCCAAGGCCATGTGAAAATCGGCTTGTAGGCCGTGCAGAAATCAGCCCATAACGATGGCCCGCAATTGTCGTGCCGTCTGACAAGATAAATGGTCCCAGGAGGCACATGGAGTGAAGGCCGACGTCGAGACCTTCTTGAAGTGATTGGATAGATGCCCTCTTCTCCTCTTTTAGTCGCATTTATGTACAATTTGAATACTCTACTCTTTCTGTTTGTTTTAAATATTTTTGGCTTTTACATGTAATGAAAGTTTTAACTCTGTCGATGGCTTGTATGCCTTCAGAAAATTTTCACTGATCGCCTTGTCGTGCATCTCACCATCAATATCGACCAAACTGACAGGCTCCCCACCTTTCACAAATTCATGAAAATGACAAAGGATCGTTCCTCATTGGGAGATCACTTCCCATGCCTGTGGGATCCTTCTAGCAGATTGGGTGAATTACCTTCCTTCTACAAGGGACATGGGCTTGAAATTCTTGAACTTGACTTGCTTATTGTACGCCCTCTCAACTATTTTCTTAGGTGTAATAAAATGATCTAGGGCTAAATATTGAACCCCACCTAAATCATCTAATTGGTCTAACAAAGCAATTGAATAATCACCATTAGCAATACCTCCATGAGCAACTCTTCCAAGAGATTGAATAGTTAACCCCACGAGAAGCACTGCATCATGACCGAATGTCAAAGGCCAAAGATGCGGCTCCTGTGGATAATCCCCTGTACGTCCTATATGAAGGGTAAAATAACGAATGGCCAGATCGGGGTGAGGTCGAGGCCGTGGTCAAGGTGGACATTTTGAATATCTTGCCGTCCTCGTCATCTTGGGAATTAAAAAATCCTCGCTAGCATCTTTGGTCAATTCCTTTTGGCGCCATCGCCATGAGGGCGGGGCGTATATCACTGTCATCTCTACGTCTGGCCGCCAAGCCTTCTGTCACTGTTTTTATTTTTTTATCAATTTATTTTAAAATTTTTAATATAAATTTATTATTTATTTTAAATTTTTTTATTTTTTAATAAGTAATATCAAAATTAATAATTTAACAAAAAAAATATGAGTAATATATCTGTATTAAATGTAATTTTTAAAATATTAGTAAATACTTGAAAATTTTTTTATATATTTAAAAAGAATACATTTAATATAAAAGAAACTCTCACTTTAAAAAGAGTAAACTCAATATAAACTTACATTTGAAAAAAATTGTTAAAATTTTAAGAATGGGTATATGAATTATATAATTAATAAATTTTATGTTAAAAATAAGAGAAAAAAAATAAATAATATATAAATAAAAAATTAATATTTTAAAATTTAAAATTAAATATATAAATTTATTATTTATTTAAATTCATATAAATTTTTCTCTAAATTTAATTTCACAAATTTTTAATTATTGACGATTTTAATTTTTTTTCCCCCTCCATTCGCCTACTTCCATCTGCAACGGAAAAGTGTACAATTTTATTTGGCAAGCCACGAGTGGACAACGGTTCAGCCCAGCGTAAATCACTCTTCTCGCACTAGTGCGAGAAGAGAATTTTGGATCCATTGAGCTAAAGTCCAAGAATCTCTGAGCACAAACGCTTATAAAAACCGAAAAATTGATATTTGTTGCTAATAGAATTTAAGTTCAAATCTTAACCCTCACTTAGAAAGTAGAAACAAGAAAGCAATTTGTAACATGTCTACTCTTCACTGAAGGAAGTGCACATAAAGTGTGATTGCTTGGTCACTTGGTTTGATAAACACAAAGCATGCTCGTACAGTAAATTCCCAAAAAAAAAAAAAAAAAAAACTATTACAAAGTGTGCGTGCCCATCTCGTCACATTTAGATAAACAAGCACGCGTTTAGAGCAAGCACACAAACACACAAAAAAAAAAAAAAAAAAAAAAAAGAAAAGAAAAAACTCTTCAATTGCATCAGCATACCAGAAAAAAAAAAAAGTCTATTCGTGTTGCCTGCATGAACTAGGATATAAGCTGATGCCATTTGCTTATCCAACAAGGGTCCACTTTTCCGGCTCGCCGTAGAAGAAGACAATTTACTCTGCCCACTCCGTTTACTACGTGAAGGGCTTAAGGAACCATCCGAATGGTTGAGACGAGACGTGCTCAATCCCGTTTTTTTTTTTTTTTTCTTGTTTCAGTGCGTTTGGCAGCTTCCGAGTAACTTCTCATTTTCAACCCAATGCTAAATCTTTGTCACATATTATAATTAATTTTACCTTCTTTTGCTTGTTCGTGTGTTCTGCTTATCTGGTGGACGGATATTGACCCTTATGCCATATATCGTAGTTTTTAAATTCGAATCAAACTTTTACCAGTTCAGGGCCTGATTTGAAGGATCATCGGTCTAACCAGTGGATCAATTCTTTGTCTCAAAAAATAATATATATGTATATGTGTGTGTGTGTGTGTGTGTATGTGATTAAATACAAATTAGTTATATATCTACAATTATTTTTAATTAAATAATATAATTTTATATACGTTTTTTTTTTTTGGGAAAAAAAATAAGAAATAAATTTTTTTTAACAAAGGATTTGTCAAATTTATCTGTCTGACCAAATAGTCTGATCACTTAAGTCAAGTTGAAAGACTCTTTTTTGGGTCACTTCAATGTCCGATTAGAAAAAAGAACTGCATCGATTTAAGTTTTGGGTTACTAGTTTATTGATCCAGCTACCGAGTTAGTTGGATTTTTAAAACTATGCTCTACGTGCCAAATTTTTGGACATGATTGTGTAGATTTGCAAAATGTAACTCCGGAAATTAAGATTTAAGCGTCAAGTGAATTTTGTATTGCATGTAACACCAGGTAAGTTCAAGGACTCAATTTTTCAATTTACATTTTTTATTATATTGTTTTTTTTTTTTAAAAATCATTTCCGGTGCTTTGAGGGGGGTGGTCAAGCCGGAAAAATCACGAGCAACTAGCTATTAAGTAACGACAAAATGAGGGCAGGACAGACATCCAACGTGGGCTTGAGGCGTAAGTCCAAATTCTCAGGTTCATAAGATGGTTTTGCATTTTTGTTCTTAATTGGTGATATATATGGACCTAATAAGTTATATAAAATGTATATATTTGACATTTCTTCATGGTCCTTATGCACGAGTTTGTGATGTATGTGCCCCGTTGTCCCGGTAGTTGACACATTAGACCACATATCATATCTCAACGGGGGAAGACGCGAGAAGTAACCACTTCTAAATATAGATATATTACTTTATGAATCCTAAAACGCAGATCAATTAACATTTCCTTTTAGGGAATAGCAGAGAACTGCTATTAAATGTAGGGTCCATGTATGGTAAGAAAGAGAGAAAATCTATACAGTGAGTGGATAGCGTCCGGCAAACGGTTGTTGAGATTGCAAATATGGTCTGAAACTGAAAGTACAAGAAATTCGGAATTCCCCACCCACCCTACCCTCTCAATTTTGTGCCCCTTTGCTCAATCAAAAATCAACTGTTTGGTTGGGAATTATTTGACCCCACCACATCAGCCAAACGTACAAATTGTCAGCTGTGGAATTCTTGACCAGAAGTGATATTTGACTCTTAGCCCGTCGGAAGGCGGCTTCAATTATATACAGCCATACTTTGTTTACTTGACAATTTGATCTAGAAGCCAACTATTCCCACAAGAAATTAAACTGATGTTAACGTGAATGTGTAAGCCCTTCTTTTTGACTTTGATTGAACTGCTTGACAATCCCACAGGGGAAAATAAAACGAAGACATTTCTGTTTCGAAGTATAATTGCCAAAAGAAAAACACACACACACAAAAAAAAAAAAAACTACTTGCCCCTCAAGAATGACACGGCTAGGTTTTGAGCGGAGACCTCCCCATACACCCAGTATAAGTGCAATCTCTAGAATTTTTCCAACAAAAAAAAAAAAAAAAAAAAAAGAAAAAGATTTTCATTTCGACAGTTGAACCCTCCTAATTAATAACACAGTAATTAATTGAATAAATGTCACAATTAATTTCTCTTGTAATAAACATGTTGTATCAAGTATTCGAGGTATTTGTTTCCTCGACCAAAAAAAAAAAAAAAAAAGGGAATTCAAGGTGTTTATAGTTGAGGTATTATGATGACCGTCTCTGACCTAGATCTCTATTGCATTTATATTTATATTTATACATGAAATATTCTCTTAATGTTACCTGATGATCACCCATTGAGTTATAGATGATCATATTAAAATAGGTGTAGTTAACTCAAATTAATATGCTATCGAGGGTCTACAATTTAAGATTTTCAAGTTTATTGTGTTACAATATTCAAGGACGTAGTTAGAAACCACTAACTTAAATATGTGATTTTTCCTATGCAAAAGAAACGAGCATATGTAGCTATGTGGCAGCTAGCATATAGTTAAGCATTTTGTTTCTCAATGCCGAACATGCACATACAGGTGTATTGAGTCAAATAAGATACACAAGCATCGCCATTCACCCACTGGCCTATCCTAGAAAATAAATAGGACATTTATTTGCATGTTGGGCTGAGAGAGAAGGTGAGTTACACTGAATCGTGCTGCCTACCACAGCCAAAACAATTTGATATTGTTGATTCCCTCCAATCAAACTTCTCAGGTCACATGTCTAGAAACACGAAGCAATCCAAGGCGTAAATATGGAAATCACCAATTACCGTTAATTAAAAACATCATTTAAGGCAAATTATACCCTCCTACATGCTTCAACCATCATACTATGGTATGGGAATGGAGGACTAGAATGGAAGGCCAGCCTCCCTATCTACAATTCGAGTGCAGACAAAGTAGCCTGTGTTGTGATTCTCTCTATTTCTCCGACCATTGCTTAACGCTAGGGGCAACTCAAATGATAATTTGAGTTAGTCCTTTTTTTTTTTAATTTTTTATATTTTGTAATCAACTCTTTCAAATTCTAACAAAATGATTTTGATAAAATAATATAGAAGACTGACTACTGATTAGTTTTATCTAATAAACTCTCGATTGGACTTGCTCACTACAATATCACAGGCGCATGGTCTCAACAGGATTTTTTTAATTTTTTTTTATGTATACGGTCATGAATGACAAATTTTGTCCAAATAATTTTACTCATTTTTTATTATTGAAGTATGATAAACATTGGCTTAAAAAAAATATGTCAATCAAATAAAGATTCGAAACAGTGAACTTTTACATGTGATCACATGGCCCCCAACTGGATCGGTTCCACCTTGCTCGCTTGATGGGATGAAATTTTTAAAAAGGAAAACCTTGTTGTACACAGAATTAATATAGATAGTAAGGTACAACTAATAAAATAACGCAAATGTCAATGTAATAATGCAAAAAAAAAAAAAAAGAAAACAGTCTACGAAGAGAGAAAAATGAAAAAAAAAAAAAAGGGTATGCTTTTATTAATTGGATTTAACTTTTCTCATCACTTTTCTCCATCCGCGTAGTTGATTCTTTCAAACAATATCATGGAATCATCTCTCTTAAACAAAATTGAGTTCAATGTCATTGTGCGAACCTAGAGCATGATGGGAAATTCAATGCGCTATACAATAATATAGAGCGACAATTCTAAACTCAACTAAAAAATCCTACAAAAACAATTGCTTTTTTAATTGGGTGTTACAACATACAAAGGTTGTTTAACTGTCATGTAAGAAACAACTGGGCATTGCCGTAAATTTGGGAATTAGGTTTGAAGGGCATTTTAGGCCTTGAGCTTCTCCCCCTCCCTCCACGTGGACAAACTCCAGTCAAAACATTGAACTTCATTAGCCTCGAGCTTGCATGGCATTTTCATTGAAAATTTTAATCCTATCTTATTTTTATCAGAAAACGTTGTTGTTTGCGTCTCTCTCTTGAAAGTTTCATCTCCTTTTGGAGCTCTTCTTCTGCCCATGATGAGCCCCCCGACTTTCCACTGGAGTCCCCCAGCTTTTGGAGCCCTCCATCTCCTTGCGTATCTCTCTCTGAGCTGCACATAATACGGACTCAGAATCCCAAAAAAGCAGACCAAAAGCCGATAGAGAAAACAGAGAAAAAAGGGAGATGGGCTTTGGTAAAGAGGATAGATTGACAAGAGTATTGAGAGGTGTAAAGACTCTGTTTTTCTTGATTACCATGTTGATATCTTTCCTTATTTTCTCAGCCCCGATTCTTGTCGTCATAGCCGATACACTTCTTCCTGTTTCTCTCCTCTCTGCCTCTCTTTCTCTCTCTCCTTCTCCTTCGTCCCCAAAATCCCTCTCTTTTCATTTTAGTAACTATGATTTCAGATACTCGCTCATTGACATACCTCTCGTATCCATTATTAGATCAGCTGTAATCCTCTGTAAGTATCAAGAACTGTTTTAAATAATTGTCTTGTTTTGTGGGTCACGATCGATTTTTGTTAATTGTTCTCGGGTGTTATGTGGTAGGTGTCTATAGCCTATGTGATGGTCCAAGGTTGTCGGACGGGCCATACCTGGGGATTACAACCTTGTGCTCTGTGTCATCGTTGATTTATGTATCGTCTAAGGCATCCTTTGTGTTCAGCGCTCCAAGATTGGAGGGAAGAGAATCTGTCAGGGCCACGGAAATAGCCTTGATTGTCTGCTCCCTGGTTCTATCAATTGGTCATGTTGTTGTGGCGTACAAAACGAGGTGCAGAGAAAGAAGAAAGCTTTTGGTCTTCAAAATTGACATTGAAGCTGTAAGTCCTCTCTTCTCCTTCCGTCTCCTTTCCTTTTTTTATTCCAGTTCTTTTTGTAATTTTCATATTATGACGATGATGATTGCAAATTTAAGGGCCTAGTCAAAGAAAGCTTTAATTTAAGACGGAATGAACGGTTTTCAAAATTATCATAGCGCAACCCAGAATTAGTCACTTCCCACAACCTTAATGGAACACCTCAGTAGTCTATTAATCGACACCAAACTGTTGGAAGGTTGAATTTTGATTCCCGGAAGGTCATAAAAAACTACTAGAACATGTTCCGGTTGATATGCTCCAAAAGTAAAATCAGCAGAAATACACCGAGTGCAAACTAGAAATGAAAACAACTAAATGAAAACAGAGCGAGAGAGGGGGGTTGGGTCTAAAACTCTGGTACCCCCAACTTTGTTTTTACTCTGGCAAAAGAGAAATAACTCAATTCTAATTGAGTTACTAATTGGCCCAAAAATTGAGTTGACAAACACAAAGGAGTGAGATTTCAGTAAATTAATGAAAATGCAACGAGCGTTTCATGTCATGTAGGTCACGGGCCTTTTAATAAACAAAAAATAGAAATGTTCCTTTTAATAAATTTACACGTCTTACGTAAAAAATTATGGGTGAGCCAGTCATGGGACACCCGGAAAAAGCTGTCCAATGCCAAAGGATGGCTCCAATATTTGAAGATCCCATCAGGATTCCGACACCAAAATCTTCGCGCATGCGTCTCTGCCGACGCCTGATGCAACTCCAAAAGTGGCCAACATCGACTTCCAGTGTGCCCATGTTCTAATTGTAAAAACAACACAGCCCCGTCTTATTTAGGAAGCATCACTAATCGGCGGGGGCCGCCCTTCGGTATGGGCAACGTTTCGACTGCATATGGTGCTCACACATTTTTTGTCATTAACTTCAGAGGAACCTTCGTGGCTCATTCTCTGTTTTTTGTTCTTTTCGCACTTGAACCTTAGACATCCCCGAAATTCCGTGCCTCTACTCCCTCTCCACAGAAAAGATTTCTTAACTATATTGGATTTTTCAGGGTAAAAAAAAAAAAAAAAACTCTAATTAAATGCTCTTTTTATCTTCTTGGTGGCTTGATATGGAAGTGAATTAATATTCGTACGCGCTTTTTGCCATAAGTAGTCGGTTCCGTGTCACCATGTTGGAATCATTTGAGCTGCAAGTTGATCAGCGAAAATATCAGTAGACAGATGTCATCGTATTGTAAAATTCTATCAGAAAAAATTTAAAAAAAAAAAACATACAAAATGAACATCTACTCATTTGAAGTGGAAACGGGCTTATATTGTAGAGTTTTATTAGGAAGACCCATTTCCTCAATTTACGAAAAGTTGCATAATTAGGACACACCAAATATTGACCGATTGGCATTTCTCTTTTCGGCTGCGACCAATGGTCAATGTACCATTAAACTTGCACACATACGCCCTTCAATGTACCCAAAAGAATGTTGGACAACAAATATGCAGAAAATGCCAGTCTCAGTTGGATGATAATGTAATTGAAAATTCTCGGTAAGAGAAACTGGGAGATTTAAATTGGGGTTTATGTGTTGTTGTGTACCGGTTGCTGCAGGTTTCAGCTTGCAAAAATGGGTTTCCAAGGTATCATAAGCTTCTCCAAGAAGAAAGGGAGAAACAAAAGTCGCTGACCATGAAGAACTAACGATAAGGGATTTTCTTTCTTTTTTTTTTTTTTCAGTTTGGCTAATCAGAATTCTTGAGTCCCGGTTTAAAGGTAATTAATGTTAGAGTTCTTATTGTGGCCCAACCATTTTCAAATACCAAGTAAATTAATCTAAGGCTACCCTATCTTTCTGGAACAGGGTTGTTTCAAATGAAACACCAACTTGGAGATTATTAAAGCAGCAAAACTAAAGTGAGGATACAGAATGTGAATTACAGCGCCACTGCGTGGGCTGCCCTCTAGAGAGATATTTCAGAATATCACTCTATAGAAACTGTAAAATAATTTTTCTTTTTTTTTTTTTTTGTTTCTTTTTTCCGTCATCACCATGGAGGTTGTATCATGAGTATGCGTCCACCTTTGGTTTTTCTTTTTGTTTCCCTTTGTGCTATACGCAACGATTTTGTATTCCCATAGGATCCATTAGCTTGGGCCAAAGGCCGTCTTTCGCGTATGAATTACCCCCCCGGGGGGGGGGGTTTAAAAAAACTCTTTTTGAGGTTCTAACATAATTTTTTTTTTGGGGTTGGGAATTCATTTATGACGGAAATATTTAGTCATTTATCTACGTTAATCTCGTCAATGCTTCCAAGGAAAACCGTAAAATAGCATAATGTGTTGTCAACAATAGGGAAAGTTTTGAGAGTTATATTTAAGTAAATAATATGGGGGTAAGAGATTGGGCGACACAACACAATGTATTATTATTATGTCTTCTGTATATAATTCAAGGTCTTGCTTGCGCAGCGTTGAAAAGGCTGAGAGAATGACGGGGCCAAATCTGTATCCTATTGCTTCATAACGAGAAAAGAAGATTTTTGCAAGCTTCGACCATACGGATGCGTAATACGCGTAATTCCTCTTAATTGCATAATATACAGATGCCATTTTACTTTTATTCAACCTAACCTGAAAATATTATTATCTCTTTTTCTCTCTCTAGCTGACCACTTGGCCTTCAATGCCTCTTCGACGATGCACAATGATAGGGTACCGCTTCTGAGTCCGGGTGGTCGGAAAGAAAACAAGCTTATCTTTCTCTGCAGGAATCCAACTGGCCGCGGATGCAGAGGATATTAGTAACAGAATGATTAGTTTAATAAGAAAATTTTCACATACTTCGTATAGAGGGTGGTACCTGATGCGAGTAACAAGGTAATGCAAGAAAACGGAGATTCCTACCCTGGCAAGCTCATAGCCTGGGCATAGCCGCGGTCCTCCTCCAAATGGGGTGAACACATTCGCTGCGCATATTGCTCCTGAGTTGTTCTGTTCCATTGCATGTGCACAGAGACACGCATATGCAATCACACTCTTTAGGATTCGGTTTAGTGGTTGAAAATGGGTAGAACAGAGTTTGAGAGTCCTGGATTTACCTGCCACCTCCATGGATTGAAAGTTCGAGCATCTTTAAAGTGATCTTCATCTAAATGTACGGCTCGAAAAGATGCAAAGACCTTCCATCCCTCAGGAATTGTATAGCCTGATACCGTTGGATTTCACAAGGATCATTATAACCAGGTTATTATGCCATAAATAATCAAATTCAGAATGCATTACAAGTGAAACAAGTAAGACAATAATTCTACAAAGAACTTATTATTTTCTTGATAAGTAATTTTGCAAGGGAGTTTCTCACCCTTTATGTGGATGTCTGTCATTGCTCGCCTAAATATCCCCCCAATTATGTTTGCTATACGCAAAGTCTCATTAACAACCTAGAACAAAAGGAAAGTCAGCCACATTAATGTCAGAGTTATTCCCGTAAAATTCAGCCACTATTTAGATAAATTACTAAGTAATTGGGATACATAGAATAGGTCATCAGATTATGGCATATGAAACTAAATGCTCAGCCGAACAAAAGAGGGACTCATAGCTAAACGTTAGATAAATTCGGTCCATGTCTCGTGATGAATTCAATCTTTGCCTAAGAATGGCTCCACCATTACCTGACCTAAATAGAACACCTTTTAGATTAAATACCATGATTTGTCAATTATCTGTTCGAGAAAAAAATGCTTACACACTGAGTGAAGTTCATTGACTTGTATTCATTCCACTCTATAGCTTCACTGTCACTCTTCTTTGCCCTAATCTGCTCGTGCTCGTCCTGCCAGATAAGTTGAACATCAAGATGGGAAAAAATGATGCAAATAAACAGACACGGTTTAAGGCACAAATTAACAATGTTACTGCACCCCATGGGCCTACGTAGCCCACTAAGCTTTGTCGTTTACAATGCATGAACATAGGGTACAGATTATCTGAGCCAACCAAAACAGTAGGCCCCATTTAATATTTGATACAAAAAGATTGAAAATAAAACGGTCCACGACCCCGAGGAGATGAAAGATGAAAGGTGATCCTGAGATATCCTCGTGAAGGCTGCACACCTACCAGGATCCAATGGTCAGGCTTCCACCAGTAGGTGAGATGAAAGAAAAGCCGAAGCGAACCGGGTCCTAAGAGTCCAAACAAAAAAAGGCCAGCGATTTACAGGAGTTGACGTCACCCACAACTCATATACATGCCGTCCGATCCACCCTTTCCTGGAAATCAGCACCACAGATTCCCCACGACCCCGCCTTCCGGACCCACGTTACAACTTCACTAGTAGTCAGTTGTACGCTCCCGTGACCGAATGTGCTAAAGGGCGTTTAGGTCATTTTGAGAAAGACAAAGTGGTCAAAGAGATAAATGCTTTATCGGAATTCTGAGGAGGCAGGAGGCAGGAGGCAGGAGGCAGGAGTCAGGATATCTTTCCCCCCGCCCCTACACTACCACAGTGACAAGCATAATATAGCGTGCAGCTCGGGAAGCTATCATTTTGTCCGCGGGTAGAGTAGGAGTGGCTACACTTTTAAACGTCCGAAAAGGTTGATAGACCAAGAATTCAACCTCGCTTTTGATGCGATTGACGTCATTCATGTTAAAATATTACTATTTTAATGTTTGGGATTCTACTTTGACCCTTTCCCCACCTTTTGACCAAACTCAGCCACTATACTCGCCACAACACAATGTTTAGATGGGACAGAACTTCCGCTGCTGACTGAATGGGGGCAATCTCTTCTTACAGAAAAGCACATTAAGAGATTCTCTCGTTTTTCTATATTCGATAGTAGGCTGTCTGTGGTTGTGGGCATCGACGGTGAAGCCATTGTTTATTTATTTATTTTATTTATTTTTATTTATAGCTTCATGCATTCTATCCGGGTGTATAAAGAGTGAATTTTGCGTGTAAATAGCATATCACCCTTCACATAAATATCAACCTTATTAACTGTCCTTTACCGTGCGACGGTGATAAATTAAAAGCGTAGCCAACCGAGCAAAATAATGAATGACATCATCTATGAGGTAATTAACCCGTGGGAAAGGATGTGGACCGGTGTGGCAAGGGGCTAGCTAGCTATAGAATGCTACGGTTTTTGGCACCTACCTATAGCTATAATGTGCAAGACAACGAAACAACCCATTTAACCTTCTCTCTTGTTCACTCCTTTATCCCACCGCCCAGTGTGAATGGCTGGAAATCTACGTCATGAAAATGAGGCTTCTATAGATTGCAGGCAAACAAGATTTGATTATAGGAATCTGGGCCCCCACTAGAATATGTCAATTTGCAAACAAAACAAAACCAAACCTAAATAAGGGATCTCTCAAAAGGAAAATGGAATAGAAGGGGCACATACCTTGACCTGAGCTAAAGCAAGAGGGGTCTCGGTAAGGAATTTAACGGCAAGAGTCATGATGGTAGACGTAGTTTCATAGCCAGCAACAAGGAGAGCCACAAAGAAATCCACTATTTGCTCATCGGAGAAGCCGTCGTCGGCCGTTAAAAGAGCTGCTAACATGTCCTTTTTGCTCTTTCCAGCCTCACCCTCTTTTCTCCTCTCCATTACCACCAAGCTCAAAGCCTCTGCCACCTTGGTCCTGGCCTAAACAAGGAAAAAGAGAAAAAGAAAGAAAACATCGAGCAAAATGCATAATAATCAGCAATCAAAGCAGGCGCAGAAAAAGGGGAAAAAGAGAAAAACAGAGATCATTGCCAATTTGTCTCAGTACATTACATATACTAACATTGTTCTGTCGGCAAGTATAATAATTTCATCATTCCACCATTAATCTTTAGGCAACTCTCAAACAAAGTGAATAGAAGAAGGAACAGACAAGTCAACGATTTTGATTAATTAGAAAGACAGAGAGAAGTACTAACTTTGATGGCTCTACGGTATGTGGCGGACAAGAAGGGCAGGGTGAAAAAACCATCGATAAGGAGTATGTACTCTTTCCTTAGGCACTCAGTCCATTCACCCGGATCAACGCTCATCAATTGCTTCATTGTCAAGTCAAATGTTATCTGCACGTACCAGTATACATACACACATCAAACCCACCCACAAAAAGAAAAAAGAAATAAAAATTTGGAAAAAAAGACATCAATTCAATTAAAGAAATCAAGGCAGACAAACTAATTAACCGACCTCTGGCTTTAATTTTGTAATAAGCAACATTATAAATATTCGACCAAGACAAATCCAAATATAACAACGAAAGAAATTGTAATGTAACCTAGTGAGTAAGAAGACAAGAGAGCGAGTGATTTAAAAATCACAATCGCGAATAGGAAAGTGCGCAGTTTCACATGGCTAGTCATCAGTTAATAGATGGACAGCATCATCCACGTTACCCACGAGCCGTGGAAATCCGACTCGCCACCATTCCGGCGGCGAAATCACAACAGAAAGTCACAAGCAACCAAAAAACAAAAAAAAAAAAAAAGAATTGCAAGGCGGCCTGATGAGCAAGTAACTCGGACGATCGTACATCGGGTCAACTCAGTGGCATCTTTGACATATTACTTTTCCGTACAAGAGAAAGAAATGAAATTACCTTCTTGGCCTCGTCCAAGAGGAAAACCCGGTCGGACCAGGAATCCAAGTTGAACCGGATCAGCCGGTCCATGTGAACCAAAAGATGGTGCTTAATGATAGAATAATTAGCAAAACTCATCGTTAACGAATGCATCCTCTTATGGAGATTGCCCTTCATCAACAACAGGGAGTGCTTTCCCAACAAGTTGGATATTGAGCTGGGGTAGTCACAAGCAAATAACTTCCCCTCATTTTGTAAAATGAACCGGTTCGTCTCCGGATCGGCCGAGAACACGGTCGGCTCACCAAGCACATGGGACGTGAAAATCGGACCGAACCGCTTCACCCTCTCGTCGATGAACGGTTCAGGATTTTCACTCTTGTAAGCAGATATCAGCTGTAGAGTCTCACCGACCAAAGGCAAGCCGAAGCGCCCCGGCGGCAGCCGGAACCTCCGATACCGGTAACCACGGTAGATGACATAGGCAATCGCCGAGAGAGGAGCGGAGAAAAGAAGAAAAGCGAGAATCGACATGGCCACTGTTGTGTGTCGTTCTGCAGATGCCACCCACGTATCCACTCATATATCTATACAGATACGTTGTACCTGTATTTACAGGTAATTAAAGGGGTTAAAGAGAGAAAGAGATGCGGTTTTGAAGATTCGAGCTAAAAAGTTGAAGAGGGGAATGCGCCAGGAAAGGGAAGAGAAACGCACGAGGGGGCATCGGACAAACAACCTCAGAAGGACCCCCCCCCGGTGCTATGCTTAGCAGAAATAGATATCTTGATTACTTCGGTGTCCGAGCAGATTTATTTCCCCTTTTTCTTCTTTTTCCTTTTTTTTCTTTTCTTTTCTTTTTTTTTTTCTCTTTTCTTTTCTTTCACTGTTTCCCTTCGTTGCTTCCTCTTCGGGCTTTTCGATCTGACTCGCCAAGATAAGACATCTCTCTCCCCCTTTGTCTTTGCTAAATTCAAAACATGCGACTAAGTTTTCTTTTTGTGTCGGCCGTTTGAGTATGCTTTCAAATGTTTGCTATTAATTTTTGATATTTTAATTTTATTATTTATTATGTGATATTTGTTGCTTATTTTTATTTTTTTATTTTATCAAAATAAGATTTTTGTGAAAAATTTAATGTAAGTATGCAATTTATTATTAATAAAATATGACTTCAAATAAGAATTTAAAAAAAAATCATATATTAATATAAACAATTTTATAATTTGTACTAAAAAACACATTAATATTAATATATTGATTATTATATTATTATCATAAATTTTATATATTATTATTTTAAATATAAATTATTTAATATAATTGATTTTGACCAATATTAATCATTTCAAGAAAAAAAAATAAATATGGAGAAAAGAAGACACAATAGAGGAAAGAAATTAAAAATAAAGTAGAGAAAAGAATATAAAATGAAGAGAAAATAGTGAGCTAAAGAAAGAAAGATAAAATAAAGTATAAAAAATGTAAAAAAGAGTAGTTTGGAAAGAAATTAATATAGGATACTAAAAATTAAAATTTATCTTTTTGTGATTTTTCGAAGGCATTGTAACATCAAAATTTGTACTTGAGGAAAAAATACATAATAAATGCCAAACTATCATTCCGCTTGTTTTAAACCTTTTTCCTTAATTAAAAGTTACCATGATATGTTTAATAGTGAATAACCAAATTAAACAGCAAATTTATCTTTTTATTTTTTTTTCTTAATTACAAGCTACACCACCTAAGATGAAAGTAATAGTAAGACAACCTAAGATGAAAGTAACAGTAAGACAGAGGAAAAAATAGTAAGAAGATATTAAATATACATAATTAATAATGATTAAAATATGGTCTCCTTTCAACTTTAAAAATAAAAATAAATAGTCAATTAAATTCTAATTTTTTATAATAAATTATTCAATTTATTACATAATAACTATTTAAGAAAAATTAAAAGTGAATTAACCTTTCAAATTCTTTAAACTGAAAATAGAAGATAAAGAGTCTTTCTTCTCCTGGGAGACATTATGAGATATAATAACAATTTAATTTATGTAATTATAAGAGAATTGAATGCTTAAGAAATGACACTGTTGTTGGAAATTGAAAATTAGAAAAAAAAAATAAAGAGACTTTTATTGAATGAACTAGATAAAAAAAAAAAAAAAAGTGGTCCGCGTGATATACTTATATCATAAAAATAGTTATATTATATAGATTCTAACCTTAGTTGTTAAAATTAAAATTTAAAAATTAGTTGCTAGTGGCACGTTTGAATTTTTATTGATAATCAGTGATTACAAATAATTTGTATAAGAGATAATGTCACCGATTTTTAAGTTTTGGCCTATTTCTCATCGTCAGTACATAAAAGCGGTATTGATTTTCCTCAATGAACTCAAGTCTTCAAATAAAAATAATAAAAAAAAAGAAATAAAGGTTGTAATATTTTATTAATTGTATTCATATAATTGTTTCCTTGTTTTTTGTTGTCAGGATTCACTTTTTAGTTTCCTAGAAAAGCTAAACTGTGTAAACATAAAAAGGCATCAAATCTTTTCTTTTAGGTAGAGCCCCTGATCTAAAGTTTACGGATCTTCACTGTGACATAATATTTAAAAAATTCTATAATTATTAACAATCAAGACCATAAAAAGGGGCTTTTATAATTGGAAAAATCTGGGATCCAGACACAGATTGAACCTCATACTAAACTTAAGTAAAATTAAATTGAGAAATTTAGTTAATCCACTAAATTGAATTGAACTGTTGTTACCTTTTCGATCAACTATTTTTAGTCAAACTTATTTATAAACGACATCCTGAAAAAATTTACCAAACACCATTATACTTGTTTTTGGGAAAATAAACAATAACATTAGGCTCGATAAATTAAACAAAACACCATCTGAACCGAACCAAATTTTTGTTTAATTACACCTAACTTCATAATTGATTGATCAAATTAGTATAAATCAATTTATTCAGTTTAGTTACTATTTTTAATTTTAAAAAAATTATGATTAATATTCCTATACGCGGGTGCGAGCGAGCACACACACACACACACACACACACACACACACATATATTATTTTTGGAGAGAGAGAACTATAACCTGAAGACCCCACTTTGGACAGATTCTGATTCTCCATCTGATTCTAACTCAATTTATTTTCGGTTCCGATTAGAATTAATAGAGCTGTAGCCGGGTGAAGGGCCCAAATCCATTTAACTGAATTGAAAATAAAAATTTGAGGGCCTGGACGGCGAGTTCATTTTCCAGATTTAATATATCATATTTTTACTTAATTTTTTATTGAAAAATATTTTTGTAAGGGATATAATTGTGTCCATTGACCACGCAGCACAATCTTCATATTTCTCTGCCGGGCTCGCATGGCTGTCACGTCTCGTGATTGTCCTTAGCTCGAAGAAAGTTATAAACTGGTCATCATATTCCCTGGAAATTGTATAGAATAAATGCAGAAAAAGTAGGGGGGGGAAATTGCAGAATGTACAGCAATTGCATACTTTCCAGACCCTTTTCCGTTTTGCCACTTCGTTTCTTTTCGTTGAAGCACGTGGTAGTATTGGTCCACAAGTGAATGAAAGCAGGGGATTAATTGAGTTCTCGCAACTTAAAGCACTATGGCTATGATTTCGTAAGTTATGTTGCGTTTTTTTTTTTTCTTAAATTTTCTAACTTTATGATAATTCTTATTGCGTTTAAAAACTTTTTGCTTTTCTTTATTCCTATTCGTGATCCAGATTGAGAATCTTTCTTTTTTTTTTTGTTTACATCAGAAAGACCCGGATAAGAATCTTCAAGTTTTGGTTGATATATGCTATTTAATTTAATTAGATGCGGCGCACACCATAAGAAGGTATAAATTTTGAGACGTTCTTGCCTTTTCGGAATATAATATAGGGACAATAACAAACAAAAGGCTACTTTGTGTTAAATAAGGTTTAAATCAGATAGAATGTCATTATGGCAGTGCTCATTTGTCCCACGCAATTCTACTTATTTGCTATCTCTTCTAAAGAAAGGCGTGATGCTTAGTTTTCTCAGCAAATTGTCTGCCTTGCAAATACGATTGCCTAAAAATCAAACACACCCCATCCTTCCGGTTGTCAATTGTTAGATCAAATTATCATTGGCTTGCAAGATGAAGCTTATCTAACCACTCGAGCCAGGACCGGCGTGAGCCCCATGAGTCCTGAAAAGATAGGGAATGCAAAGCAACCTTATCAGCCAGCCAGGTGGCTAACAACGATGGGGGTGAAAGGTTTTGGATCACACATGAGGTTTTGACGCCATCTTCATCCACCTGGTCCCCAGAAGGGACATTGAGCTTTCCGCCCACTAGACAACCTACAACATTATGATCCCTAAGACATTGAGCTTCACTACCTTTGCTTTCTATTAGGGGTTTGAGAAGCTTTTGCTGGCAGAATAATATCATGTGATTGTGCTTCCCCCACAAATTAGTTCAATATGAATTAATTAAGCCGCCATGTCAAACATCCTTTCTAGTGCATTTGGAGGTATATTGGTCCGTTAGTTATATAAGTATATTAGCTATTTTATTCTATATATTTTCTCCCAACACAATGTAGCTTTGCGTTGTAGTTGTGATAGGGATGTCTTTCCCATTTCCAAGACCTGCTGGATAATGGGAGCCCAACTCTGATTTTAATACCAATATGTAGTAGGGATAACAAGGGACCTTTCAAGGTCCAATATCAATAGTTCAAAAAAATTTTCAGTTAGATGATCTGGATATAAACTAGCTTAACTAACCAGAAAGCAGGTCCTAGTCAATAAAGAAAATAAAATTTTATATTCAAGACTTCAGTTTTTCTTGTATAAAATAACATATTGTGCAATTAAGATAATAATGAAATGTATAGTTATAAATGGAAGAATATGCAACCAGATGTCAATCAACATTTTAAAAACCTCTCGCACATTATGTCTAGTCTATTCCACATTTTATTAATTTAGTTGCACATCTACTAACTTCTTTAAAAAAAATTTAAAATTATTTCTTAAAAAAAATTAATCAGAGTCTTGCCCAGTCAAATCTTGTTATCCCCCAATGGGTGCAGTTTTACTCTGGGAAAATTATTTATAAATAATTGTTCCCTCGCAACAGTCTCGTCTATTTGATCGGAGGGACGAAGTTACCAGCTAGTTGGAAAAAAGTATTTTATAATTCTCTGGGAAAATTTACTTTTGAGGATAATAATTTCCCATTCGAGAGAAAATATGAACTGGACACAACATTCGCCGGAGCCAAATGCACAAGGTTCCAAGAAAGTGATCGGATTCTGTCTTCTTTAGATATACCCCCGGGGGGGGGGGGTATCTACTTGTTCACAAGGCTATTTTCTCGACAGAAAATTGTCCCTAGAATATTCAAATTTGCACTGTCCAAATTGAAGACGTGAAACTCGCCAATATTAAGGAAAAATTACATTGTGCATCATGTCTTTAAGTCACGATAACAAGTCGTACCCTTTATTATTAAATGTAACAAATTGCATTTTGACCTTCGATCTAGGGAACAATAAGTACTCCCAATCAAATTTATATTAAAAAATATTTAAAATAATTACAAAAATATCATTATAATAAATATGAACAAATTAAAATATTTTTAAAATACTTAAGAGAAAAATTAAAAATTAAAATTCAAATATAATTATCAGAATTTCGAATATAACCATCCTATAATAAAGATATATTTAGTAATTTTATAAAATTGAGTAATATATAAATTAAAAGTAAAAAAATTAAAAAATTAAAAGAAAAATTTTGTACTCCTTAAAAAATAAAAGAGAAAACTCGAACTTATTTTATCTATATAATAATTAATTTTTATTAAGTTATTTAGGTGTTGTAGATTAAAAAAATAATAAAAAAAGAAAATTATTTGCTCTCCCTTTCATATATAATTAGAGAGAAATATGTTTTTTCATGATTTTTGTTATTATTAATTAGTTCTAATTAGCTTAAATATGCAGTTTATTACCCAAAAAAATAGAAAATACGACATATTACTACACTTTAAATACGTGATATAATTCTGAGAATCCAAGATGGTACCAGCTGATGCACTTTTCTTTGCTGATTAAAGATGTTTTATATAGTCGAAAATGAAAAGAGGAAGGCACAAGGGAAGGTGGATTGTTTTACATGAATGTAGGAGCAAACGGTTAGTCTTTATGACTTCCTCGAGGTGGCCTGCCAGTAAAAATTTCTCCCATTATTGAGCGCAATGTGTACTCTAGGGGGAGCAAATATTACAAGAGTATTAAGGTAAAACGCTTTGGACCTGACTATTTTACGGTGTTGTGATCTTCGAGTTAGAAAGGAGAGGTAAAATAAAGTAGATTATAAATAGAAAAAATTTATAAGTTTGATATATTGAAATTTTGAATTAAAATATAATATTAAAATTTATAAATTTATTATTTATTTAAATCTACTTAAATTTCTTTTTGGCACATCAAATGAATATGAACGATACAATATCTCCTCCAGTTGCCACTCCCACGAAAAAGAAATAAACATTATTCAATCTCCAAGCGGAGGCCCAAATAAAAGTAATAATTAGTTTAATAAGCGTATTTTAAGAAAATAAGTTTAATGTAAAAAAAAAGTTTAATACTTAAAATAGAGATTGTTTATATATGTATAAATTTTATATTAAATAAATAAATAAATAAATAAATTATAAGTGAAGAAAATGTATAAATTTAATATTTAAAGATTTTAAAATAAAATAAAATATTAAAATTTACAAATTTATTATATATTTAAATAAAAAGTCAAAATTTTCTTCGTCGTTGGATTTTCGGCTTTCCCAACATATGGTAAGGTACGGAGAATAGCGGCCAGGTACACCATATAGATTTTTATCACATTTTTAGTTATATTGTTATATTTGGAGTAATATAATTATAAGTATAAAATAAGTAGAATATGCAAATATATGAATACTTAAAAAAAAAAAAAAAAGAAAATAAAGCTAGAAAATGAGAAAAAAAAACCGTAAAGAAAGAGTCAGAGGGCGACCTCGTTTTCATACCTTACACGATAGGATAGGACAAAGATAGAATAACCTTATAGGGTATGGTATAGGGTAGAAAATTTTAGAGCCTATGCTCATAGGGTAAAGTACAGTGTATGAGCCTTTACCCTGACCCTACTGATTCTTCTTTTTTTGGGTCAACTGACCCTACTCATTGTCAATCTTATCATATTATTTCAAGCTGTCTTAAAATGATAACAATAATAATAAAGCGAAAAATTACATGAATCAAACAAATGGGGTCCCTCGCAGGACAGTTCACAGGGTGGGAGTTGAAATTCGAAAAAAGGAGAAAGAAAGAAAGCGGGTAGGACCGCAGGAGTTGGACGACCGTCGGCATCGGTACCACGAAGCAGAAGGTGTGAAAAATGAAAATAGATATAGAAACCGGATTACTCGGCAATTAAATCAATTAATAAATTCTAGTCGATAGATTTTACTAAAAGATTTGATGACGTCTATCTCGACCACAACAGACTTCAATATATATATATATATATATATATATATATATATATATAGATACCAATATTTCTTGGA
The DNA here is from genome assembly GCA_019804595.1 of Bruguiera parviflora. Lineage (NCBI taxonomy): Eukaryota > Viridiplantae > Streptophyta > Magnoliopsida > Malpighiales > Rhizophoraceae > Bruguiera > Bruguiera parviflora. Next base: position 1,785,564 of record CM034054.1, on the reverse strand, counting down.
GTTACATTTTCCTATATTCCAATCATAGCGGCCATGGCTGGAAGTCGGAGCTGCTAGACAGAAAGTGAGCTGTAATTTCGTTCCGTTACTTCTCTTTCGGGTTCCCAAGCCCACTGATAGTCATAGTTGACTTTGCATTTTTCTCTTTTTGGTTTTGTTTTTTTTTGTTTTTATCTTAAGCATGGGATATATAGGAGTCATTATTGGACCACGATGCCTATATCACTTTCTATGTGATGCACAAATGTATCGCTGTACCGATTGACACATGAGAAAGGAACTATCTTGTAAAGGGACCAAATAATTCATTTCGATCGGTTGATTTCAAGCTCACGGGTTGAAAATCGGGGCGGTAGTAGAAGAAATGTGATACATTCAGAAGCATAAGAAATTTAGGAAGCTAAGTGGCAGCGGTGGCTTGTGGTCAGAAGAGAGACTACTGGTTTAGTTGAAGAGAGGCAGTCCGGTATGTTAGTGTATTGTGACAGTGACAGTCCATTGTGATTGAGTATTAAGCTGTAAACATATGTACAGAAACGTGGCGATGGAAATTAAGATCAGGCTTTTCTCTTTATCCTCTTTCTCTCTCCAATGCTCTATTTTTCAATTTTCTGCGAAATGAACATTTTTCTTGGATTAGGTACCTCAGAAAGGATTCTTATTTCTTTTCCCTGTTAACCAATCTGTTTGTATCAAGGTGGAGATCACATGATAAAAAAAAACAAGAAAAAAAAACAAATAATTAACTGTGTACCAAAGTAAAGAAATCATTTATGTAGTGGTTAACCGATTATTAAGATTTTTTTTTTTTTTTTTTTGGAATTATTAAGACCCTTCTTGCCTAACGGGAGTTTGGCAATTAAGCAACGTGATGTCTTTTGTTGGGAACCGCGTTAAGAACTCAACGAGACGACGACGTTTTACAGAGATTGGTACCGATGGGATTGGAAGCTGTCTCACTGCACGTAGTTTGAGTACCAGCAAAACTTTTTACCAAACCAAGTTGAAGCACCGACAAGGAGTAGTGGTAATCGTAAGCAGTGAGTTAATTATGATTGATTTTGCCGGGAAAATTCCCCTCAAATCTTTTGGGGTTCGCTTTCTTTGTCTCCAATCAATTAAGTAGGATTAATTGGACATAAACCCACTTATGTTGTCATCTTCTTTGAACCTCTGCCTTGGCTACTGCAGCACTTTTGGACTTTTTCTTCACATCCACCAATCAATTATCCAGTTATAATCAACTGGACGAGGCTACCTAATTAATCGCCTGCCCACACGCTAGGTCTATGAGAAAACCTCCATTGTTGGGTGCTAATATTCCACGCTTTTTTTTTTTTCTTGTGCTTTTTTCTTTTCTCCTCGTTCATAGGATTCATCAACAGGGTCTATTCTTTTGAATGTTTTAAATCTATTACAAGTAGATATTATTTTTTTTTTAATCGAGTTTTTTTTTTTATCACATATCTAAGGTCCACCGCACGTGGATGCGTGCGCGAATCACTGCGACAAAGTTCCGACATATCAATAACTTAAAAAAGAAAAAAATTTCACAAATTAATTACAAGAAGGAGACCCCAAAAATTCTCCTGGAACAGACACTAGAAATGATTAGTGTCGAAATATGATGAAATACAAAAGTGGGATTAATCATTTTAAGCCATTATTACCGTCATATGAGAGACACTCAAAAAGTCCACTGACTCATGTAGGAATTGCGCGGCCACTATGAGCTTTTGTTTCAACAACTTTTGCGCTTTTTTTTTTTTTTTTCTTTTTTTGGGGGGGGGGAGGCTGTTGATGCTGATGATTATCATGCCACTCGGTTGAGCATGTGACTCACTAAGTTTTCCACTTTCCAAGCAACAACGTGTTTCGACATGACACACGTGATTCTTCTTCTTTACAGCCCGTCTGTCGATCTACTTGCGTATGTGTGAGTATATGTCTAAATCTTGTTCTGCGGCGTGTTGACCTGCTCTAATTGGCGACACTTTTTTAGCTGGTGGGTGCCAAAGTCTTTGTATTTTCCCGTACGTGTTCAAACTTGAAATAACACTGCCATTGATGGGGCCGAGCTCTCGGAGCCAATTGGACTCGCAGTTCATGTTAATGGGCTAGCCCCGGATACACACAAAAGCTTGCATTGGGGCTTTTTACTGACTTCCTAAAGCCCTTCGGAGCTTTCTCTGGTTAGATCTCATCCGTATTTATCGAATTAGATCGCACCCGAGTACATGCACACATCTTGCAAAAATTGTCGTGGGATCGATGCACGTCTACAACATACGTGATGACGTTATTATAACCTTCGATACGAATTTTTATGCACGATGCGAGACTTTTGCTAAATAAATTAATTAATTTTCGTCACTATATGTTATACTTTAGAATGGGTTTTTTTTTTTTTCCAGAACAAGGTTACTCCATTATCTTAGGCTTAATTACTAATATAAACCAAACAATTTCAAGAAAAGAAAATTGAAATTCTCATACAGCTTTAGACTTGACCTGACAATGCTCACATTTGGACAAATGGAATTAAGTCTAGGATAATTAGAGTATGTGGACATTTAGGATAATTTGTACCTTTTTTTATGGTGTATATCCATTGCCATTCCTCCTTTTCTACTAACAACCAATGTATTATATTAATAATAATAATAATAATAAAGTAGTATTTAGTAATAACGAACCATTAGAAAATTTTAAATTTCAAATTTCAAGATTTTTTTGACAAGTATAGTAAAAATAACATAACCGTGCACTTATCATTAAAAAAAAAAAAAAAAGAGAGAATATTGCTGCTAAAAAACATAGCCATATAATATTCCTCCAAAAACTCGGCGTCAAAGCATTACTGACAATTACGGCCTTGTAATCTCCGTCACGTTGAACCTGAATGCTAAAAAAGTTGCAAACCAGTGGAATCCAGAGTGGCACCTTAACAAACAGCTCCATAAGATTTTCCATGCTACTGTTTTTATTCCAAAAAAAAAAAAAAAAAAAAAGAGGGTATATTTCCTTTTCAGTGAAATAAAACAACGGGTCTTGAATTTTGACAAATTAAGGTTTGATTTGAGTTAAACATTGATATTGGTGTTGTTTAGTAATGAATCGAGATGAACTGAACCTACCTTTATTCAATTAGAGTCCATTTACTAATTAGTATCAAAGACCCCGTGGTAATAATATTATAACAATTATTTTATAATCATATATGATAAACACAGTTAAACGATAAACAAAAAAGTATATTTTTTAATACAAATAATCAATTCAATTATAAAAATGTTTATTCTAAAGAAAGTGTTATGTTAATTAAAAATTTAAATATCTATTTTAAAAATTTTATCTTTAAATTTTAGAATAAGATGAAATTACTTATTTTTATATGGCCCCCGTCTCCTTCAAGATAGCAACACCTTAGGAAGCAATTTGACTAATTCACAAATCTCCGGAAATTAAAGCCCAGCGATTACTCTGTTACGAATAAATAAAGCTTCCGCGTCCTGTCTAGCTTTGCCCACATTCAAATCGCAGGATCTAGAAATCAACTTTTTCGTACATATTAATCGAAAACTCTACGGGTATATTTGAACAAGCAAGGAAGTGTAACCAGTTGAGCTTAACTTTTGAAAGCAATTACGTTACATCTTACCACATCTCATCCTAGGAAGTGTCATTATACATTTAGACATATCGTCTTATTGATTTTTTTTCTCTTTAATTATTAAGCAAAACATTTTACAAAAAGGGTTCTGACGATGAGCCTCGACTGGAAGTAAACCTGCCAAATGATATCATCCTCGAGTCATTGAGCATGGCAAAATGAGAACCCCACAAATCGAATCTCGCCGTCGAAACGTCGGCTAGCTGATGGAGGCAGATGATAATTGCTCATTTGACCTACAACCTTGATGTCGCGTCCACGGTGATGGGGTCGTCTTACAAAACGTTAAACAGGGATATGAGAACACGCATAGGATGACATTCGGTATCCTTAAAATCCACAGGAAAATATCTGGACGGTTTCCCGGGGTCCCACGTATAAATGCCAATAAGCCATTAACCATTCAATCTCACCCACCCACGATAAGGCGCAGATAAGGCTCTTAAATTCTCATTCATCCATAAATGAGAGCGAATATATACTGAATAATATAAAGAAAAGTAAAATTACTATGTATATTTGTTGTTAGATCTCTAAAATTACTGTATATTATAATATTATAGTTGATGCACATGTATAGAAAAGGCTTTCGTGACTATAGAATTTCTCATGTGTTTGCTTATTAAAAACTGCAGCAAAGTCCATTGACAACTTAGTGATTAATTAAGAAACCCAGTTTTTTATTTTCAAAATATTCCAGTTCAAAAAAAAAAAAAAAAAAAAACAAGACACAACCCAATCGGAGTTCCAATTGGAAAAAAAAATAAAAAATTAAAAAAAAAGAATCGTTTTTCTGTTTTTTCCTAAAAATCCCGTTTTGTGGACTGAGATGACTTTCTTTTCGCTATATCTACGCGTACATGGCACCGCACCATCACACTGCCTGCTCCACCACCACCTAGAGGCTAGACCCCAACCATGGCCACCGTGACTGCCGCCAGCGTGTCGCGTTTCTTTGGAACGCGGATCGGAAATCCAATACAGTTCCCGGGAAGAGTTCAAGCTCGATTCGGATTTGGACCATTTGGTCCCCAGAAAGCACCACCTCCACCAAAGAAATCGACCCCAAAACTGCAAGTGGACCGACCCGTATGGTTCCCCGGCGCAATCCCACCCGAATGGCTGGACGGAACCATGGTTGGGGACCGTGGTTTCGACCCATTTGGGCTGGGTAAGCCTGCGGAATACTTGCAATTTGATTTGGATTCGCTGGACCAGAATTTGGCAAAGAACGTGGCTGGTGACATTATTGGAGTTCGGGCAGAGACCACGGAGTTGAAACCAACGCCGTTCCAGCCATACACAGAGGTTTTCGGGCTGCAGAGGTTTAGAGAATGTGAGCTCATTCATGGAAGATGGGCAATGTTGGGTGTCCTTGGTGCCATTGCCGTTGAGGCTTTCACTGGTGTTGCGTGGCAAGATGCAGGGAAGGTTCGTACATCCGCCTTTAGCATATTTTTATACAACGTCATTATCTTTCTCGTATATAAGGAAATTTTTTTTTAATTATTTTTATATTATAACATATAAAACAAATTTAATCTATTCGCATTTATCAAATTAATTTTGATAAAAAAATTTAATTTTATTCATTATATTTAATTTTTTTAATTATATATTATATAATTTTTTAAATTTACTAACATATTAATTAAATTTAATTTATCTTAAATCTTTTTATTAATTATTGATTATAACAAATATATTTTTTTATCATCACACATTTTTAAATTATTAATATAATATTAATTTTATTTTTTTAAAAAAATTAAAATTATATATATATATATATATATATATAAAATAAAATTTTTAAATATTATAATATTAAAATTATAATATTTTAATTTTTTTTAAAAAATAAAATCAATATTATATCAATAATTTTGATGATGCGAGAAAAACATAAGATTTTATTTATTTTGAACCTGTATGCAATTACTATAGGATAATAGTGAATAAAGAATTTTTAATATAAATTAAATTTAATTAATAAAATTAATATATTAAGTAAATTTTAAAAAATAAATATAATTATAAAAATATTTAAATATAATAAATGAAACTAATTTTTTTTATTAATTTTCTTTTTTATACTTATTTGTCTAGTAACTTTCTGCCCGTTTAGAGTTGGGAACCTAAGCCAACTCTTTGTGACTATAAATGCATCAACGTGAGATACAAACATTTCAAAATCCTTTGTGTTTTTAATTTGTCGTCACACCCATTCTTTTCATTTGTTTTTCTGAAGTCATAAAAGCTTTTAATTTTTATTTTATCAAGAGACTCAGACATGAAAGCTGACTCCAACGTAGGGGAAAGTTCATTAACATAAAACCATTAATTGTATAACCCTGTCACAGAGCCTCTGTTCATCACTTGCTAGGGAATCTTTCAGTATTTGTATACAGTGAACTCACCGGTGCTGTATGTATGGCTTGTCTTCTTGCTCGCACATTTAATAGGAATTTCATTTCTTTTTTTTTTTGTTTTTTGTTTTGGTTTCCTGGATAATATGTCGACAGGTAGAGCTGGTGGAAGGGTCGTCTTACCTTGGCCAGCCACTTCCCTTCTCCTTGACCACATTGATATGGATAGAGGTGATAGTAATGGGCTACATTGAGTTCCAGAGAAACGCTGAACTTGACCCCGAGAAACGAATTTATCCTGGTGGCTACTTTGATCCTCTGGGCTTGGCCACCGATCCCGAAAAGAAGGAGGACCTTCAATTGGCCGAGATAAAGCATGCTAGGCTAGCTATGGTGGCCTTCCTTATTTTCGGTCTCGAAGCTGCATTTTCTGGAAAAGGGCCCATTAGCTTTGTGGCTACCTTCAACCAGTGACCTAACCCACACGCATGTATAAACACTTCCCACGCACGAATACATTATTCAAGACATTCTTTAATCTACAATTTCATATGCGTATGCAATACGTATTATTTAATTTTCTTGTGCATTTTGTAGCGGATAACTTGTTCAATGAGTGTGAGAAGCACGCTTAGATCTTTACTTTTAAGAATCAAAAGCAAATTAGGAAAAGAGACTCTTTGTAGTACTTTTATTTTCGTTACGGTTGAAGTGAACAAATTCTCTTAGGTTGAAACTCTTTTCTTTTCTTTGTACCCTCTAACAACGCCATTCTTGTTGCTTTGGTTTTCTTTTTCTTCTTCTTCTTTTCTTTTTAAAAAAAAAAAAAAAATTTATTCGCCCTATCGATTCCTCTCTACAATGCTATGGGAGATTTGGGTAGAACGCACACGACGATAGAAAAATTCTCCGGCCTGCCTGAAATTGTAAGGAGATAGAATAAATAGCAAATAAGGTAATCAACTTTATGTGAAAAATTCATCCCAATCAAAAGAGAAAAATCACGGGACAAAGCAAATCGAATCACTCTAATTTGCACCCTAAACAGACCACTCGGTTCTGTAATTAATAACTCGGCAATCCAACTGTCCATCCAGAGGTACCAACCTGCAAACTATCGGTTTAATTAGGCTACAGCACGATTAATTACAACAATTATAGAAAGCATCATAGAGTATTATTAAAAAAATTAGACTCTTAATTCTGAAAATAAAACCGGTATTCATAGATGCCTAAACCACAATCTAATTATCTCCAATAAAATATATATATATATATATATAGAATATATATATATTCTCTAATAATGGAACAAAAATCAGTCTACTTAGACTACAAAATTAACTTTCGATTGTAAAGTTTACCAAGTTACACACATAAATCCACTTGGAACACAGACTATAAAATAGAAGATAAAAACCGAACTTACAGTAAACTAAACTAGATCTTCACAGTTCATAATAAAAACAAAATATCTTCTATTAATTGTCTAAAATTTAGCATTATCAAACAACGTTACGCCTTCAAAAGGGTGGGCTCAGTCATTGCCTTAATTTTAAAAAATTTCCAGTAGCTTACTCTTCTCCCTTCTCTTCTCTCGCAATTGTCTGCAGCCTCTCTCTCATCTAACTAGGTTTTACAGGAGCCAAAGCATGCCATTTAACCCTTCCAGTGGGTTTTAGGCTATGGGTCGAAATAGCTTTCAATGTGCACCAAAATGCAACTAAACTTGAATTTTTCCACATAGAAAAGGAGCCGAGGCCAATAGGCATCCACCGTCTTATTTTTCTCTCTTTGCTCTCATTCGTTACCCTTCTTTTGCGTTAGTCTCTCTCTGTCGGTTTTTCTTTGCTTTGCAAATTGCTGCCAGAGTCACTGGTTGCCACTTTACGTAGGCTTTTCCTGGACCCATTAAATGCTTTTATTTTATTTTAATTTATTTTATTTTTTTTAAATTTTTTTTGGAGTCCTTTGGCTTATCGCCGGCGAGACAATCGTGAAGTAAGGAACAGTGGGTTAGAGAGAGATTGAGAAAATGATTTGTAGTATAAGATGACATCTCAATCCCCACCGCCATCCCCCGGAAAAAAGGACTTTCCCCGACTATCAGGAATAAAACTGAAACGAAGATCGTCGCCTGCTATCTTTTTAATTCTTTTGCTGCATCTTATGTTGTCATTTTCACCTGGAGAACTAGCTGTATCTATGATGCTCCCCATTCATCAAAAGCCGTCTAATCCAAGCCGCGAGAATTTGTACTTGCCAAGATTGAAAAAATAAAAATTGATAGAAACCGCCCTCGAAAGTTTGGTGGAGGATTAGAAGTTTTAGTAATCGTCAAAAACCGACATATTATGTTATAATTACACTGAGAAATACCTTTTTAAATTTATATATGAGATTGTGCATTATGACAAGCCAGGCTGATGTAGCTGATATTATCGAATAGGATAAACCCAGCTTCCGTGGGAATTGCTTTTCGTTGCTATTCTTTAAGAGTAACCCCCCCCCCCAAAAAAAAAACAACCAAGTATGCTTGAGTTTTAAATCCAAGATCTCAAAGAGAACAAAAATCTCTCTCCTAGATTAAATGATAATATAAGTATATGTAAGTAATATATATATATATATATATATATATATATATAACATCAAGGTGGGGAGGGGGGCAATTGCCCCCGCTTTGCCCCTCAATATCCGCTCCTACTTCCGGATACAGGACAAACGCTCTGGAATAACGTCATCCTTGTGGGATAAGGTGTTTGGAACACTTTCTTCCATCATTTTAAATGGACAACAAAAGTAGATGATTCAATTGGAAAGCGTAGACAACGGCATTTTTAGGCGCATTTAAAGTCTAGTCTACATATCTTCATTCCTGAGCATTCTTTCTTCAGCTGTCCATCGGTTCATATAATGCGTTGATATAGATGATGCCTAGTCAATTTTTGATGCGCTCCTTTCTGATGAGAACCTCTATATAGGTTTAAGTTTGCATGTCAATAAAGTCAATGTTGCTGCCCAAACTCCCTTAAACTGCCCGCAACCATCGTGCCATTTCGAATGGTTTGAGGAAGTTTTGCGGATTGATTAGAGATTGAAATTTTAAGACACCGCCGTAATTGATTTGGACACAGAATACTCTTTAAAACCACCGCCTATCCTAATCCGCGAATAACCCTAGAGTAAACAATGAAGCCCACTATAACTATCTTGTGGAGAAGTTTGCCTTTTTTTTTTTTTTTCTTTTTAATTGAATTCCCATCTCATATTTCTTCATTTCATTGGGATTGTTATTATAAAGATGTAATTAGAAGATGTAATTCTAAATTTACTTGTAAGATAACACTACGAATTTTTTTTATTAATTAATTCTAATTAAAACTTAAATTCATAGTCCTTTTAATTTTGTAAATAAGTATCATAATTTACCTTAATTGCCACTTAGTAATTAAATAACTTGGTAGTTACTTAGAACAGACAAGGTAAAGTGACTCTTTTTTTTGTTTTTTTTAAGTCCATTGGAATGTCTATTTAGACCTGGGGTCATAAAAGAAATCGCTTTCTCTGTTCTGGCACATTCCACAATCCTCTGGGAGTGGTTTTGAACTTCGACGCCTCTAAGTTCGATATCTCTAACTGTTTATAACCACTTGAGTGTAAAATAAATAAACACAGGATTTAAATTGTGCATTTTTTAATCCAAAATATTTGTATACGTAAAAGTATTTCTACATATATTATTATTGTTGAATACATATTGTTATACCATTGTGATTTCTAAACATAATAAGAGATTATGTATGTGTATCTTTTTAATTAAATAAACAGATTGTCAAAAGAGGATTTATCATTTTTTTTTTTTTTTAGGATTTTCCCCTTGCGTCAAATGCAAGTTTATATGCAAGGACAACATGAACAAACTTTAAGTTAATAGTGTATATGAAAATAAAACAAATCTATAAAAAGCGTCTGCGCCACACATTTGTAATTAAGCGGCAAATCACAAATAAGTATATATTTGGTTTACCTTTTATTGTTTTGTTATTATTTATTATTATTATTAATTATTAGTATATAAAAGAAATAATATTGTGTGGTTACTTTGTTGACAATTGAATAATAACATAACCCATTAGGGCATTGGCTTTTCAATTTTCGAAATAATTTATCACACAATGTTTTGAAAAAAAAATAATTTTTTTATTAAGATATAGTATGATGATGGTCTGATTTAAATTATAAATAATAGTAATAATAATAATAATACTAACTCCCTTTCCATAGATTTGATAAGTAAAATCTTAGCCGCGATGAGAGCCATGTTGTGTGGAAGCTCGTTATGCTCAATATAGACTTGAACGTGATAAAGTGGGATTGACTGTTAAATCTTAGTTGCATGACAGGAGTTGATCTGATCTAACTTGGATCATTTGCTAATTAAATTAGTGCAATTAAATTTGGTTGGTTTCTACGTGTCAGAGTAGAATTATTGAGCATATTTCTTGACAAATTTAGGAATAACTACTAAAATTGAGATGAATATCTCTGGACTCAAAAAAAAAAATTCAATATATATATATATGTGTGTGCAAAGTACTTTTAAGCAAAAGGTAATATAAAAGAATAGATTAAGTTAATGTGATAATAATTTTTAATAAAAATAAATAAAAGACATAAAAGTTAAGTATAAATTATAATTTAGTTGTGTTTTTTTGAGTTATGTGCTACGCTACTTACGTGCTCTTTGAGGGGATTTTTTTATCCAATATCCGGAGAACATGTCTGATTTTGCTCTGCGCCCAGTTATCTTAAGGAAATAGTTAAACCAAACAAATTAGAATAATTCGTATTTTTTAACCGATTTTGACTACAATCTATAATTATCGATTTTTGAAAAATAATCAGACCAAAAATTAGACCCCATTTTCGTTTTTTTTTTTTTTTTTTTTTTGGGTTGTGAAATTGACTCATTCGATCCAATGCTAAAAACAGTTGTCTGGAATGGGCTGCACACGCCGCATGCTCATAAGTGATACTAAAACTCGTCGTGAATACCAATGCCACACACCTAATAAAATAAAATAGAATATTCCTTCGAAGGTTAATTCAATTCCTAGTAATCTATCTCCGATCTGAAATTACCTTTACTAATTACCTTGAATTTCGTTCTCTCTCTCTCTCTCTTTTTACTTCTTAATAAAATTTGCAAAAAATGTCATGCCAGCAAGACCAAGTCGCTTTTCTAATGATAGTGTAAGCCTCTCCGAGCATTCCTTCTAGCATCTCATTGCATTATATAGATGTAGATGCAGGAATAATAAGGTCTAGAACAAAAACTTGAAGTGAAGGGAGAACCCAAAAAAAAAAAAAAACAAGAAAAAAAGGGAAGGATAGAAGAACAAGAACAGAGAAAATTGAATTTATAGGGAGATGATGGATGATGGGGTAGAGTCAAAATGGAGAGAAATCTGTGTGGCAGAGGAATGACATTGGGGTTTTTTTATTTTTTATTTTTTTATGAATGGTTTCGTTAATAATAAATCAATCGGCAAATATTTTGAGTCCACAATATCAGAAACTATTTTTCTAATCAGGAGATTATTATTAATGACCAGTTTATGAGAAGTTAAAAGGCAAACGCTTTCCACAAAAGCATATACCAAAGGATCCAGCCCATTTCAATGAACTCTAATTTATTATTAGTAGAGTCGAATTTAAAATTTTAAAATATTAAATTTAAGTTTAAATTATAATTAATTAATCTAATAAATAAATAAATAAATAAATAATCAATCAAGCCAACGCCTGGTAAAATGGGCTTAAAAGAGACATTTCGAATAACAGAGACCGACTGTCCAAGTGTCCATATTAACATAATCCTCTTTTGTCTGTCCAAGTGTTTTTATTGCTGATTTTTTTTTTTTTCAATTCAAGAACGTATACGATCAGTAAAAGGAAATTCTAAATAAATTATATGTAAAAAAAAAAAAAAGATGTAAATAAAAATTGGAAGCAACTTTATTAAATTTTAACTGTTAATTATTTAAAATATTTTTTAATAAATAAAAAAATTATTAAAATTTAATAAAATAAATTCCGATTCAATTTTTGTGTCCAATGTGAGTTTAAGAAGTAAAAATGCCGTAGAATACGCGTCGTAAGGTTCCATATTGGCAGTAAAAGGCGTTATAATTGCGGAATGTTGATGGCTTCTCGGTTCAAATTTCTTGCATTTCATGCAACAACAAAAGGAACAACGATAATTAAAGCCCCCCCCCTCCCAAGAAAGAGAAGAAAAAGAAAAAGGGGACAATACTAGAAGAAACAAAAGAGGCAGCGCAATCTATCAAGAGATTCTAAGGTCCCATCTCTTTGTTTCTGGCTTTCCTTCCTCATCATCTCCAGTTCTTGATTGAAATTTCCATAGTTAACTTTCTTGATATATCCAGATGTATATACAAATGCAGATTTTGGTGTGAAGATTTGGTTGTGAGGGCATGGGGAGGCTGTTTGTGGTGAATCTTGAAGGGAAGATCTACAGCTGCAAGCACTGTAAAACCCATCTCGCTCTTTTTGACGATATTATCTCCAAGGTTGTTTCTGGATCGCACTTTGTTTGATTGTTTTTTCTTCTATTTTGTCATAATCTTGTGCAAATTTCATCTGGGTGTTGTGGATTTGGTGATTTCTGTTCAGATGAGGTTCGTTGATGGGTTGACTGTGGATTTTGATGTAAGAATGTTGCAATTATTTTACTATAGGCGGATTGCATGTCATCTGACTAGTTGATGCATTTTTTTGATTTGCCAGTGTAACTACATGTCATTGTTCATCAAGAACATTAATTGAAATTTGTGACTATTCAAATCGATAGGTAATTTTTTTTCAATTTACTGTCTGGATTTCAAGGGATCAATAGTGTGTATGCATTTTTTTTTTTTTTTTTGTCAAATTTTGTGTGATGTTCCTGATTTTGGGTTGTGATTAAATTCATTGGTTAATATCAGTGGCTGATTACTATCAGCCATGTCGTCTGGGGATAGAGGATTTAGGATCTTGTTTCCAACTACCAAGGATCTAAACCTGGCACTGGTGAACCAAAATATATATGTATATCAGTGACAGACTTCATATCTTGTTCATAGTGCCTTTTGTACTGGTTCGTGCTTTGCTTATGGTATCTATGATTGGTCTTCTCCATGCATCTTGACAGTGCTGAGTGTCGTTATTTTGCTTTCCCTTCATCCTACTTGTTGCTAGTGATTATATTACATAGGCTGGGGGGTAAAACTTGATTGCCCTCATATTTGTTGGTGGATAAAACTGTATGGTACAACTTATCAAGCATGGCTCTCCTTATTTCCCAGTCTCAGATTACGTGGAGCCTTTGTTGCTTTTGGTTCTTCATTTTTTTGTGCCATTTTAACAAACTCTAATTGATAGTACAATAATGTCATATGGTCTCAAGTATCATAGTTTTATGCTTGTTTTGTGTAGTCAATATGGTATCTTACTGCCTTAGAAACAGTGTCAGCTTTGTGGCACTCGTGCACATATCTGTGTAGAGACGCATGTATGCATCCCTCTCTACTGTCAATGGTGTTTTGGTATGACCAAGTTACTTTCTCAGTGTGATGACAATATGGTTACAACTATCATTTGTCAAGGAGAGACTTGATGGCAACACATTTTATCACATACCTTGACCACACATTGGCATACAAAAGGAAACTTTTATAAAATAATAAATGTTGTGTTCACTAACTGCTTTTCCTTTGTTCCTTTATTCAGTCATTCCATTGCAGGCATGGAAAAGCCTATCTCTTTAGTAAGGTGTAAGTATTTTCTTGATTTTGACCAGCTTTCTTCATATATCTGCATAATTCCTGCTAGATTTAGTCTCAATTCCACAAGGTTTTTATTAATGTTGTATTCACTGCTGCTGGAAACATTTAAGTTTTTCTTGTGAAACCAGTGGATTTTTTTTTTCAATAAATGTACATTAGGTCCGGTTGAAGCTTGGTAATTGACATTATGCAAGTGCTTGCCAGAAACACCTTCAACTATTCTTTTGAAATCAGTGTACTTTTTAAAACTTTGCGTGTAGTCTGGATGGCACATGGTCAGCCAAGGCCGCCTTTTGAAGATGTGAACTTATCTTTTTCCTCCAGGAGAAGGCGTGCGGTTTCCATTAGGAAGGAAGAAGTTAGGATTGCAAACAAAAAGAAACATGAAGTGAGATGATCTTGGTTAAAATTCAGTGCTGGGTTCTCACCATAGTACTTTTTAGAGATCGGGAAAGTGTAGTTAGAAAGTTTCTCTTTGCCACCCCACCCAAGCACAAGTTTTCAATTTTCAAAGTTTATTGGCCTTTGTCCCCATGTTTTAAGTCAGTGACACACTGCTCTTGATTTGCCTTGATGTTTTAATTATTTTTCCCCTTTGCCAAATTTGTTTATTTCTTTATAGTGACCCAATTGTCAATATCTTCACTTTAGTAAAAATCGTAGCCAAGTGTATGTCTGATCATCAGTCCCTCTGTGCTATTGCAATCCATGAGTATGAGGGATAAAATTAATGGGATAGAATGCAGGTATACTATACTGGTGTGTTACATGGTGGTCAGGGAAGATTGTGATATATGAGTGTGTTAGATGGCAGACAAGGCAGATTATGGTTGCATATGGGCACCCAAACAAATTATGTCCTCACAAATTGGTTTTAAAACACTCAGTAGCCATTTTAATTTAACTCTACTTGTTTGGCAGAGTGAATGTCTCTGCAGGGGTGAAGGAAGAAAGGAGGATGATGACTGGGTTGCATACTGTTGCCGACATTTTTTGTGTTGGGTGTGGATCGATTGTGGGTTGGAAATATGTAAGATTATGAAGCAAAGATTGAAAATGAATTGTGTGGTTTAGGAATATCGCCTTGTTGCTCTTTGATTAATTGTATAGTTTCTTTCTTTCAGGAGACTGCCCCTGACGAGAGCCAGAAATACAAGGAAGGAAAATCCGTTCTTGAGGGGTCAGTAGTTTACTAGGTTTTTGAGGAGAATTCCAGTTATTGAATTTGGATGGAAGTGATGGAGTCAATAAAAACTGTATGGCTCTGTTGTGAGCAGGTTAAAGGTTAGAGATCCCGATGGAAGCAATTATTGGGTCAATCATGAAGCACAAGTTGGTGGAAGTGATGGAGACGATGCTTGATTACCCCATCATTCCCAACTGTACATTCTTTCCGTTTTAATGTTCTTTCTTTGTATGTCTGAATAGGGAGTGCACTGAATGTCTCATTTGGACATCCTTCCCAACATACTGGCAATAACGTTGATTCTAAACATTCGATTGTTGATTCTAATTAGGTCCATGTTTAGTTCTAAGGGTCAGCCGTGTCAACAGCACGATCCATTATCTTATGCGTTAAGAAGTGTACCAAATGGTGCGAAAAATGCCAACCAATAAAGCAGAGCAGTGTGAAAGGAATGAATTATATAGGATACACAGATATACGTGATTCCATTTTTAGCTTAGTTCCACGGACAAAAACAGTTATGAGGATATTTACTACAGAGCCTTAAGAAAGAGATTTAGAATGTCAACGTGAAAGGCTTACACATAGCTAATATGAAAAAGGTAGGATGTGGGGTTCATGGACGGGGTGAATGGGATGCGACTTGTGCCTGTTTATTATAAGAACAAAAAGCCGACAATCATAATAATTAATTATAATTGATAATTTAGATTGTGTTTCGTACACTATGTCTCTTGTATTCTTTTAACAAAACCTTGGAAAAAAAACAAAAGTACACTTGAAGTAGCTCCCTCGTGTCACTGCCCCCAGAATCAAAAGCCCACGCGTACCTATGCTAAAATTTAGGACACGAAGACGTTACATAAGCCAACCATGCGTTGGAGTGTTAGCAGCAGCAAGAGACTCGGTCCATTCAAGTTGTCTTCTTCCTCGATGCAGGCTTCGGCAGTTGAATGCTTGGATATAGGCCTCTTTTTCATGATATAATATCAGCCACAAACATCCAAAATCTTTTTAAGCATAGTTTTCATTCGAATTTTCGAAACCCACATGTCTGCAATGAGATTCGAGACGCATCCGCCAATTCAACACAGATCTAATAATATACAATTTTGCAGGTTACATGATACTATCCAGCAGTTAAGTTTCGGAGCCCACGTCTGGGAAATAGGATAAGACAAGCATCCGTCAATTCAGGGCAAATTCTGATAGTAAACAATTTTGCAGGTCGCAGGATGTTATCCAGCAACTTATGCCCTAGAGTTTGGCATAAGCTATTGATTGATGAACTAATTGCATAAGCAAGTTTCTCCACATTTCATTGTTTTTTACGTTTTGGGGGGGGGGGATAGAGGTTTGGTGTGTGCCCTGTCATTGAAAATCTAAATAATTCGGTAATATGTTATTTGATTAATCATAGGGCCATATGTGTCACGGTTGTTTTGCTTTCATGTACAATGAACAATGAATACGGAACTGGTTGCACCAAACGTAATGGAAAAATGGTTATCCAACGCATCCTAGACGCTCTCATGGACAGTGCTGTTGTGACATGCCTCACATAAATCATTTTTAACATTTTTAAGTGCTAGGACAGGGTAAACAAGTAACCAACTCTGCTACGGCGCATAGCGCGGGGCATTCTCGTCTTGGGCTCGAGCTTGCCAATTCACCAACATGCTCCTCTGGGAGCAATTTCGCATTATGAATTTTGAAATCCATCCGGTCGGAACGAGCTTGCCAAAAAAAAAAAACAAAAAAAAAAAAAGGGTTTGACAGGTAATTTAGTGTTGCACGGCTATGTTTTTTCTTTTTTTTTTTCTAATACCTGCAACTGTTCAGCAATGTATACGTGCTAGCTGTAAGTGAGGAGCGCACCCCCTATAATCCATTTGGCCAAGACAGCTCCCATGATACTTGCAAGAAATAAATAAAAGTAGCTCCTACAAAACTGCAAGTCCACAGGAACATCTTCTAAAAAATGAGAAAAACTTAACCTCAGCTTTCTCGCTCTATAAGCCATATTTATACATCAGCACAATCAAAATCAAAATGAAAAAGCCCCCCCCCCCCCCCCCCGGGTGCAATTCGTATAGAATCTGTTCCAAACTGAATCCCAGAACTATCCAACAAAAGTCCAAGATAAAGATGACCGATTCACAGCAAACAAAATAATGATAGCATCCATACATCAATCAGAGTAGCAGGCAAGGCCAACAACACCCACATGAAGAGACCGAAAAACTTAGCGATAGTTTACGCCATCAGAGCCATGCCACAAAAGCCAGTGTCCTCGCCATGGCATTTGCAAGTGTGCTGCTTGCACACGGTTGATAGACAACTAAGGTTCGACAACCAGTAGTCATTTGTTTAATCTCATTGAAGACCAAAAACAAGCGCCAGGACCTTGCTTCAAGATGGTTCAGCCAAGTCACTGCAGTGCTAGAATCACTTTCAATTATTAATGTTGCCTGACGAGCACCCTCTCATTGCCCCCAAAGCACCACTGCTTCTCTAATAGATAGAAGTTCCGTCTCTTTTCTACTAGCGACCCCAATAGGTTTCGAGAAAATGCAGTTAACCTTCTCGTTGTGGACCCTTAAAACTTCTATCACCGCCACCCCTATGGAAACAATAATAGAGCCCATTGGGGGTGCTTCCCGAAGAACTCTTCCTTCACAACCAGATTCCTTTCTAGAAAGAGTAATACCTGATATATTTAACATATAAGCACTAATTGAGTAGGAGCGATTAGTTCAGATAGCTTTTGACCACCACATCATCCTGACACGGATCAAATCACAAACTTTCTCCACTGAGAAAGGCTTCCCTCCAGATATAAATTCATTTCTTGCCAACCAAATAGACCAAATCATTGTATAGAAACCCACTGCCTATGTTTCCTAAAGACTTACACCAATGCCCAAGGCTTGACCAAGACTCTCCACTATCGAGATTGAAGTTGGCACTACCCAGTGAACACCCTACCAACCTAAGCATTGACACCAAACTTGCCAAACTGGAGTGCAATAGAGAAACAAGTGGTTGATGGATTCAAGAGCCAAAGAGCATAAAGGACAGTTGGCATCAGGATGAGAACCCCCAGTTAGTAGTGCAAGACGCTCATTTACCGACAATCTGCTTAAAAGGAACTGTCATCTGAAAATTTCCACTTTTGGGGGAGCAAAGCCTTGCCAAATACATGGGGTAGAGTTTGAGGACTCCCCTCTATAATTATCTTGAAAATCACAGAACGACTCTACCGTGAAATTACTGCTATTCTCGTTTTGCAAGATGAATCTATCTGTTTCCCCTCGAAAAACTTGGTCTCGTTTCCACGAGATTCTCCACCCCCACCTCCTATTCAACCGTACTCCAAGATCTTGAGTTACTTGTCCCGCTATTACCGTTGCAGCTCCCACCTAAATTATGCGTCCCTGCCCAGGTAACAATGATTAACACCGCATTACGTTATCCATTGTGCCTTTGTGGCACCGGGACAAAGGAGCATTGAAGTTCTGGTGTCTCGCTGACTTTCGGCCCAGTCATACAGGCTGGCCCAACTGATTCGATCACAAGCAACCAACTAGTTTGCGATTCCGGAGGGAATGAAAAATTGCCTCGTTATATTATATAATTACGGTCAAACGAACTTTTTAGTGCACACAAAAAGAAAGGACTCCACGAAACTCTACCGGATGACCACCCTTCGTTAGTGTGTACTTTATATTGCAGATTCCATTTTGAGTGACTCCTCCAGCTTAGAGGAAATCTGAAAGACTTGAGAAACTGGAGTGGTGTTTCGATTCATCATCTGCTCGACTCCGTCTTGTTTATTATTCTCTCTATTAAAAATTAAATTTAAAAAAAAAAAAATCATAATCATAGTGGCCTGAGCTCAAAAAACGGAAATTTGTCTACATCGGGGGGGTATTATAGTCAAACGATGTCATTATTTATTAAAATAATTATTTTTTTTTTTTCCAAACGGAAGATAGAGACTTTTGGTTATGTGGTCTGTTCTGAATACTGAGAATTTATATGAAATCAATATTTATATTAAGACTTACCATAATTATTGAGATTAATTCTTTTTCCACAAACAAGCGTCTGAGGAAGTGAAGAAAATTATAAGGGCAAGAAAACATGGTTGATGACAGAAAGAGGAATAACCCATCGAGAGCTAAGGGAGCACAAATGACAAGCAATGCATTAAAAGATTTTTGCGGGACTTCGAACGCATGTAAGCCAGCCACGTTCCTTCCAAGCATGCACAGGAAGTCGCCTTTTTAGTTTTTACTTTCCTTATTAATATAATTGAGGCTTTAATTTTTGATTCGATTTGTGGATATGATAGTTAATTGTTGTATTTTAGTCAAATTAACAAGTTGATGACTTAATTTAGACAATCTGTTAATTTTAGATAAGTTTTTATTGAATTATAATTGTTTTTTATATCTATCTTTTAAAATGATAATGAATTTGTAGGGGTTAAAATTCTACTTCAGCATATACTATAGGTTTCATTTATATGTACACAATATGCATGTAGGTTCAATATACACATGTATAATGTTAAAAAAAAAAAAACAAAAAGAAGAAGAAGAACAAGAAGAAGAAGTTTAAAAAGAAAAAAAAGAAAAATTATTATCATGATTTCCTTTAACGTCTCAAGTTTTATAATATTCATACTAAATAATTTATGAAATAATCTTATAATAATTTATAAATAAATTAATAAAAATTAAAATGAGAGGTGACTAGTTTAGTATCGGTGGCATGTTCCTCGAGGTGTCTTAATGAGTTAATCTAACTTTTATGCATCTCATTTGTCTTGTTCAAAGAAAAAAAGAAAATTGGCACTTTGTCGTATATTTCTTGCAAATTATATTCTCTACCCTATATAAAAAAATATATAAATATATATTATGTGTTTATTTGAAACTATTTTATTTTGGTGTAAATTGCACATTCCCGGATGCCTCATTTATTTTGTTCCCGAAAAAGCAAACAGCTTTATTTGCCATAAGAAGCCTCATTTAATATTAATATTGAGATGCAAGCAGATCAACAGTGTTGTTTCTGCTGTGAATGGATGCCTTCAATTCTTACCGAAGCCATCGTCTTCCCGTGTTGTCCGTCTAACATTTGAATACGCCTTCGTCCCATTGTTTTATTATCCTCTACATCTCAAGTTTTATCGTTTGCATTTCTCTTGATAGACTGCCCGTCTCTGGGAGACTTATTTCGGTATGTATGCATCTAGCGAAGTGCTTATTCCGGTATTCATACTCTGCTTTACAGTCATTGTCTACATAAAGCAGTCTGCAGGTTAAAAGCAGAGACTAGAAGAATTTTTCATTGCAGTCTACGGTTACTTTCTTTTATTTTTCTTTTTATATATATTTTTTTTATATTTCGTTAAAATGCAAGGCCCCCAACAATACAAATGAGTGATAACCAACTTCGTTTTCGTAAACCTCGCGCCACCAGTACAATCAGGACCCGAATGGAGAGCAGCACTTCAAGCTTTGTAGAAGCGAAGGAAAACCGTCACCCAAACTCGAAATTAAAAGGGACACCACATACTCAATTTCTTGACCCGATGTTCAGTAGGAGCTTCTTTTACTAATCATTCGAACACCAGATTTGTTAATGGTTTTGTTATTCTTGCTGTTACACGGTCTTCGACAATCAAATCCTTCTGCCTTCCACTTAATGCAGTACGACAGCGCATGTTAAGTACACCAAACGTTATCCATCGAGCCCGAATAACTATACCCGCTGACGATTACTTCCAAGTCGTTGACCATCTTTTATTTAAATTGACACCGCACTGGGCCTCCAATATTGGACTATATCACATGTACACAAATTTCAATCGCTGCAAGGTGAAAATGTGAGTAGGAATATTCTATAAATTCCAACAAATGCCCAATATCGTGAAGCTTTGACGAAGATTCCACCCCAGGAAAAAATTAATCAGGACTCAAAAAGACCAAAAACCTGGAACAACCTAATTTTCCACATAATTAATATGAAGGAGAAGAAGTGAAGTCAGTGTCTAGCAGCACCAGCAGTCTCCTTATTAGAGTGTAAAAGGGTAAACTAACACAATGCGACTGAAAAGACCACACCGTTTATTCCCTTGCATTTCATTGGGCACGAGATGAGGATAAACAAATTGAAGAAGCCAGCACTACATCTACATCCACAGATAACCGTGGAGGAATCGAAGCTGGATCAGGAATATGTCAAAATGCAGAACATGTCTCGCTTGAATAGACTTCCCATTCTGTCACAGTTCCCCCTCACACAAAATCACATCAGTCAAGTGAATAGACAATCCGTTCAGACAGTTCTGGACCCACCACCCGCTTATACCCGCGTAATTGTGATTCCAAGTAACTCCTTTCATTGGGATCCAAAGCTCTTTGTAGATCCTTCAAGAAAATCACAATGCGTTCATACATCCAAACAATACAGAAATGAGGCTTAAAGTGAATAAATAAAAAAAAATTACTTTCTTAAAATAAAATAATTTGATTTATCAACTTCTATGATACCTATAATGAGCATATTGAAATTTTCATTGCATATTTGAATATGGTACTTGGATTAAGACTTGATTTTTGGTCAAACTTCCTCAAGTTTTTGCATGTGGCATAAAACCAAGATCGATTAAAGTATCATCAACAACCAGGAGTTTAGTTTGGCAAGCTCTATGCTACCTATGTAGCTGGTAACTGTTCATGCCACAACACCCTCCTTAAAGAAAAAATGATGCCGTAGCTAACAAAGATAATATTTCCAAAATAAGTATTCTAAAAGATCTCCTTTTATACCTAACTAGAGTTTTTTTATTCAAAAAATTCTAAAAAAATCTCATTTCACACTTAATTAAATTTTTTTAATTAAAATAATTTTATTTTTATACTTATTAAAATTTTTTTATTTGAAATATTTTTATTTTTTATTCGAATTATTTTGTAATCTTCTCCTTTTAGTAAGAATTTTCTTTTTAATGTTTTTTTCTTTTTTTTCTTTTGATCAGCTTTATAAATAAAATTTAATATGAAAATAAAAACACTATTTCGAATTTCACCAAATCTTGTATTAAGAACATCAAGTCAAAATCTAAATCTTTCTATCTTATTTAAACCAAAAAGAGCCTTCACATCTTGTTACCAAAGAGATAAGTCCACTATTTAATATATTTAAAGTTGACTTTTTTCTACACTTAATAAGTTGGTAGATAATTTTATTAATATCATACCAGATCATCTTTTTAGTGAGTTGTCACCTATGAAAGACTTATAACATGTTATTAATTCTTAATTCACAACTCTTTAATCTTCTACATTATAAAATGAACTCTAATAAACATATAGAGTTTAAAATACAAGTAGCAGAACTATTTTTTAAGAATTTTGTACACCTTAATCTTAACTCTTGTCCTATTTCTACCTTATTAAGCCTTAGGAAAGATGGTTCAAGGAAAATATATATTAATAATAGAATTATCAATAAGATCATTGTTAAGTATTAAGTTTCCTATTTTTAGACTAAAGGATGTGTCAGACATAATAGCTAGTTCTATTTGGTATTTCGAGAGATCTTTGTAACAAGTACCATCAAATTCACATTAGACCTCAAGATAAGTGAAAAAATGTATTTAAAATGTAAAATAGACTATATGAATAGTTAGTCATACCTCTTAGATTGTCAAACACTCTTAGCATCATTATGAGAGTTATGACTCATATCTTGAAGTCATTTACGAATAAATTTTTGATGATCTATTTGAATGATATTTTTGTTTATAGTAAGTCTAAAGAAGAGTACTAAGGCTATTTGCAATTAATTTTTTTTACTTTCAAAGCAAGCTTTATATCAACTTTAAGAAATGTTCTTTTTTACAATCTAATCTAAGATGTTATTCTTAAATTCCACAATTTCTACTTGAAGTATAGCTCTCGATCTTAAAAAAACTAAAATCATTCTACAGTAAATTAAGTTTAAGTCTTTTATTGATACATATAGTTTCCATGACTTAGTTTTTTTACTATAGAAAGTTGATAAAGAAATTTAACACTATTATGACTCACATTCCTAATTTTTTAAAGAGGAGAATTTTAATAATTTAGAAAAACTATTATAACTTTCAATAAAATTAAAAAACAAATTAGTGAAATTTTACCAACTTTAATAAGATGTTTAAAGTTGCTTATAATACATTAAGAGTTAGTATAGGAGTCTTGAGTTAGAAAGGACATTCCACTACATTTTCCAACGAGAAATTCACTTAGACAAAGTAAAAATATTTAACTTATAATAAAAAATTTTATATTATCATTCAATCCCTCTACCATTAGAGATACCATTTTTACCTCAAGAATTTTTATTATTTTTTTATCAAGTAGTTCGTTATTTAAATTTTCTAAAAAGAAAATAAATACTATGTATGCTATATGAGTTAACTTTCTTAATGAGTATTCTTTTGTACTACTGATGCTTATATGTATCTATCAAATAATGAATGTTCATATCATAATGTTTGAAAAATTATATAAAGGGTACTTTGTATGTCTTGATTTAGATTTTATATTTTAATCTATTAATGTTGAACGCCGTAAGAAATATATTGATTTTGTAATTCATAATTACTTATTTAGAACAAACAAGTTGTACATCCCATGTTCATCACTCCATGACTTTGACTCAAGAAATGCTTATTGGTCAGTTAAACAGTTATTTAGGAGAGATAAGGCCATTGCACTTATTCATGATAGGCTCTACTAACTTTTTTACAAAGGGATATGTCTAGAGTTATATTACTATATTATAATCGTTAGGTTACTAAAATTAAAAAGCATAACACTATTTTGTATACTTCATTTCTTATTCCATATACATCTCAGCGTTATGTAAATATAAATTTTGTTTTTAGTTTACCCAAAACTAGTCATCATGATTTCATTTTCTTATTCTGTACAAATTTTCTAAAATGGTTCATTTTGTTCTTAGTTTACCTAAAACTAATCATCATGATTTCATTTTTCTATTCTATACAAATTTTCTAAAATGGTTCATTTTATTATATATAATAAGTACACTAATGTATTTCACGTTGTTGAGTTATTTTTTAGAAAAATTATCAAGTTACATAATTTACCTACTTCTATTATATCTAATAAAAATGTCAAATTTGTTAATTACTTTTAGAAGACAATTTGGAAATTATTTGAAATTAATTTAAAATTTTCATTTATATTTAACCCTCAAACAGATGAACAAATTAAATTAGTTAACTGAAATTTAGGTAATCTACTTAAGTGTCTTATGGGTGAAAAACAAAGTAATCAAGACTTGATCCTACCAACCTCTAAATTTGCTTATAATAATTTTGTTAACATGTCCACTACTAAAAGTCCTTTTGAGATTATTCATGACTCCACTTTACACACACTTGTTAATTTTGTTCCATTCTCCTTAACATTTGTTTTGAACCTACAAAAAATTTTGCTAAATATGTTCATGACTTACATGCTAAAATTAAATACAAAATTACTTTAAATAATATTGATTATAAACTTATTAATGTGCATTATTGGGAAAAACATTTCAATGGCTTGTGTTTGTCTTAAACACTTCTCTAAATATTCCCAAAAAAATATTACATGTCCGAACCATTGGTTCCTATTCCATCATTGAACATCTATAGACCTAATACATATTTACTTAATTTGCCCATTGACTTGAATATTAATTTTATTTTCAATTTAAAAGATTTATCACCTCATTGAGGTACTTTCAAACCTCCTTCTTTACCTTTTAATTTTTCTGCAAGGATTATTGTGCCCAAGACATCATTTTTTGCTCCGTGTATTGAGGACATTAAGACTATTAAGACTATTTTATATGATGAACATGTTGCTTTCTCTTGAGATAGATTTTGATGCTATCTTGCTCAATGGAAAACATGTCTTATTTTTTATGCTATTGACTTCCTAAGGATAAATTTTGTTCATTAAACCTTGCTTTGGTCAATGTTTACTTGGCATCTACTTCGATGAAGTCATGTTCTTTCCAACCCAAGCAGAATGATGTAATAGCCCATAAAGAACAATATTTTCAAAAAATACATTCTAAAAGATTTCATTTTACACTTAATTAGATTTTTCTTATTCAGGAAATTTTAGTTCTTATATTACATCTAATTAGAATTCTCTTGTTCAAAATATTTTTATTTACATATTTGTTAGAACTTTTTATTTAAAATATTTTTATTTTTTATTTGAGTTATTTTAAAATTTTTTTGTAAATTTTTTTATTATTATTTTTATTTTCTTCTTTTAATCAACTCTATAGATAGAATTTAGTATTAATTTTGTGAATTAGACCTATTATAAGCATTGAAATATCTAGACTATTGAATTTATTTTTGAATAAATTCTTGTTTATTCTTATTTTGAATTCATAAATTAGTTGTTTACCTCTTTTTGTTTGTTCTACATAAAAAACCATCCCAGAAAAAAGGAAAAAGAATGCAAAAGGAAAAAAAAATGAAAAATAGAAAGCAAAAAGATGTGGCAACAACAGGAAGAATCAACAAAAGCTTCAAAAATCATGTCAATAAACAGCTATTGACTGCAACATACAGTTATGCATGAAATCAAATAGGAGCTATAATCTAACATTACAGAGGATCCTGACTATTGAAATGGCATACCTTGTATCTCACACAGGATCCCTTTAGCCCAATTAAAATGTTGCTGACATTACCTTCTGTAACCGATGGCTGACAACTGGTTTCTGAGTCCGGTTCATCATCAGAGATTTCAAATTCAGATTCCATTCTTTCCTCGTCATCATCCATGGGGATATCGTTCAAGTCCTCATCACCATTTTCATCATGTGCCACGGCATCTTTAGAAGAACGAGGTTGAAAGAGCTCTTCATTTTCTAGAAGTGCAAAGTCAGACAACACAGCATATGGCTTCCTATCAAGCAATGGCTTTGCAGTGTCATATGGAACCCACCTGCAGGTAGTATATCGGCTCATAAGTATCTCCATGGCCAAAAGAGTATCAATCATGTTTTACACAAACATTCAATGAAGGTAAATGCACAGCACACTAAGAGGTTTGCATTATAAATGAAGCTGACGCTTGCATTTAAAGTGTACAGCATCAACCAACCACCCAGAATGGACCCAAATCTGTGGAGGTTCAGAACATGTTTGAGACGTGGTCGATTAATCTCTAGTGTTTCCTTTATATTTTTTTATTTTTTTGCATTCATGTTAAAGCCTAGAAAATGATCCTTACATTCATTGCTATTCAAGGATAAATAACTATTATTGTTTTACAATTACGAGGTATTTGTTACTTTTGGCAATAAGACAGGACAGGCTGATTTACAAACTTGAATTGGATTTTAGCCCAGGCCTCACCTCCTTATGAGCACAATAAGTTGTAATCTGTTGGTAATACGAAATCTGGTGTTTTAACATTCTATTTGAAGGTTTTTTTTTTTTTTTTGTCTCCAGATTTTAACCATTCTCATGATGGGCTCAACTAAAAGGGTGAAAATAGGTTTGAACAATTAAAATTTTAAGATTCATGGTATAAGAGCCACAAAAAGATGGCCAACACTTCATCAATAGCTACATGGAAAATATAAACTTACTCATATCGAAGTGGGCAGAGAAGCTCAGATGGGCGATATGCTGCCTTATATCTCATCTTGCTGCAGGAATGAATATAATAGCCAAGATAATAATATTGAAGAGTTGGGCAATGGACTTGATTCTCTTTCACCCAACCTATTTCTTGCAAGGCTGAATACTTGCCCAATGATAGAAAGGCAAAGTCTGGATCCCAAAACAAATACTTACTAGATAGACATCTGGGAAGGATATCTACGACACCAACAGCAACTAGCTGACCATCAATAACATACTGCTGATGAAAAGACCCAAAACCACAAGGAGGAACTCTTCCATCACCAGACGGCAGTACAGGAACTAAGGGAGTATCAACCAAAAACCTCCGGTATGAGTATTCAGTTACGTGATCTGGCTCATCATTATGCACTTTCATTTGATATCGTCTATATAACTCAAACTCTTTTGGATCAAAAGTAGACCTATTCAAACGGATCTCGAGCCCCCGCTTTTTACCTTGAGGATGTTTGGAAGTCATCCTTCTACAGCAGCCCTTTCTTTTACATCCTGTGGCAGATTCTTCACAGCCACTCACAAGTTGGGCACCTTTAGCAGAAGAAGCTTCTTTTGCAGTAGTATAAAAATTAATATGTCCATTGCAAGCCCTGATAGTCAGACCATTGCTTTCTGCCAGCTGACGTAAAGAATTGGCCAACTTTTCTGCAATAATTTTGGCAGAAAGAGCACCATTCTCTGCAATTTGTTTCACTTCCTTCTCAGTTAACTGTGCATGGCTTATGGTGGCTGCTATTTGAAATGAAATGTTGCTGGAATATACAAGTTCTTCCGCCCCTTCAACTAGTAGCTTCCTTTTGGACTGTGATACCCTTTTCACTGCAGCTTTTGGTAATTGCAGAGTAGAAGGAAATTCCCCGTGTTCAATGCATATATGGACCACATTGTCAACTTGGTCTGACAGATGCTTAGTAATTTGTTCTACACCATCCTTTTCATTTTTGCTAGCCACGGGTTCATTTCTTCCCAAGCCAGAACCATCATGACAAAGACAATTGCGTGTGCACTTGGATCCATTTGGGTCCTCTCTAACTTCCCCCAAATTTTTCGTTGTCAGTGTGCCATCTACAAACCTAGGGTCATAACACTGTCAGTAGGCAAAATGAAAATGGAAAGGAAACTGTAACCAATCATAAATGATCTCAAAATATCATAGTGACTGATAAACATATGCATAAGATGGACTCTTTGTTGATTCCAACTAACTCAAGGATCAGTTCAACACTGGTACCTCCCTATCTCAGTAATTCTAAATCTCTAATCAAACATGAAAGATGCACTTTCTCTTCGTAAATTATCCTAACATCTAGCAACTAGCTAGCGTATGTTAACCAACAACTCCATGTGGACAAAAGTGATTATTTTCAACTAATGTGACAAGTGACAATAAAAAAAATCCAATTTTATTATTATCACAAGAAATTTTAAAATAACTTGCTGGATCTGAATCCAGCAATAAAAGGAGATAAAGAGAATACCTCTGCATTCTTCTAGATAGACGAAGCTGCTCTCTTGAGGGAACAAAATTAGTTGCTTTTAGGCGTATAGTATAAGATGGACAGCATGTCTTTTCCATCTCAGGTTTGTAGAGGAAACAGCCAGATCTTCTCCATCCCCTGTCAAGAAGATCTAGCCAAGGAGCACTAGATTAGCAGAGTGCATTAAGGCAGCAATAAGTGCCCTAGATTATTTTCTAGACACTTGAAGTATTGCAAATAATAGAACATATAAAAGGAGCAAATAATACAAACCTTGGTAGTCATCCACTGTAATGCTGTATGCCCACATACCTGGGAAAATGCGTGAGGGGAAAATCATAAGATTGATATCTTCTTGGCATAAATGGTCTACATAAAATTACCAAAAACACAAAAGAAGAAGAAAAAGAAAAAAAAGATCTACTTCTTAGGTTATCCAAGTTATCCATGATTGCATCAAGCTGTATGTGAAATGCATTACAATGAGCATATCACCAATCTATCTGATGACAATGGTAATATCTATTGCAGATACAATTACTCACTTTAGTACTAGAATTTCAGAATCCTCTGACCTCCACTAAATTTCCTTGTAAACCAAATAAAACCGTCTAATTAACAAATCTTAAACCGAAAAGCAGCTCCTTCAAATTCCAATCGTCCTTTCCTTTTTTTTTTTTTTCCTTCCCAAAAAAGACCATTAATTTTGCTCAATTAAAAAGAAAAACATGCAAGTATCAACCCAATAATCTTCATTGAATCGCTGCTAATAAAATTCACCAAATTCACATCATTCGGTTATCATTACTAGTCTAGAAACTAAAGCCGAACTGCATGAATTCCAAGCAAATCGAGTAAACTAGGAACCAAACGATTAACTTTGCCAGGAAAAAAGGGACAAAAGAAGAAGAAGAAGAAGAAGAAGATGCAGACTTACCGTGTGAGATACTGCTTTGATTGGGGGATCTGCAGTAACCGCAAGGGCTTTTACGGCGGCCGTAATCGACGATCACGGTTTCTCCTCTGCCGCCGCCGCCGCCGCTACTGCTAGAACTCGCTTCGCTTCTTCCCATCTTCGCTGCTATTTGTCTCTCGATCACCAACTCTTCACCATCGATGGGTTTTCAGCGTCTACAACACGATAAAGTAATACAAGATCCGGGTCGGAACAGTCCCGCCTTCGGTATTTCAGCGTCTACAACACGAAAAAGTAGTACGAGATCCGGTTCGGAACAGTCCCGGTTTCGGTATTTCAAGCACAGACTTCCAAGTCTTCCCCCCCCCCCCCCCGCAAAAACCTTTTTTTAGATTTTTCAAGCAATTCGGGTCCTCTTTGTTTGCTTGATCATCCGTATTAATATGAGCCGATGTCCGTATGATGTGAGTAAACACCGACATTTCTTATAATAATCCCCAGTGATCAAGTGGGCTGGGTGGCATTTAAATTTCTAATTTCTCGATTGTAATTAGGTTTACTTTTTGGGCC
Source organism: Bruguiera parviflora (assembly GCA_019804595.1). Lineage (NCBI taxonomy): Eukaryota > Viridiplantae > Streptophyta > Magnoliopsida > Malpighiales > Rhizophoraceae > Bruguiera > Bruguiera parviflora. The sequence continues at coordinate 1,755,779 of CM034054.1, read as the reverse complement.
AACGACATTACCAAGTTAAACGTGAAACCATAGTTTAAAAAAAACCACGTTGATTCGACCCCAAAAAATAAAAAATAAAAAATAAAACAAAACTTAATTGACTCAAAGGATCCGACCGTCTAATTAAACTGATGAGCTAAATAAATTGTCTTAAATGATTATATTTTTTAAAATTTTATATAAATATATTATTTTATTAATAATAATCATAAATATATACTGAAATTTTATTTTAATGTAATTTAAAAATATTAATTATTTTTTTTAAAATAATAAAAAAAAATTTTACTTATCGATTTAATCACGGACTTCACGAATGAATCCGTAACCTAAGAAATCAAACCCTTTTCTAAGGTCGAGTCGGCCTCGATTTTAATAACTATGTGTGAAGTTTGGCATTTTAATTTTAGGCCTTTTTGATGGTCCCAGCTATTCTAATGCATCCTTCCCATTAGAATTGAAAGTCGTTACAAAATCAAATTAGGTAGAACAGTGGGATCAAAGGCATCGGTGCCATAACAATGTTATTTTTAGCGATCAAAAGCTGAATTAAATGTCTCAAATTTTAATCGACTAGAAAAAGGAAAGACAATAAAATCTAAGACAATTAGGTGAGGAAAAATATTTATTATTATATAACTTACTACTGAATGAATATATTGATGCACAAGTAACGAGCTGAAAAAAATATTGAGTCTATAAAATGATAGTGGATATAATGAGAACTCTCAAAAATACTGTGTTTTCATTTATTAACATATCTCCTTACCGTGTAACTTAGACTAAATGATTTCCTTATTGGAGACCCACTCCCTTCACTTTTAGATTTCTCCCTCAAAGGCTAGAAAGTACATTCAAACAAATTAAAAATTGTAGAAAGAGACATAATTGCAAATTCATTATGGATTTAACATTAAAAAAATAGGGAAAAAAAAAAAGGAAATGGTTCATACTCAATATGCGAGACACTTCAAGAGAGAGACAACCAAAAAGAAACAAAAAAACAAAAAAAAAAAGTTTGTACATATATTGGTGAATTTTCATTAATTTGTACATGTGGATCGTCCATTTGTCTAAATTTGATCGTGCCATTTATAACAACAAATTTTAAAAAATAAAAATATAATAAATAAAAAGAAAAAAATCCCCCCTGTTTCTCATTCTATCTCCTTGACCCAGCAACACCAACTTCTGTCTTTGGTAACACAAATTTAAAATGTGACTCTGGGCGGAAAAGAGGAAAATGCAGTGAACTGATCCATTCAAAGGTTAGCTAAAGCTATTAGGATGATAGTTTAAGATTTTGAAATATAGCTTGGCATCACAGCATACACCAATCTTTCAGGAAAATAAGTGTCTAAACGAGGCCTGATAGAGGACAAAAGTTCATACTAACAACTAGGCCACTGTTCCATTTAAACTGACAAGGATGGAAACAGAACTGTCAATATTGAACAACCAAAACGGCTGGATTTTGTTGGAGAGAAAGGGATGTATGGACATTATAAATGCTACAAAAATATGAGCAAAGATATGTAGCAGAAGAATAATTCCTCAAAGGTTACAAACACAAACTCTAAAATGCTATCACGGAAAAGTTGTGATGGCTTCATCTGTGAAAGGGAAGGGGTATGGTAAGCATACCAGCAACCCCATGAGCAAAACCGTAATTCCAAGGGCGACATACTTATCATCAGGATCGGTGATTTCCTCAGAGAGTGGAGCAATTGGCCCCCTCTGTAAAAAGAATATCAAAACCACCCAGTAGAATGCCACATCATTAAAAAGTGAGGATAGACCAAGCAGTGCAATTGAGGCACCAGTCAAGCGAGCTGAAACCTATACAATGAGAATGAAATCAGATTAAAAAGTTTTCTTATCCAATGTCAGCTCAGCAAAAATTTGAAACCTTCCATGGATGCATACTGGGTTGAGGTAAAACTGATGATTTCATAAATTTGTACCTTTCTTCCCCATAAGGCAAAAGAAATCCTCCCCCCGTCAAGCTCTCCTGCAGGGATGCTATTGATAGCATTAATAAGAAGCCCAGCCCACGCCCATATCACCAGTGGATTAACAGATATTGGAGTTCCTTCTTTGAGTACATCGCCGAGTAGAAATTTAGCTACGAATGAAAAAGAAACTTGAGCTGAAAAAATCTCACTGGCTAAAGAAAGTAATGTACAAGAAAGCTTCAGGCAAAGATGTGCGAAGGCAATAACTAGAAATCTCATTCATTAGACTCAAGGAGCATCAATCTGTGAAGTACAGTTAGCCCCACATGATCTCAAATTCAAGACATGGTGTCGAGAGATGCAAAGTACACTTGAATGACTTACCAATACCCCCAGCAAGAAATGACTCATGAAACACAGAAGCATCAACAACAAGGCCAATACCATCAGTAGGTGGTAAGATGAATCCCAACAGAAAGAGAACAAGACCCAGCCAAAAACCAGCCATAGGTCCTGCTGCAGCAACCTTAAGAAGATCTTCACGTCTGGGCACTATATTAACTATCCTTGTAATAGCGCCAAAAGAGCCTATCTGCCCATCAAGACAGTTTATTAGTTTTCCTCAACATAAAATAGATTAGGAATCATGCCTGCCTCTGAATGCCAATTTGCTTTGCAAGATGCAAATTGGAAATAAGAAAATAGATTCAGAATCTCTCCATATTTCAAAACCACCATATATTTCACCTGCCAACTTGGAACAAAGTAGGGCACGCTGAGCTTAACCCCATTGCGTTTGGCTACTAGCAAGTGGCTAATTTCATGTACACCTAGAATAAGTCCTGTCACTAGAGCTCCAGACAGTCCATTCTTTAGCATGTCAAGATTGTCAAAAGTTGACCTGATGCAACATGATTCTTCCAGTCAGAATGAGTTCATGTATGATGGAGAAGTGTCAGGGATAAAAACAAGGCTGGTACAAGAATGGACTAGAGACCACAACAATAATATGCAAAAGAAGCAGACAGTAAACAGATACCACATACAATAAGTTGGACTGCAGAGTGGGAACATTTCGAAGGAGTAAAGTGAAAACTGTAACCAGTCCAAAAGCTCCCGCTGCAAACCACTCTGGGACTGCTGCAAAAACAACAGAAAACCATAGTTCAGATTGACATGTTAACCGCAGTCGTTTCTTCACTGCCACCTGGGATGGTAAGCATGGAAGAAAGAAAACCAGGTACTTAAACTGTGCAAGAACTAAATGTCTACCTGTTTTTTCCTGATTTTGTAGGGTCTTTCTTGGAACTATAACCGCCACTGGTTTATCATCCTCTGGATTAACTAGAAGAAAAAGCTTATATTCATCTCCAAATTTGTTCTGCACATACATTGTGGAGAAATGGAATTGTACAAAGCATCAGTTATGAGATCTTACAGGAATTTACAATAACAGGGAGAGAACAGGAGACAAAAAAGTAAATATACCTCCATCCTGTTTTTTATTTTCTCATAGCTTTTAGCAGCCTGCCCTCGCAGGTTTCCTTTGAACAAGACTCCACCCTATCAAACACAAATCAGGTAGTCCAACAGCTAGAACAAAGAATAGTAATTAGGAAGATTAAACTGAGATGGCAAACTGTCTGTATATCACTAGACTCCCTGACCCAATTGAAAACGAGAGAACAATTACTATAGATACTCTTGTGAAGAATCTTCAAAAAATCAGAAAAAAGTATTTACCCATAAATTTCATTAATCAATCAACAATTTATTGACCTACCTGAAGCTCCATCTTTTTTACCCTTTCCAAAGTTGTCATGCATAAGACACAAAGGTATCAGAGCCAAATAATTTAGATAAACAAAGAGCTGTCATACAACTTGAAGGGTGCTAAGCTTTTGACATTAATAGCTCACCTCATATGGCTCCTGGCTTGTTACAAAGAAGGTATCAAAGCCAAAGACTTGGTCCTTCAGGATATCAATTGTTTCTTTTGGAATTCTGATTGATTCATCCAGTTGTTGGGGCTATTCAAAAAATTCAAAGAAGGTGAGAAAGGAGACATCGAAAGAATACCCCTCTGTCTACCGCAGAAAATATTGCATTACTTATCATAATCACCTTCACACCTGGCAAAGGAGATCCACTAGCAACTTCTACATCATCAACATCCTGTCCCAAATAGAACCTTAACAAAATAAGGACGAAAGAAATTCATAATCGGCCTCCTCCTGTGCAAACCAAACATTTTTACGAGAACCTCTAAAAACGTGAGCTCTATCAGATTGACAAATTTTCTAAAATTGAAATGCGATCTTTCATTTGAAAAGGAAAATGCCTATCCCCATGCATAACAATTCAAAGGGAAAGTCAATCATCATAATTTCCCCCAATTGCACAGAATAAACATCATTCCCATGATAGATATATAGATATGCTAGAGTCTGCATCATTTTATGGTCATATTAAATTGCTATCATAAATAAGATTCAAGTACCTGTGTGCCATCTTCAGTCTTAATTTCCTGACCACAACTGTTTATTTGATATACAAAATTATTTATAAGGATTGTCTGCCCTATTTTAATAAATGCTTCTTTGGATGAAATATAATCTTTCACGTGAAAAGGAGGAAAATGCATCTTTCACCTCATGAAGAATATCTTAAAGAGAATGATGACAATATTTGTATTTTTATCAATTTCATGGACTAAATGTCATTTCCCTAGAACCCACAGTGCAAGAGACTCATGCAATGGGATGCATGGACTAGCATCATGTCTATACTTTCCATGGGATAGGTAGATATAGCGTATGGATAAGCTAGAACCTGCAGTAAGGTGGGGTCAAGATAGTTGCCATCACAAAAACACTCCAAGTACCTGGGCAGTGCCAGTTTCAATGTTAGTTTCCCCATCACTGTTCTTTATTTGGTTATGAGATTCAGGCTGGGACTCAACTTGCGCAACAGATTCAGTGGTAGGCGGTACTTCTTCTCCTCCATGTGATTCTTTTTCCTGGAGGCAAACATATTTATTTTATATATTGCCCAGGAAATGAACCTGGTCCTCAAAAACATCATCTTCTTCCCACACTAAGTAAAGCATTAGACCAAGCATTTGAACGAAAGGAATTGAGAAAAAAATGACAGTCCAAATGGTCCTTTCATAAGCAAATCAAAAGTTTTTCTACTTCCATGTGGGCTTAGAATTCATAAGAAACTAATGGTTTGAGCATAGACATTGAAGTTGGACACCCAGTTTGAAGTTTGCACTTCATAGTCCCAAGCAAAAGCAACCTTGAGCTACAGTATCAGATTTCCATATCCCACACAACCCAATCCCACAGCCAAAACAGGATGCTCAATCTCAAGAATTGCAATTAGTAAGATGGCATGCTCTGAAATAATTGCAAACAGGTAGATGTGCAAATAATAGACACAAAAGACGTAAGAGGAAAGAGCAAACTTACGGTACCTTGTCGCTATTGCTATCTGGTTCACTCTGCGTCTCTGTAACTCTACGTGCTATTCTTCTCCTCTCACACAGTCTAAATTCAACAATAGAATTAGCTTCCTTCTACTAATCTATATGTGTGTGTGTGTGTGTACAGATTATGGAAACCCGGAAATTAGCAACTAATTTTACCTTAAAATCTTGAATTGAGTTTGAAGAAGACGTCGTTTTCGCTGAGAAAAAACCGGAGAAGGCAAGAATGGGCGACGGGAACGAATGCGAAAAGAACAAGAACTGCAATGCGATGGTACGAGTAGCAATGGACCGCGGAAAGGTACGGAAACACTCATTCTCAGCATGGCGTGCAGGGAAGCAGGAGGAGGCTCTCAGTTAAGTTCAAACCCTAACTCCATTGGAATTGAAGAACATCGAATTGGCAGACTGGAAGTTGCTAAACAATGAAAAATACCAGACGAAGCAAAGCTCCGCTTCAACGAGGGAATTATCCGTTTCTTTGGTTCGATGCTCCTGTAGGACTGCGGCATTTGTGTTTTTGGTTTTTCTTTTTCTTTTTTTGGGGGGGGGGGCCTCTCGGTATCCATCGCTGCGAATCAGCACCTGACGCGTGTAAATATCATAGGATTAATCAATTAACGCTATTCGAAAACTATTTTTTCAAAAAAAAAAAAAAAAAATTACGAACGCTCCGTGGCCGATTGAGATTTTTAGAAGCAGACCGATAATATCTTCGACCACTAAGTGTTTTCGAACTATTTAAAATTAGAGAAATACTTATTTTACATATATTTTTATTATATTAAACTTATTATGTATATAATTAATAAAATAATTATTTTATTAATAATACATACTATAATGTTTAATTCTAAAAATCACTTTTCTAACTCACAATCTCAATTCATATATCATTATTAAAATATGTGTAATTTGTTTATGAAATTATACGGTTGTCGGCCCTTTTTCTCTCTCTTTTATCTTCTTCAAATTCATTGAAAAGTTATGGCCATTAGGTTTTGATCACAAGATCCAATTTTGACTTCCCTCTAGGCTTTTTTACTCTGACCTATTGCATTTTTTTATATATATAATTTATTATAAATTATACTAAATTGTGGAATATATAATAAAAATAACTTTTTTTTTAATTTTTATTTTCACGAGTTTTATACTATTTTTTAGAATTAAAACCCAATAGCGTGAAACCACAAATGTCCACTTCTAATGTCTATTGCCGTGTCTCTAAAGAGAGCATCCCAATTTTGAATTTGTTAATAGGTTACCCTTTTCATGCTTCCAGAAATACAGTAAATTTGTTTTCGCATGGCATGGGCACTCAAGTGCCGAGACTTCTTGATTTGTACAAGAAGCAGGATTAACTTTTTTTTTTTTATTGGCTCATGAATAGATTATTTTTCTAATTTTATCTTCTTTTATTGGATTAGAATTTTATTGTCTTCTCAGTACCATAACATAAATAATATAATCAGTTCTGGTCGTTTACGATGTCAAAGCACTTGGAACATTGACAACAAAGGAAAAGGCCATTATGAATATTTGGTTTACAAATTTTAGGATATTAAGCTTGATGGTTAATGGCTTTTTTATTTTATTATTTTTGGAATTAATAAAAAATCTCGGAGAGTTTCCCCAAATTATTATTATTTAAAAAAAAAAAACATTGTTAAACTCCTTAAAAATATGTTGGAATTTCTTCATAAGATCACTGCTTTATCGAACCACTTAGAATGGTAGCGGAAAGGGTTGCAATTTAGTTTAATGAATATTATCACGCATGATGAGAAAAATAGGATAAAGGTTAAAACGATCACAAGAAACTATTAATAGACCATTATACAATGCGATCAACACAATCTTTTATGACCAGACTCTGGATATTACTTCTATTTTGCCATTTTATATAAAAAGAAATGAAAAGAAACCATGAGTAGAAAACTTCACTAAACCTTGGGAGCCACTTACGAGAGGTGGAAATGGTTTAAGAGATACTTCCCATTGTTTTTTTTTTCTTTTTCTTTCTTTACCATTAGAATTGTTTACGAGCATTAGATGGAACAGACATAAAAATAAAAGATACCAAAATTGGACACAAAAGAAAATAATAACATTAATGTGTAGCCTTTTAACAAGAAGCAGCGAAGCTGAGTCCCAAATTACCATCGTCCTGTTTGAGTAACTAAATGTATGGTGCAGTCATAACCTTTTCCGAAGCAACTTAGGCAAGATGTCAATGCATCGAGTTATCCTTTTCACATTTGGGAATCGCCCTCGATTCTTTCGAGCATATTCTTCTGCCAATCCGCCATCTCCAATCACTCTGTCCATCTTCATCACAGGCTTAATGTTCCAATTTCTCATCAGCGTATAGAATAAAAAATAATGCACCGGGAACCTATAAAAGATGCAGGGTTGATAAAATAACTAGATAGTGCAATCTACACCTAGCTAAGTATAGATTGAGAATGAACCGGCCTCAATGGAATGGACGAGGTCATCAGGTAGTTATGTCTACGGTAAACATAGGAGTCTCTTGACGTGAGTTGACTGTAGTCAAAGTTGTTGTATGTATGACTGATGCTTGCATAAGAATTTCATGCTAACATAAGTGCAGAAATGGCTTTGCAGGCCTGGACATCATCTGTGTATCTTTGATAGGGGGAATGTTTTTCTTAGAATAAAATTTGCTTTTAGTTCCTCGCTGCAGCTAAACATGTTAATCTAACAATGCAAGTTTCAGTACGAGGGTTGAGAAAGATGTCCAATAGATATCTACTGTACTTTTGATGGCATAAAAGAATAGAAGTGCTCAAATTGAGGTCATTTTGTTTAAGGTACTGCAAACTTACTGAGCTCACAAAACACTAGTTTAAGGTACTGCTGTGACTTGCTTTCATGATTTGCTGCTGCACAATCAAAACTGAAGCTTGATTTATGTATACAGAAGCTAGCAAGTCTCCTATGGGCCCAAGCTCTGGCAACTCGGTCCATTCTGATAAGCCTGATATAGCATCCGGCTCAGTTTCATGGCGACGCCCAACCATGATAAGGTCATAGCGTTCTACCATCAATTGAAGTACACCACCTGTGTCAGCGCCATCTCTCACTCTCTCCTCTGTGTAATTGACGTTGGTACTCCTTGAAATTTTCTGTTTCATGCCTCTGAGAGATTCGTGGTCAAGCATTTTTTCCCACTCATGATGGACCTGGTCACGGGGGGTGACTAAATGCATAACCGTTAAATGAACTTTGGAGCTTCCTGCCATCCTTAAGGCAAGTGCCAGTGCCTCCCTATCATCTGGACCTCCGACGAACAGTATGGCAACACGATAGATAGCTGATGTGACGAAAACAGAAGATAAGCCACGGGCTTTGCGACGATCAATAAGAATGGCCACAGAACAAGGGGCTCTTTCCAATACATTGATGTTAATGTTCCTGATCTCAGTGCTGCTCGAAACCATTTTGCCGTTGCTATTCCATCTCTTATGAAATGGCAGTATTATCAGAGAAGCAGCCTTCTCAAAAGCTAGATAACAAATGTCTTCATGCATCTGTTTGACTGGCGATATTGCAGTGAATACATGCACCTGAGTTAATTTATCGAGCTGTGACTTGAAGTAGTTGAAAATATCAATGATTGGTTGGGAGCAGGATCCCTGAGAAGAAGAGGCTTTCTGGCCTAATTGGTGGTCGATCACAAGTGGGGTAGCACTACTGATAAGCTCCTCTAGACAGAGCCCATAAGTCGACAGCGGACTTTCTTTTGTTGGATTACAGTGTTCTAGTAGCTTGATGGCCGATATAGCATCTTCTTGTCTATGAAGACAAGCTAGAATCTGTACTTCTGCATCCTTCTGAGCTTGTTCGAGGCTTTTTTTGTGGTAGCCTATGTATTGCTTGGCGGGATCATAGAGGTACTTGACAAGGGGTGGAAGGAATCCTGACAATAGAAATATTATGAAAGCCCCACTGGTAGATTCGATATCTCTTGCCTGTCAGAAAGAGAGAGTATTTGTGTGCAGTGAAAAAGGTGTCATATTTTGGTGCATGAGGCAATAATTTTACATCTGCTTTGTCTCACAATCAGAGAAATTGATGCAGGAAAAAGAAAAGGATATTTCGATACCTCAAGGTTACCGAAGCTCAGAAGTATTCCCATCTCGAAAACGCCTTTGACATTCAAGATTAGTGTCAAAGCAGCAGCTTCTCTCAGTGGTGTCCTGCAGCAGATTACTGCAACGAAGGTAAGTATCACCTTGACCACGTATCCAATCAAGGAGATATGAAAAAAAAGAAGCCTTGTGTTGAACTCTGCCAAAAATTCCCAAAGATTAAATTTGGTTATACAGAACGTGACCAGGAGTGGACTAAGCAACCCTGACTCAATAGTTTCAAGCTTTGCTACCAGGAGTGTTGCTAATGGAGATCCTGAAGGCACTGCCAGGCCGAATATCATTGGTCCAAACAGGTAATACATTCCCATAACGTCACCCATTGCTGCCAAAAATAACACTATTGCCAAAGAAACTGTAGTGTAAACTTCCTTCATGGGCTTATCTTCTGGCGTTCTTCTAATGAACCAGAACATCAGAGCTCGCAGTGCAAATACAATAAGCCCAGCGAAAAAGAGGGAAGCAAAGATGGCCTGAACTCCAACTTTTACTGTTGTACTGGTTATTACACGCATGTAACCATTCACAGTAAGGTAAGCAACCCTCGCCAACTCGCCAACCAGTGTTGACGCCAGAGCCAAGTGCCCCAACCGAGAATTGGTGATCTTCAGTTGCATTAAAAGGCAACTGACCCCGATAACCTGGCTTGTTACAACTGCACTAAAATAATTAGATAGAAATCCTACCCGTCCGGACATCTGTGACTTGCTCAACATGCTTTCCTCTTGAAACTTGACATGAAAGGTTTGTACCATTGTAGATGAGATAACTAGCAGTACAATCCCAAGAATCAAGGCTTTCTTCCCCATTTTTCTTACCAAGTTTGGATCCGTCCTTACTGCAGCCAGAAATGTGAACAAAATATAGCCAACCTTGGCCAGAGAAGCAAGGACATGGTCAGGAAATGGGGGGAACAATAAATTGGACGCATTGGCAAAATATCTTCCGAGTATCGTAGGCCCCAAGACTATACCCGTCTGGTGAACACATAAAATAAAAAATAAAAAAAGTAAGAAATACATTGCTCGTTGTCAATGGCATCACCAATTATTAACAAAGCCCCCAGTTTTATTTCATAGTTGTTCTTTGTTTTGGTGGAGTTTGTTGGATTATGAACGCATGTCTATGTATGGTTGCAATCTACACATTATGTTTTCCTGTGCAATCTTGTCATACGATCCAAAATGACCACTATCAGTAGCCTCATTTCATGAATCTTTCCAGAGCCAATACACATTGATGATCTTAGGATGACTATACACCGAAAATGATCGACCGATTAAATAGACAAGAAGAAAAAGAATTGGAAGTAGAAGGTGAAGAAAATGAAGAAGAATTAAACCCAAACCAAATTACAAGCATATGAAAATAAAGTTATATTGAGCCTCTAACATAGTAATAATGCTTCACGATCAAAAAATAAAGAAATAAAGATTTGATGATGGACGCCCGTGTGCTTTTTCATTTTGTTTAACCAAAAAGTACAGCGTAGGTCATTGTTGCGCATGTTATCGATGCATGTACATTGGAATTGTTTTCTCATACATTATTTGTGAGCAATGATGGTGATGATGATATGAAAGGTGAAAGATTTACCAGAAGTTCAGAGGTGATGCGGGGCAGATAGAGGCGCTTGAGGACAAAATGAAAGGCGCTAGTCAGGGCGACGATTATAATCAGTTGAGCCTGGAAACGAACAAGAGAATGCTGGAGAATACTTTCTCCAGGTTTCACATTCCATATTCCCTCCGAGAAAACTCTGACATATTCAAAGCACGTTCCCCGGAGGTCATACGATGCTCCTGAAAACCCAGTCGCCATGGCCAATGGCTTCTTGATCAATCCTTCCCCGCCTGCCCCCCTTGTCTAGCTAACTAGCTAGCTAGCCTAATCTAAAATTAAGAATTAAACGCAATAACTTTATAGAATAAATTAATTAAGGATTTCAAACTGATGCCATGAAAAAAAAAAAAAAAAAAGGGAAACCGAGAGAAGCAACGATATTTGTATACCATGAAGACCCGGGGGGGGGTTTAACCGTAACCCTGGAACCGTTAATGGCCAACTGTGAACGAAGAATCATGTTTAATTTCTGAGGTTGTGTCGCCAATCTGTTTACTTTGATGGTCAAACATTGTTTAATTTTGATCAATTGACTCCTGGAATCCAACTCATCATTATATATCTCCCTGCCGCCAAATTTAGACTTTTTTTTTTTTTGGTGGATTGTTTTTGTTCATTTTGCGTTAAGTGAGCCATTGCCGAATCCCCACTTTTTGGGCACGGACAGGAACAAAATGCCCAACACGCTCGTCCGGAAATATTTGGCCCCCAAAAAAATAAATAAATAAATAAAGGAGATGCTTCGGACACTCTTAAAACATTAATTAATTTTATAATCTTTTCCAAGTATGATTCATACAATTATTTTCAGGTGCTCAGTATTTTGACTTTTTTTAATAAATAAAAACAATTCATCAGAAAAAAAATATTAATTATTTTTTTAATTATTATTTTATATTTTGTTAATATTAATTCAAAGTGAGTCAAAATAAGTTTTTTCTAATTTTCGTCGCCTTGTGCCGCGGCGTTCCTTGCAAATGCCACTGCCCCAGGACTCCCTCGCGTGAGTGGAAAACGTTTCCGCTTCCATTTGCTGCCATCTGGATCACGTCCGGACGTCTCACGACAATAGGAATAGGAAAAACGTCTAACACAATTGCCACGCCAGCATTCAACGTATAAAAATAATGAAATCTCACATAAAAAATCGAATGAGATAAAAAAAAAAAACTGCAAACATCAACATAATATATATAAATATATAATTATAATTATAAAATAATGTATTAATTATAAATATATTTATAATTACATATTTATTAATTTATATCTTAATATTAGTCTATTTTTCGTATTTATATAATAAATTTTACTCTTAATTTTTAAAATGCTACAAATCTTCTTCGGTAAAATTGAAACATACATTTTGTCTAATAATTAGTAGGCTACTGGTGAAATTGTTCCGTTTTGTACTGAAATGTCAACTTCAATACTCAAATTGTCCAGAACAAAAGCTGATTAATTTTAAAAATTAAAATTCAAGAAACTTGAATTAATATAAAATTAGTGAATTGATATCGTAAATGTTATACTTAAAATTATTCTTCTCAAAAAAGATGTTATACTTAAAAATATTGCTTTAAACAATCTGTGTTATTAATTAAAATAAATAAAATAAAACTTCAATCTGTAAAAATTATGATATCAATTATGATCTGGAATTATATCCATCGAGCTAAAAGACTAATATTAAAAATAAATAAAGAAAATTAATGAAGGCTGAGATATAATTACCTAAAACAAGGCTATGGTTCAACTTTTATTCTATAATTACTATTAACTTTATTTTTTTGGATAATATTATCTTATAATTCTTATTTTTCAATCAAGATTTTTGTAGTGGTAACAGATTTCTTACTTGGAATAAAAACAAAAAACAAAAAAACTTTGAGAAATTTTTATGTAATGTTTATAGAATTTTTTTTGTCATTAAAAACTATAAGGAACAGAGAATAATCCAAATGTGTACTATATTAGGACTATATATTTAATTTATGAATAGTAACATAAATTAAATGTGTAGACTGTGTTGAAAGATTAATGAGAGTTGAATTAAATATAGCATTATAAAAAAATATGCTCCCCTCCAGAATTTAAAAAAAAAAAAAGAGCCTTATTTTTTTTTTCCCAAAAACAAATCCCGCGAAAACCTTTTTGCAAATCCTACGAAAAGTTAAAAAAATTATTTAATTCAAGTCTTTGGTGTTTTTGTAATATTCTAATCATTTAGTATAATTGTATCGAGGAAAATTGAGTACCAAAATATCTAAGAACAGAAGTATCTATTTAAATCATTGCTTATGGTACTCAAATAAATAGTAAATAACCAAAAATATACAAAAGAGAGAGAGAGAGAGAGAGAGAATTCCTTTTAAATTTAGCAGCTCCACGAATTCCTTTTAGTTGATGAAGTTGATTTTGGAAGATTCAAATATGGTGTAGAATGTCGCAAACAATGGATTAGGACAAGCTTTCAATTGATTGTAGGTAAACAATATCAGAGAAAAGATGATTAATTACAAGATTAAACAGGTAATTTCTTTTTTGAACAGTGGAGAGGTAATTTTTTGTGAATTTCTTAATTGTGAAGTAAATAACCTGTTTGCAAGCAGCCCAGTGGATGGACTTAATATGATCCTTCAAAATTTACTTTTTCTGATTTCTTTTTTTTTTTTTTTTTTGGTTGGGTTACGGACCTGGAGGCTCACACTTGTAGCAATCAAGAAGCAAAAGCTATCCATAATTTTTTTTTTCTTTTTATTAAAAATTCATCAACCAATTACATGATAAAAATGATTTTTTTTTTAATCTTTATAACTTTTTAAATTCTTTTTATAATTAAAATTCAAAACTCAAAAAGAAAATTTTAATTTTTGAACCACTAATATATCCATTGAGAAAATATTATCCATAATTTTCTCTTACGACAATTGCGGTGACAAAATGGGAAATGCTCGCGCACAAGATGTTTGCCTTGTCCTTGTCGTGACATTGCCGATGCTTTGGTTCCTCTTCCACGGGATGGCATGCCTCCGCTCTCCAAGGTAACGAGCCATCCGGAGGTGGCTCTGCAGGTCATGCGTGCAGGTGGCGCCTCCCTACAATATTTAAATTCATCAGCAACCCTACATAAGAATATTTATAAGGACACATTTAAGTATAAAAAGACATAATGAAATAATTTTATTTATTTATATCAGTAATATATATATATATATAATTAATTTACCCTTTATTTTTGTACTTCAATAAATATTACGGACTAACTAACTTTTCTCTTTTATTAATTCCAGATGTTGCTACCCAAATATAAGTTCATGGACTTGTTCCTCGTTCTTAGTTTATTAAGCACAAAGTTCTAATATATGATTATTCATTAATCAAACAAAGAAAAAAAAACAATTTTCCGCAAGTAAAATATCCATATAAATCAACAAATGGCATTAGTGATTAATCCACAAGGGAATAATATGAAACGTTGATTCCTACACAAAAGGTGGAATCAAATTTAAAATCACTTACATTCCTAAAGAGAGACACTTCAGACAAACAAAATTGTAAATGTATTTTGGAAGTAGCCATTTAAATTATGGGATGGGGGAGAGGCATCATGAGATAAGAAATGACTACTTTACAATCGATCACCCTCTAATGAGTTCCTTTAAGATTCACAAAAGCACGTTTACCCCTAATCTCAAACCATCCATTAATCCTTCAATGGTAGGTCAAAAGTACCATTGAATGACCTCTTTAAGAGTTTTAAAGTGATCAATGGGAGGATGATAATACCCTATAAGGTGGAAAGCTAATTCATGAATAATGTGTTAGGTAGAAATTAAATAACAGTGCCAAAACTTTCATTTTGACTTTTTAAAGAGTTTTAAAGTGATCAACGGGAGGATGATAATAACCCATAAGGTGGCAAGCTAATTTATGAATAATGTGTTAGGTAGAAATAGCATTCATTTTTATAGGTTCATCACTCGATTCATTTACTTATGAATTACACAACAAAAATAACATTCTTTTTTCATTGTGTGGCACTAGAGGTATCAATGACATTTTCTTTTTGGGGAGTACACCAGAATAGAGATGTCATTGATATTAATAAATATAATCGAGAAAGTTAATAACTCATCGACCCAACAAAAGTGCGGAATATAACGTTGCACAGAAGAACTAGAAGAAGTGAGCGTCTTATTAGAATTAACAAAGTGGATGAGTGAAAATTTTTGATAATAAAATTAAAGAATCATCAATTATGGCAAGTCCTATATTGGAGCAGATAACAATGAAAATAGCTAGAATTACAGGCGAGACTAAAAGGAAAATATCCAAAACTCGATTCATTGCGTTAAAGGAGGGAAAAAACGAAAAGAAAAAGAAATGAAGAAACCACAATGAAGGTTTGAAATTGGTAGGGATAGGGCTTCCAACTTCCAAGTTTTACCAGCGGGCTAAATAAAAGCAAGTAGACAAAAATAATTGAATTTTTTTAATCAAAATAAATGCTTCCACTCCCTCCTCCATGGTGCGAATGTGCGATGCGATGTAATGGGTGCCCTGGGCAGAAGCGGGAAGTATTTATTTTGAGTAAACAATTAATAAAAACAGCTCTAGGAAGGAGGAGAAAATAATATATGTATTATTATAATAATATAAAAAATGAGTTAATTAAGAAATAAAAAATAAATAAATTATATTATTTGATTAATTACGAATAGTTATATTTATTACTTTTATATCCACGTAATTGACAGACATTTATACGGGGACTTGGGAAGAGAGAACCTTCCTGGGACTCAAATTGCTGGAGAAGGCATGTTTGACCCAAGGGTTTAACTTCATAAAAGAAAGAGTTAATTGTGGGGAGTTTTGTGATTTGATCATTGATCTTTAATTTGTATCAATGTTAGGAGAAAGATTTGATTTCAATTTTAACATAACATCCACCTCTACTATTGTAACCAAATTAATATGAAGACATGAAAATCTTGTGAGGATAAAATTTATGCAAACCTGGGAATTTTATAAATAAATTAAAAAAAAAACTCCAATAAAAGTTAAAGAGAAGAGGGGGGGGGGAAAGAAAAAGAAAAAGAAAAAGAAAAGCCCTAAATTTCCAATTTGCAACCTTTTTGCGGAGAAAAACAAGTTTAGATTCATATGGACATTTGATATTCTCCATTTTGCAAAACGTTTTTGCTTGTTCTCTATTTTTTTTTTTTTTTTGGTCCCATTCGATCCATATCAAGGGAATGAGGTGAGAGGCTATCATTTCAACCAAATAGAATTGATGTTTTGCTTTTGCTGGCAGTTCTGATTTAAATTTTCTGATGCAGAGAATTTTCCTGAACAAAATAGAAATGAAAATGCTTCATTCAGAAACAACAACTGATATAAATAAATTTCATAAATATACCTAATACCAAGCCACATGTTTCCATATATATGTAAACACTCACTTTTGAAAAAAAAAATTAAAAAAAAAAAGGAAAGAAAGAAAAAAGTGTAATCGCATGTAATACATCAGACCAAAAAATACATCTGACCCCCCCCCCCAAAAAAACCCTAATATTTAAAACTTTAATGAAATATAAATAATATTTATAAGATTTGTTCGTAAGAATAGCAATACCCATCCATTAATCTCTCTCTAACAGTAAGCTGAATCAAAACTTCTTCCATTGCCAGTTTGTCACTGAAAATGAAAACGAAAAGTTTATTGTCCACTGTAATAGACAAATTGTTAGACTTCTTATGGTAAAGCTTTGAGAGTCCGTTTACAACAAATGGTGCAATTATATGGACTGAGAAATCCTCAAGTAACGTTATGACGAAATAACTCTTCTTCTTCTTTTTTTTTTTAATTTTAAATTTTTTCACTAAAAATTATTGAATATGCAATAAGTATTATAAAATATGTAATATAGTATCATTGTATTTTCATTACTTGTAACACACTTTATTATATTTGTTATGCATACAATCATCATTATTGCACTTTTTTTTTTTATGCAGATTAGATCATCGCTGTTTTTTCAAAAAAAGAAAAAAAGTTTTTTTATTAAAAATAATAATAATAATTACTTAATGTTGGGTCAAGAATGTGGCTTAAGACTCTGACCGCAGAACGGCGGAGACAGACGCTCTCGCGTAACCAGAGACACTAAAGGGCTGATCTTAGCCACCCGATTAAACTTGCAAGCGTAAGATTTTAGTTTCTTGTCCTCTTTTTAGTCCTAATCGTGGTCCAGGTTGCGGGACCATAACGCCGAACAATTTTAAAGTGCGAAGGTCAGCTCAAAACGGGTCGTTTGGCAAGCTGTCGTGAATTGGCAGTGACTGGGAAGGAGCATTCGAAATAGACGGGCACCCGCTGCCTTGCGTGACGGCAACGTGATGGCTAGGCGTCTCTTAGAACTAGTCACCGATAGATTTGTCAACAGAAGAATTTGCAATTTTGTCTTTTAATAGTTAAAATGATAAGCTCTGTTTTTGACTCGCAGCGGAGAGCCATTAGCACGAACATCTCCCCAATCTGGGGCGGAAATCAGATGAAATTAGGACTACCGCAACACTCCAACAATTACGAAGAAACATTTATTTTGAAAGCTTTCGTTTAAAATTTAGGACCCAAGTGTGAGATTTAAGCCACAATTTAAATACAATATTTACTATTTAATTCTAATTAAAACTTATGATATAATAAATAATAAAAATTTTTAAAATGAATATGAATATTTTGTTACGGCTAGTGGATTATTTGAGCTTTAAAGTGTATATTTTCTCCTGGCCTTACACGGCAAGACGAGTTGGTGAGCTTGCTATTCTATTTGGTGAGAAAATTTTTTGAGTATTCGACCATGACAGCTGGAGCTATTGAGTTATTCCTCTCCATACGGTGAGTTTATGGTGATTAAGAAATAGGCTTACGCGGCTAAGGGCTGGAAAATTTGAGTCTTTCATTTTTGTACCACAAGAATATTATTTTGGCTCTTTAACGACAATTAATAAAATCATAATTATAAAATATAATTAAGGAAAACACATTATAAATTCTCTTTTTGTATACTCATTATACACAACTAATAAAGTAATAATAATATTGATAAAAGTAAAATAAAATATACCATGATAAATAATACAAAACACCACTTTTTAACTCTCTTTCCTAGTTTTTGTGTTTTTGTCTGTTAATTACGTATCATATGTGTATCAGAAGATATAGAGGACTAGTTAAAGATGATAAATTTATCTTTCTTTTTTTTTTATATTTCGGTCTCAGTAGTATTAGCATAGCCATTCGAGTAGAGTTAAGCGTCATATGTGTTGACTTTCCAAAGTGCACAGGACTGGGGTTTTCGAAAAACCTTGGTTGAACTCGACTATAAGTTTGCACTTCATTTGTACTGTCTCTTGTGTTAACTGAATGCTCGCAGTTGTTAAAATTATCGGTTACATACAGCACACGCTAAGAAAAGATAATTACCTTGAGATCCTCTCTTCCTTCGGGTTTGGTTTCGTAGCTTAGGCGGACATATCTAGGGTTACTGTTTTCTTAGGGTGGCTGATATTTAATGTTGTTCTTATTTTTTATTATTAAGTAATAATTTAAATAAATAAATAAAAGAGGTTGGGTAAAGTCTAGTCGATCGTTATTTATAATTAAATATTTGTATATATAGATATGGAGGTGCTACGGTGGTTAAGAAAAAAAAAAAAAAAAACAAAAAAACAAACAAACAGAGGCCGGCTTGACAGCTGATGTACAGTCTTAGGAACCGGTCATATTACATCTGTCGGACGCGTCTGGCATTGCCAGTCCACTCTTACAGCGACACGTCATGGCCCACATAATTTAGTCCGACCCGTGAATTATCAAATCAAAGCAAAATGACCAAAATATCCGGAGATACAGTACACATCTAAATGTGTAGTCGGCGAGGACCCCTCCGACCTTCGCAATCTTATATAAGAAGAAGCCTCTCTGCACGCACCAGGACCTACGGCAGTCATCTCTCTGATTTCCCAAATTTCTGCATAACATTGATTGTTCTCTGCTTGTTTTAAGTGCAGACTCAGGCTTATTCAAGAGCTGGCTAACTGGGAGGAAAGCAGCGAATCGTCTTCTTCAAAGAACCAAGAGGTGGTTCTTGCCCTCTATGAAGCCTTAAATTCCCGAGACGTTGAAATCGTCGGCAAGATCGTCGCCCCAGACCTCGAGTGGTGGTTCCACGGCCCGCCTTCCCACCAGTTTTTGATGCGTCTTCTCACGGGTGCTGATTCCCCGCACTCTTCTTCTTCTCCTTTCCAGTTCGTTGCTCTCACCATCACTTCCTTCGCCTCTCTCGTCATCGCCGAAGGCTGCGATTATTCCCGCTCCATTTCCTGGGTCCACGCTTGGACTGTCACTCATGGGATAATTACCCAGGTCAGAGAGTACTTCAATACTTCTCTTACCGTTACTCGTCTTGGAAACCAAGCAGCTGCCGCTACTCAGCCGTCTGATTTCCCCTCCAAGGCCAAATCCTCGACGGCCGAGATCACTCCTTTGCATTGCCCCTCCGTTTGGGAGAGCAGCCTTTCCAATCGGGTCGGAAAGTCCGTGCCCGGCTTGGTCCTGGCAATATAAATTCCAATTCAATCTCGCTCTCCACATCGCCGATCAGCTGCGGCCGATGCTATTATAGGCTATATATATATATATATATATATATATATATATATATAATGTAGAATAAAAAAAAGCGTGCGGTGCACGTGTCTCTAGTGCCTCGTTTCCTCCGGTTCGGACTTCCGGTTTGTTTTTATTTGGTTTGCAGTTATTATCTTTTGGATTTCAGCTTTGGACTCTGTGGATTAGTATGGTCAGACCAATTTGGTCCGGTCGGCTCGTGTCTGTCAGTGTAGTGTGGTGTTTCCATTATATAATAAAGAGGATATGTCAGTGTGATTTTGTTGTCATGTCCATGAACATCATGGCATATCTTCTACCCAGATGCCTTCGATTTTACCCCCTTGAACCGGTAATTTAATTGACGATCCGATCAAGGCTTTTGAATGTTGTCACGAACAAAAATTCATCCTAAAAATATAATATTAAATATTAAATCTATTAATATAAATATAATATAAAAAATGTATTTAAATTCCGAAATATTTAAATAATAAATATGCTTATAATAAAAATTAAATAAATTAATTGATCAATAAATAAATTTCAATATTAAAAAAAAATGCGTCTGATTTTGGTGGATGACTTTTCAAATTTCATGGACGGTGATTGGCTTTTTAAGTATCCGCTGCAGCTTCGGCTCCCTGTTTTTGCCCAAATCCCAAGCAAAGATTAGTTGTTACTCGAGGAAATTAACTACTGGTTAGCGAGCTTGAAAGCTTTTCAAATTGGAATTATTAATTTGGTGAGCAACAAGTGAGTTGCGCTCTTCAATATTATTAGTTTTAACCGAGAGTTAGTGCCGCCTCCAAATTCTTGTTCGGTTTTAATTGGGGCAAATTCAAACTCAAAGTTGAGACATCAATGGCGACTTCAGTACCGTAGTTGTTGGGTGTTGCTTCTAAATTCTAGTCTCTAGTCCTATGCAAACACAGAATAATTGATCCGACTTTTTGGCCAATATCTGACCATTTCCGTCGTCGAGGCGTTTATGACATCAACAACTGCGATTTTTCTTTGAAAAGTAAATTTTCTAGAGTGACAATTTGTCTCCTATCGATAAGCAACTGATAAATAATGTTAATTTCATGGTCCTCACCTTGCCACAGAAGAACTTTAGTAAAAGAGGGAAGAAATGTAGATGGATGGTAGGCAGCCAAGTTGTCAGCGGCAATTGTTGAAGCAAAGGGGGGGAGATGGATGCTGACAAAGTATGTTAAGCCAAATTGAGCTTGTTCCTTGACAACTTGGATTTAACCCCGGAATTCCTTCCTTCCTTTCCTCTTTTTTTTTTTTTTTTTTTAACAATTTTCCCTCGGAATTTTACTGTAAACAGACTTGATATTTGGCCTTTGAAGATAGATGCAGAGTATTTGAGGTTTTAAACAAAATTTAGACATGAAGACTGAGAGTCGTGAAGCTCAGGTTGATTTTATTCGAGTCCAACAAGGACTCACCAAAACGACGGAAGAGGAAATGAATTCCCCACCTAATACTTATTCAAGTCCTTTTTTTTTTCTTTTTTTTTTTATTTTCTCAGAGTTAATACTTATTTAAGTCCTTATTTTAATTTCCCATGAAAGTCCCCTGTTTTTTTCTCCGTAAACTACTTAATGTTATGATAAACACAAATAAAAATTAATTTTATTGCACCGTAACGAGTCGAAAAGAACCGTCATGTTTGATTTTATTATGGCACCTATCTAATCCTGTGGCCCGAATTTAAGCCTTATTTGTCTGATGGCTGCAGAAGAAGACAACTAAATCTGTTTTCATTTGCGCAATGCTTATGAAAAAGGGACAGTTAAATATATTCAAATTTCATATTCTAGTTAACTAAATCCAAATTTATTAAACTGCGCGTGACAAATGTGTGAACACGAAGATGGATTTTTTTTTTTCCCTCTTTTCAATATGATTTGAGATGAACAGGCCGGATTGAGTTCCTACTTGATTTTTACTTAGCATCGAAGAATTGTCTAAATTTGTAAAAAAAAAAAAACATTTAAAAAAAAATTCATGTGAAAGCAAGTAAAACTTTACAGTAATCAAGGAAAAAAAATTGGCCATTGGCATTGCCAATAAGGTCCGCCAAAAATAGGGTCTCCAGAGAATGATTTTTCCAAAACATTCATCTGGAGTGGAGGGAACATCATTTTGAATGCATTCTAAGTTGAATCTAAAGCATGCCTATGAACTAAATTAAAGTAATCACCGCTCATGTAATTTACGTGATTAGAAGATTTTACTTATATTTTATTATTATAGATTTGTACTTTTATCAAAACATTTGGATTAAACATATATTTAATCTTACATAGTCTTGAGAATGACCGCAATAATTGAGTTTTTGAAATGATTGATGTTTTTTTTTATTGGGTACCATAGAGCTCTTTTTTTTGTGAGTTACACTGTAAATTCAAAGTAATTATTTCTGACAAAATTATAAAACATCATATCTACTTTCTAATTTTATTAAAAAAATAAATTAAAGTAATCTAAGTGAAATTGTAATGCATACTCTTTTTATTTATTTGTATTTTAATATGAAATAAAAAGTAATATTATTAAAAAATTTTAATTTTTTTAATAATATAAAATTAATAATTTAGTTAATAATTATAATTAACTCAAAGACAAATCAAAGACAAATATGATGATTGATAATAATAATAATAATAATAATACAAAAATTTATGTTATTTTGGATATAATTTTATATAAAATATAATATTTTATTAAAAATTTTATATTTTTAAATGAATTCTTTTTTTAATATATAAATGTATATTATATTAGTGAGTATAGCTATTAATTAATTTTGCCTCCAATAATGATTTAAAAGTATTTTTTTTTTCTTTAAATTATCATTTGTCAAATAAAAAATTTATATTTATGTTGACTAGTACTAAATATTTACTTTTAAGACCAAATTAATAGTTGTATATAGAGTTTATCTCTTTTGTCACCAAATTCTAATTTTTTAAAATAAAATTGACAATCATACATCTCATTTGAGTGTAAATCCTTATCTTTTGTAAGTATTATAATCTAAGAGCAATTAAAGTTTAAGAAAAGAGAAATTTGGAAAGAAATTCAAAAAAATCTAGATAAGGATAAGAGAGAGAGAAATCAAAATGAGAGAGAATTTAAAGAGACAAAGGAAAACTAAAGAGAGAATATCAAATTAAAATTCTATTATGTGAGTAACAAACTATCTAATCAATTTTACTTATACACGTGGTTATTACTATCTAAGAAGTCTTTTAATGAAATGGGCATTTTGCCTTTATATCATACAATGTTAGCCCTTGATTTTCACTTAATCTAACAACTTTTATTTATAGCTTACTATATGTTGTTACAACAAAAATAATAAACAATCAACAAAAAAAAAAAATAATAACAACAATCCTTTAGCTCTTAACAAGTATCCTTTCCCTAAAATTAAACCTTGTCCTCAAGTCGTAAAGTTTGGAAATTAAGGCAAGATGAATGACTAATCCTCCCATGTAACATCTTCAAGGGTTAAGTTATACCATTGAACAAAAATTTAAATCATAACCTTGTTTTGTCTTTAACCATTCTTCAATTTAGCACTGTTATCGATTCAATAAATGGTTATTCATTTTATCCAAGCGATAACAATTATTGCATTACATAACCTCGGTGTCTCATTAACTTTTTCAACAATGACATATGAATAATAAGATGTATGGCTTACTCTGCTAATAGTTACAACTTATATGTCACCTATCCTACCTTTTCTGAAATCAAGAAAGGCCTATAGTACTTGGTTGATAATTTCAAATTCTTCCTAATAGCCACAAATATTTGTTTATAAGGTTAAAGTTTTAAGTAGACCCAATCATTAACCTCAAAAGAACGATCTGATTTATGCTTATCAATATGATGTTTCATGTTTTACTAGGCTCAAATTAACTAATCCTTAAGCAACTTATTCATATTTTATCTTTCTCGTAATAAGGCCTTTACAAAAGTCATTATATATTGCTTTATAAATAACTCAAGTAATTAGGGTGGTGCAAAACCATATAAAACCTAAAAGGGTGAAATAGCCAATATTGAATATTGATTGTTATTGTACCACCACTTTATGAGATAAAGCCACTTACTCCATTTATAGGGCTTTTAAAAGGTCATGTGCCTCAAATAGGTCTTTATGCACTTATTAAGTCTTTTTGTTTGCCCATTAAGTTAAAGATGATATGTTATGCTTAAGTGTAATTTAGTTTCTAAAAGCTTGAACAACTCTTACCAGAACAGACTTATAAAGGCTTTATCCCTATTAGATATTATGGAATAAAACATCCTATATACTTTAAAAATATTCTCCATAAATAGCTTAACTATGTCTATAACAATAAATGGGTAGGAAAGAGCAAGAAAATGACTATACTTATTGAAACAATTAATAACTACCAAGATTACATCATTTCCATCTAACCTAGGTAACCATTTCTATGAAGTTCATACTGATGTCTCTCTAAACATAGTTGGGAATAAAAAGTGGCTGTAATAAGCCAGGGTTCTTCACAGTTTCTCCTTTGCATTGCTAACATATAACACACTATTGTATATAGTTATATACATCCTTTTTAAGTCTAAGCCAATAAAAGAATTATTGTAGTCTCGCAGAAGTCACCCTAATGCCAAAATGCCCTTCAATAATTAAATTATAAAACATCTTAAGCATTATAATTTGAGCTCATTTGAGTCCATTATATAAATTTTTTCTTTCGTTTTAATCATCTTTTGATAAAGAAAGAAAGGAGGCTAAGCTTGCAAAGAAAAAAAAAAGATGATTATAAGCTCAATAGCTATAGTATCTCCCTTATACTTATTAATGACTTCCTTGAGCCACTTGGGGAATTATATAGTGACTACATAACAATCAACACTCTTCTATTACTAATTCCCTACTCTGTGCTTCCTACCTATTTGATAATGCATTAGTTTCCTTGTTCTCAAATCTCTTTTTGTCTTAGATATTGTAATTTAAGTTTAGTAGCTTAGTAACCCCTTTAAGCTAAATGAAAGTATGTAATTATTATTATAGCAAATACTTCATACTCTCATAATTAGTTTTTATGATGAAGGGATATCCTTTTAGGTAATGTCTTCATTTAGAGATTATTAGTGATATAACCAATAACTTATTCTTATAAATAGAGAGACCTTAGTATCTAAGACGCAATTTATTGCTCAAGTAAGCAGAAAGTCTTTGCTCTTGCATTAGTATAACACTTAATCCATTTCCATAAGCATTACTTTCTATCACAAAGGTTTTGAAAAATCAGGCATAATTAGTATTAAAATTGTAACCATTGTTTGCTTTAATTCCCTGAAGGCCCTCTCAGCTTCTTAACTTTATGCAAAGTTATTTTTCTTTAATAGCTCTATTAGAGGTTAGCTTAGATAACCATACTCCTTCACAAATTTTCTATAATATTAAGTAAGCCTTAAGAAACCTCTCAATTCCTTTGGGTTAATAGGTACAAGCCAACCTACCATCGCAACCACCTTCTTTGAATCAATGGCCATTCTTACTCAAAAAATAATATGGCTTAAGTACTATACCTAAGATTAATCAAAAGTGCACTTGGATTTCTTAGCAAACAACTTCTATCCCTTCAATACCTTGAAAGCCATAAATAGATGTAAAATGTAATCTTTCATAATAACATTATAAATTAATATATTATCAAAGAAAATCAACTTAAATTTCCTTAAATGAGGTTTAAAGATGTGATTCATAAGGGTTTAGAGTGTAATTGAGGTATTAATGAGTCCAAAAGGCATTACCTTAAACTCATAATGCCCTTGATAAGTGCTAAAAGCAATTTTTGAAATGTCTTTAATCTTTATTCTTATTTAATGGTAATATACTCTTATATCAATCTTTGAAAACATAGCTAACCCAAATAATTCATTCGACAAGTCATTTATTATAAGGATTGGGAACTTAATTTTTATAGTAAAGAAATTTAACTATTTATAGTCCACACAAAAATAACAGGTCCTACCCTTTTTCTTCACCAAAAGAATTGATGAAGTAAAAGGGTTAATGTTGGGTTGAATAATGGCAAAATGCATCATTTCTACCACAAGTTTCTTTATTTCAGCTTTTTGGTTGTGAAGGTACCTATATAGCTTCACATTAACTGGTTATGACCCTTACTTCAATTGAATGACATGGTCATGAGACCTAGAAATGGGCATACCTTAAGGTTCCTCAAAAACATTTGCAGAAGCCTCAAGTATAGGTTGCAACTATCTTGGTATATAAGCATTAACCTCTTATACTGTCATAATGCGTAAATAGGCTTGCTCCACTATTTTCTTCTTTAATTATTACTGCAATTGTACTCCTGTAATCACTCTTAATGTAGCATTAAGACTCTGTCTAATACCTAATAATTCCATAATCCTTCCATTATTAATAAAGGATAACTTACACTTCTTGAAATCAAAAATACTAAACTATATTGGCCTCACTAATCCACCTTGAGAATCATATCCAAGGATTAAATCATTTTTAAATGTTTAACCTTGCATCCTTCACTCAAATTGACCAATCTTCTCTCTGCTAGTAGCCTTGTACCGATCCTTCATTATGATCATTAAAAGGTGAATTGGGATCACTAGACAAAGAAGATTTCTAGTAAACTATGCACTTAAAAAGCCATAAGTGCTTCTAAAATCTATAAGAATAATCAATCTTCTGTTTCTTACTTACCTTTTAAGTTAGATGATATTTAGCCTTGTTGCTCTAGCCAAAGTATAAATGCATATGTTTCCCTAAGACTCTATTATCTCTTCTAATTCCAAATGATATAAGAATTTTTTATGGTCATCCTCCTCTAGCTTTTCTTCTAATACTACTTCTCCTTCTAATGCATGAAGCATAGGTTTCCTAACACACTAATGACCTAAGTAATACCTATCACCACATTTTCAGCACTACCTCGATCTTCAAACCTTTTATGAAGGTAACTTGGTCTCAGAATTACAAGGGTTACCTAGTGGTACCATGTTATAAGGTTCTATACTCCTCCTTATGCCATTATTCTTGCCCATTAAAGAGAATCTATTCTCTATCCTTGGTTAGATCCATTATGAAGATTATTTACATTCTTAGATCTATTTCTCCAATATGTGCCTTTGAAAGCTATTTTATGGTTTCTATTCATACTTATTATTACCTCTTCCTATAACTTAGATAGCTTGTAACGGTGACTCAAAGATCTTAGCCTCAACATTTTCATGACTGATTTGATGGAATTATCAAGTCTATTAATATAGTTAGACATGAAATATTCCTTAGATAAATTGGAATTTGCACTTTTTATAAAGCCTTTGAGTTCTCAAAATCTATCATGATACTCCTTAAGTGAACTAGTTTGAGAGAGTTTATTAAATTCTTATACTACATTTGAAAATTTACTATTACCAAACCATGCATATAGATCATCAGCAAACTTCTCCCAAGTCACCACAAATTGGTTTGTTAGCCACTCTTCAAACCATAACTCAGCTACTTTCCTAAGTATATGATAGCTAACTCTACCTTGGATTCCCGAGTCTTATTACAAATTCAAAAGTATCTGTTACACTCTATAACCTTAGCCTTGCTTCCTTCAAAATAAGGTTACATAACCTTAGGCTCCAATTTTGGAACCCTTCCCCATTAACAGTTTTATCCAACACTGATAGTGCTCCTTTTATCTAATATTCCTTAGGTATAGGTAAAATCCTGGATTGATCTTTATTCATAGTAAACCTAATATTAGAAGCAAGATAAAGGGCAAGATTTGGGTCTGTAGAGCTCAACCATCTGTTTGAGAGCTGTATTATCTTTTTGAATGTTGTTACCCTGCTCCTTGAGCCTATATACCGCCTATTCTCGCTCGGCTGCCATGGGTTGATTCGTCATTACAATGGTTTTCGTTTTCC
This sequence comes from Bruguiera parviflora, assembly GCA_019804595.1. NCBI lineage: Eukaryota > Viridiplantae > Streptophyta > Magnoliopsida > Malpighiales > Rhizophoraceae > Bruguiera > Bruguiera parviflora. The sequence continues at coordinate 1,727,879 of CM034054.1, read as the reverse complement.
TCTCCAACTTTTACTTGTTGTGGCCACTAGATCTACTACTTTGATACCAACTTGTCGTGATCAAGATCCTGAAAGCGATTGGAGTTCGAGAAGAGAAGGATTTGGTAAGAGATTCAAAAAAATCGAGATAAGGATGAGAGAGAGAATTTAGAGAGAGAAAGGAAAATTAGAGAAAAAAGATCAAATTGAGATTCTATTACTTTATTAACAAACTATTCAGCCAAATCTACTCACACACGTAGTCGTTACCATTCGGGAACCCTTTCAATGAAAGGGGCATTTTGGCTTTCTAACATGCAATGTTGGCCCATGATTTGCACCCCAACCAACGTCTCTTATTTGTAGTTTGCTGCAAGTTGTTACAAAAGAAATAATAGACCGTCAAAAAGAAAAACAGAAATAATCCTTCAACTCCTAACATTCTTGACAAAAATTAATAGTTGTAGGGTTATATTTCATGTTGCTTCTACATCATCTTTTTATGAAGTGACAAATGAGTATTATCTCCAAAATCCTAATTTTTCCCCTTTAAATTATTGTTTTTCAGTCGGAAAACTAAATTCATAACGGCAAATACTATTTTTGCCTCTAAATCCTCTTTTTTTGGGACAATGATTCAAATTTCTAAGGGCCGATGAGTCAAGTTCCTCTTCTAAATCGTATATTTTGGGGTCAAAAAGCATAATTATCACTAACTAGTTGTCTCGAATAATAATTCCTCCTCTAGTGATGTCAAATGAATTGAATTCCAGACTCTAACAAACTGCCTTTTTACCAATGGATCTTGACAGGGTTGGCGGTGACGCTACAAAAGCACCAAAGCATTAGATGGTGGGGAATGTTATTAAATTACTCTATTAATTATTTCCGGTGGAGCCCCAAAAACCTAAAAAAAAAAGAAGAAAAGAAGTTATTAATAAAAATTCAGTCCACCCAATGTTCGTTATGGTTACCCTTTTATATTATAGCGACACGGATATGCCATAAAAATAATGCATCAATTTCTTTGATCTCTGTTTGATTTGATTGAACATTATGGTACGATAAGAGGATTTAATGGCTTAAATAATTGCTTGAATCCATTTGAAACAGTGCAACAATGTGACGTACGAAGTAGTTTCCTCCGCCGGATATGCCACAACAACAATAACAAAAATTGCCTTTTTGAACCACCCTATTGCTTTTAAATTTGTAACCATTTTGAAGTTTCTTGCAATTTAAAAAGTTCACCCCATAAAGTTCGAGATGAGGTTCTCAAGTCTTAAATTTTTTTAGATTTATTTTAATATAATTTTAAAATATTTCAATATTTTAAAATAATTTTATTTTTTTAATTCTCGTTCCAAAGTAATATTTTTTTTATAACGACAATCAAGGTATTCAATACATTGTTTAATCAAAATAATAATAATAATAATAAATACGATCAAAATAATCCTATACCTCCTTTTTTATTATTTTTTTTGTCCTTATTTAGGCTTTTCCTCTTCACTTTTCTGTTAACCCTAAATCTCTCAATCTTCTAGGGCAAACATGGGTCTATAATGGAGAGATTATAGTTAAAGAGGGACAGTGACGTAGATTGGCAGAGCTGGCGGTCGGCGAAGCAAATGGCAGCGAGGATAAGGACGGCAGCGAGGATAAGGACGGCCGCGGGACGGAGGAAAGTAAAATGAGAAGAGCTGTCGCCGGTCTAACCGTTTTCCAACGTTGGCCCGACGCCCGTAAGGCGCTGCCTTGCAGAGAGACGGCTGAGGAAAAGAAGACGAAAGATTAAAGCGTAAAAAATCTTTTAAAATTTTATCCATTTATTTGTTTTACGTTTTTAACTTTTTTTCAACTTATTTATGTATCTATTAATTTATAAATTTATAATTTTTAATAAAAAATACTTTTAAAAGTGTATAATTTATTTGTTATATATTCTATAATCGTTCTTCAAACTCTTATATAAATTGTAAAAGTGAAAAAAAAAATTCATTTTTGTGTTATGTTAGTAAAATTGATAAACCGATGTGGCTATATTTTAAATAAATTAATTTCAAACAAATATTAAATTACTGGTTTGTTCCTTTTTGTAACAAATTACATTTGTTTTTGTCTAACTTAGAATAACATCTAAAAATCTCTTTGATCTGATGCATAGATGACGTGTAAGTTTAATAATAATAATAATAATAATAATAATAATAATATATAAAACTGATTAATTCTTTTATGTTATACGTAAATTAAATATTATTTTATTTGATAAAATATATATATGTATATAATTGTATTTAATTAAAAATATAGAATATAGATATTTATTTGTGATCTCAAAATTTTGTGATGAAATAATTAAAATCACAAAAAATAATGTATTATAATTTTATATAATATTTTTTAACTGATTCACAATTTTACACTTTTTTTATTAATTTTTTTTTTGAACTTATGTAATATATTTTTATTAATATTTTTTAATTGATTCACAATACATGCTTTTATAATTACTTTTTTGGAACTTATGATGTTTTTGTTAATACTGCGAGGATGTAAATTAATTTTTAGTTTATATAGTATACAAATATTGCTCTGTGTTTAATTATTTTTTAACCATAAAATTATATATTTTTAATTTTTCATATAAATACGTTGTTTTTTTCTTTTTCTTTTGTGTTCATACATGCACATGCATAGCACGAATAACAAATCTAATTTAAAACGATAGGCATGATGGTTGATTGATTGATTGAACACCCTCAACATAATACCATTTTGGTTTCCTCAACATAACAAATTATATATATATATATATATATATATATATATATATATATATATATAATTTTATTAAATATTTTAATAAAGAATTTAATTTTAAATTTTAAATTTAATAATAAATATATTTTTTTATATTAGATCATAATATTCGGCAGTAACTGGTTGAACCGTCTGGATTGTAATTTGCAAATCCACGGGCGAACCAGGGTGCCACTTGGACTCGGCCCATCATATCAATTTGTTGGGCTTTCATCGGGACATGAATTATTATGCCGTTCATCGTCAAAACCAAACCATCCACGGTAAAAAAATATGTTAATTATTTATTTATGTGCGATTACGAGAATATTAATTATTATATTTATAAATTAAATTAAAAATTATTTATTAATATTTTTATTTATAAAAAAAATTATTATTAAAATTAAACGGTCCAGCCTTTGATTGGTCTTGATATTTACGAATAGGAAACTTAGAATCAGAACGAATTGGCCGTTAGATTCTAACCGGTTAGATTCTTATTTCTCCTAATTAGAGAACCATAGAACCCGCCTAACTAGGAGTCAAACCGGATCGGACCGGGATGAGCTCTAATGTACTGTTCCGATAGCAAATGAAATACAGTGGACGAAACGCAGAGCAGAGGAAGCAAAGGGAGGGAAATGGCGATGGTGGGCATGTCAGCAGCATCAGCATCGGCATGGACCAGTTGGAGTAGGAGAGGAGGTCGCATCTCCTTCTTAAACCCTTGCCCTTACTGTCTTCAGCTTCATCAGGTCATTCCTAAATCCTGCTCTCTTCTTCCTTAATTTGTCGATAATCATAATTTCGATGTTGATCATTTCTCTCCCTCCCTCGCGGTTGGGTCTCGCTATCTCGATGACTGACGGATAAACAAACAGCCGCCGGCGGTTGCGAATACGAGATGGACCAGCAACCTGAACCGCCGCCCCCCAAAGGTCTTGAGCATTTCTGCCCGATATTATGCGCAAGCGCGGGATCGTTTCCCCTCTCGCCTCCAAGGTCATCATCACTATTCTCCTTTTCCATTCCAATCACGTTTCCATCCGCCAAGTATAACTTTTCTCTAATTTATTGCTTTTTTTTTTTTTGGCTTTTCTGTTTTTTTTATTTTTTTATTTTTGTTTTTTATTATTCAACTTCTTTTCTTTTTTGCCTTTGCTGCAAGAACAAAGAAGAAAGAGGCTTATGAGCTTATTATTATCATTATTATTATTATTATTATTATTATTATTATTATGCTATACTATGTTTGCTTGGATTCTGGTCCAAAGCTATGATTCAAATTGGTTTAGAGAGTTTAATAGTAATACTGTGCTGTTCTTTAAAGTTCATGTCAAAAATAACATTATGTTTTCATGTAAGCTCCAGATAGTATTGAAAACTTGCCCAAACTGATGGAGGACATTGTTCAGACATCAATTAACACCGGTCCTCGTGGAGCCCTAAGGCTTGTTCAAGGCATCCAGGCATTTGTTGGAGTTGGCAGTGAGTGGCTGGCAGATGCATCAAAGGTAGTCCATGCCAAACTTCTCCTCCTTTTGCTTTGCTTTTCTTTTGTAAATCTAAGCGATTGGCATCCACTGACACTAGGTTTGGTTGGTGAGAAGGAGAGGGGAGATAAAATAATTTTGTGCAAGGGTGGTAAGTAAACCCACCATCCAACCCGTTACAACTTCACTCTGCATTCCCTTCCCTTCCTGTCAACCAAACATACCGTAAGAAATCCTCTTCCACAACACACCATTTTTTATGGGCTCTCTAGAAATGTTGTTGTGGATGGAACCCGCTACTTACCTCATTCACTGTCACTTGCTGGCTCTAAGCAAATGACTAGTTCAATCCATTGAAGTGTGCGATTTCTTTAACAATTTTGCTCATTTTGTTAGAACTGAAAATGAACTATTGTTTTTTAATCTTTTTATCATATTATTTTGCTTCTGTTGTCCTTATATGTCCTTTCTCATCACTGTTCCTCTCTAGATCCCTAAGTAGTGGATGTGGTCAGTGATTGATATCCGCCCATCATTTGCAGACAAGAAGTTCTCCTACCGAATTATCGACCCAAATGCAGTTTGGATTGCTTTCACCACTGTATTTGAGAAGATTGTTTGAACGCATGGGTGCAACATATATTAAATTAGGTCAGGTAAGTCTTAATTTCTGAATGATGGTAAATCTATTTTTTGTTTTTAACTTGCATGGCTGTAACTTCTTGTGCAGTTTCAGCATTTATCTTGGTGTTCATGTCAGCAAGCTCATTCTTTTTGTTTCCTTGCATTTTGGTAGTTCATAGCATCTGCTCCTACATTGTTCCCACCAGAATATGTCGAGGAATTTCAGAATTGTTTTGATAGAGTTCCTGGAGTTCCTTTTCAAGAAATACAGGCAATCTTGCGTGAGGAATTGGGAAGACCAATAGAGAGTGTGTATGAGTTTGTAGACCCAAAACCCATTGCTTCAGCCTCTATAGCTCAGGTCTCTCTCTCTCTCTCTCTCTCTCTCTCTCATGCACACACACACACACATGCACATGCACACACACTCAAGCACACATTTTTGTTCCTTGTGCATACTACTATGCTTATGATTGCAACTGTCGATTATTTTGCAGGTTCATGGTGCAAGGCTCAAAGGCTCCCAAGAAGATGTGGTTGTAAAGGTCCTGAAACCTGGAATAAAAGACATATTGGTTGCAGATTTGAACTTCATATATATTGTTGCTCGCATATTGGAGTTCTTAAATCCCCAATTCAGCCGTGCATCACTGGTAAAATGCAAACATGATCTGTTGATTTTGTAACTGATGACCTTTTAGTGCTCATATTAAAACTTACCACTGCAATCCTAACCATTTCTTGTTCACAACTCTTTTCTCTTAATACTCTAAATTTGCATACATTAATTAATGGATGCTGAAAATTTATTACCTTTAAGATTTCATCCAATTTAGTTATCAGAAGCTATTCAAATAAAGTGATGGCAAATCTTTTCTTTTCCTTTCTGCTTAACATCTGCAGTACATTTTCCTACCCCATGGAATCTTAAATTCCTTATGTCTCTTTCATATGTATTTTTCATCCTTTTTGTAGGTTGGTATTGTTAAAGACATAAGAGAGTCCATGCTTGAAGAAGTTGACTTTTATAAGGAGGCAGCAAACATTGAGTCCTTCCGGAGATATTTAGAAGCTATGGGATTTACAAGGCAGGCTACAGCTCCAAGAGTGTATCAGCACTGCAGTACCCAACGAGTTCTGACAATGGAGAGGCTCTATGGAGTTCCTCTTACTGACTTAGACTCTATAAGTTCGCTGGTTTCTAGTCCAGAGACAAGTCTGATAACTGCTCTTAATGTGTGGTAGGAGTCACTTAAACATTGAATCCTTCTGTTGATACTGTACTTCACAAGATGCTAATATGAAATTTGAATTTTCAGGTTTGGTAGTTTGCTTGCATGTGAAACATTCCATGCAGATGTGCACGCCGGAAACTTGTGGTTGTTACGTGATGGCCGCATTGGGTTTCTTGACTTTGGTAAGCACTCACTTTCAAAGAATTGCAATTGAAGTCAACTTTTACTGAACTTTTGGGCATAATTGTATTAGTTTGTGCAATTTTTGTATGAGCTCCAGTTACTAGCTTTTACTGGTTAGTCTTCCCCGTGAGACATGGTTTCTGCACAAGTTGCTATATACACTTTTTTTTTTTTTTCTATGTATATACAATGTCTATTATACAACTTAAAATATAATGCATTGTACAGGGATTGTTGGGCGCATATCTCCAAAAACATGGGCTGCCATGGAAGTGTTTCTGGCATCAATTGCAACTGAAGAGTATGAGTCAATGGCATCTGCCTTGATTGAAATGGGGGCAACAAACAAGAATGTTGACACCAAGGCCTTTGCAACAGACCTGGAAAAGCTATTTTCATCAATACAGGCAAGCACTTTGACTTAAAACCACGTAGCTTTGAAGTTTGTATTGATGTGCTGTCTTCATTGTTTGAAATAGGGAATGCTACTTAAAATGCATTTTCTAATGATACAGGAGTTGGACACTGAAATTGTTGTTGCAACAGCAAGGGATTCTAATACAAATGCAACTGCTGTTTCTGCCAATCTAGTGGTTGATCAGAGCCAAATGAATGCCCTTTTTCTTAATTTGGTAAGTTGATAAGCTTAATTTTCTCTGTATCATAAAAAGTCCTAAAATAGGTTCAAACAAATTAAAGGCCAGACTTCAAAATTTGAAAAAGTTTGTTTCCCTCTGTGTGGATTTCAGATGGTAATATTCATCCTTCTTGGTCCACGATGAAATAACTTCAATAAAAGGTGTTATAGGTTTTTCCAGCATGAGTTAAATTGTATGTTTTTTGGTTGAAAAGGTCTTGAGAAACTATTACCGCCAAAGTATCTTCAATAGAATGTTTGTTTCCCTATTTGGAGAATTCTCGTGAAAGTCGGGATTCAAGTGCAATGTTCAATATCAAAAAATGCACCCAGGCCATGGTAATCACGTGTTGCGTTGTAATTGTGTTGTTAGGATAGTGGGTTCGGGAATGAAGAAGATGATACTCACTTCGTTTTTGTCCTAAAATTTATACTACTTTCTGATGCCAGCTTCCGTCCTTCTGTCTTCTGGCTGTTGAAACAGATCCGCGTTAGTGAATCGTATGGACTCAAGTTTCCCAGGGAGTTTGCGCTTCTCATGAAACAGCTTCTATATTTTGATCGCTATACTCGGTTGTTGGCCCCTAACTTGGACATGCTCAAGGATCAGAGGATTTCAATCGTCTCAAACCGAAGAAGCAGGGACGGGAACATCTTCAACTGACTTTTGCATGCGTCAACTTGTTGCCGGTTTAGCCAAGATTAGTCCTGTTGCATATCATTTTCCTTTTACCTGTAAATACCCAAAAATAAGAATTTTTTAAAATAAAATCATAAATGAGAGATTGGGTGGTGTAAAATTGTAAGAAATAAAGAAGTTAAATTATTACTATTTACATAATGATGGGAGTAAGAACTTGGCTACTCAAATCTTGTGTCAAACCTTATACTTCAAACTAGAATTGAGTTAGCGTGTTATTTGAGTTTTTGACTTTTATTGATGGCTATTAATACAATTTAATGTGTTTTATTTAGATAATTGTTAAAAATAAGCAAGAAAGCAAAGTTTCTATCAATACAATTGAATAATTTTTAATATCAACACCAGTTAATAGAATTAGGAATTATGAATTCAAAAATTTGAAAAAAGAGAGAAAAAAAAAACAGATTATAAGAGAAAAATTTACCTGGATCCATTATTCAAAGTGAATGTCATCGGAAGCAATAGGGCATAGATGTTATTGTTGTTGGCGATAGCAATGAGAGCGTGAATATGATGTGTCTGTCTTTGATTAAATTATTGAGAGATAAATTGGTGGCTGGATAATTATTTCTTAATCCTCAAAATTTTAAGAATTCGTAATTTATTATTAATTTAAAGATAAATTTGAGATTTTTCAGAACTGTGACTCCTCGGTGCTCTTCTCTTCGCAATTAAGGAGCAAGGTGAGTTTCTCGAGCTGAGTGTAATACAATGTACAGGACTGTAAGCTAGATCTGTGCAATAACTGGTTCAAAACTCAGAACGTGCCTGTATTCAAAGTAGGGAGGATACCCCGACTTACAGATATGAATAGCCACGGATTCCACAGGAGAAACGGAGCTCATGTGTCAGCATCCTAATTGTGAAGTACAGGACTTGAATTCCACGTCAGAAGAATAGAATTCTAACGTGAGATTCATATAAATTTGGACTCTCAAACCTCAATAACTAACTTTTGAGACTTGGTTCTCCTAAAGTTCGTATCACCATGCTAACAGGGTAGAGAACAATCAGACGTAAACAAAAAATAGTGCTAGACACAGACTGGAATGTGGACCAAGGAAGCATATCTTGCAATGGAGTTCACAGGTTGAGCACCATGTTCACGCGAGAGACCCCCCCCTCCAACTGTTGTGCAAAGTCCAAATAGGCGAAAGTTGTAAGCAAAAGGAACCGAGCAGAGCAAATTCTCGGAAATGTTAAGAAAACTAGGGAAAACGAAGAAAAATACAGAGAAACAAAGCTCCAAACCCAGAAACATGAAGAGCTCTGTCCAGTTACATTTCTCGTCTGGTTATTACCAAGCTTGCAAATTTTAGAAGCTATCCAACCTATGGTTTTGCCAAAAAGGGACAGGACATCCCATATAATTTTATCTTATAGGAGTAACGAAGCATTCTTAGCTCCAAATTTCGGGATCAAACCTTGAGTTCCACAAACCAAAAAAGAAATGCAAACAGGGGTAAGAAATTTATTCATTTTGTTCTCCCTCTTGAAACACGCAACAATTTCAATTAATCATTTTCCATGGAATGTCTTTTATTTTACATTATGCACAAAATAAAAAAATCACATAGGATGCCATTACATGGGTCATTTCCTCTATACAGAAACATTTAAAAAGTTTTTGAATAATGCTTTGCCAGTGTATGTATCCATGTACACCACGTTCAACAACTATACCGAAATGAGAGAATCAGGCAGTATCCGACATCTTTGCCAGGAAAACCTTAAACAAATAGAACTGCCGATAATTTGAGTTGGAGAGAGCTGCGCAGACCAACCACTTCACGAACAAGCTTGTCTCAGATCCTCTACCTTGAGCCTCCTCCTGCATGGTATGAGAAGTTCTTGTCTCAAAGGTCCCCCTGTGAACTAGATGCTCCACAACCATTTATTACTTCACTGGGTGATGTATAACCCATGAGTCGATGCAGTTGTGAACTTTGTCCAGCAGGAGTCTTGTCAGCATCAGGACTTACTTTCTTCTTCGAAGAACTGACTGAGTCATATGCTTCTACCACATTCTTGTGCTTGTTTTGAGGCTCATTCAAAATCTTCTTTCCCCCTTTATCAGGATCAAATAGACCATCGGATACATTTCTCCGAGTCACATTACAGTGGATAGCGTGTAGTGTTTCCCCATTTTTGTAGTGTTCATGGTCACCAGAAAATGACACTGGATCTACATGGGGACAGTCACCAGAAGGAGATGAACATATTATTCTGTTAGTAGCGACACTATATTCATCAACCTCACTTGGAGGAGGGGCTTTGGCAGCTGGTGTATACGGAAGTAGATGGTTTCTATGAAGTAATGTAAACTTAAGTACCATCAAACAAGCACCACATCTTAGCTGATGGCACCTCCTATTAGATAGGAGAAAATCTGCGGGCAGGTGCAGGATATTTAGGCACCGGGTACAAGTAATGAAAGGTGATCCAGCTGCCATGGGACGGGTGTGCCTCTTAGCCAAGAGAGGTTTCTCCCTTGAGTACTTCTGTACCTCGTGATCTCTGTGTCTTTGAGCATCAGACTTTGCTCCATGGCTATATACGGGAAACTCAGAGTCCACACATTTTTGGGGACTTGAAGGACAAGAGCCACAGAAATTGTAAAAGTTTATGCCAGAGTGGGCCCTACAAAACCCACTGTTACAATCAAGGCCAGAAGCAGGCATTTGTGCTGAGGGCTGCCAGTACTGGGGACAGCAATACAAGGAATAATCAACTGGCTGCCAGTCTGCTGAAAAGGGCATTCCGGAGTATTCAATACCTTGAGGCCAACTGTTTCCACCTCTTGCTCTTGCAGGATACTTATAATAGTTAAAATCATGGTAACTTCCCTCCTTCAGGGCATTGCCACAGTAGGGGACTTGTTGATCCTTCCAGCTGCTCACAGAGGTCCTTCCATTTGGCTTTTCATCTGAAGAGTGTGATTTGCTAAGTTTATCTTGCAATTCTTGAACCATTTTTAATAGTTTCAGCTTCTCCTGTTGAGTGTACACAAGCTTTTCATGGGAATTATAGCTTCCCTTGCAGCATAACTCATTGTGCAACTGATTGGAGGGACCACCACTTCCAAAGCCAGAAACAGAATCCCTTTGATAGAAAGGCTGCTGAGATGGACGTTCATTTCTCTGTAACCTTCTGTTTCCAGGCTGATGGTAGAGGTTTGTGGAGTTTAACAAGTTATCATGATCCAACCCAGTCAATTTCCTGTCATTAAATGCCTTCTCAGATGCAGTTGATGCATAATCTCTCAACTGATTTTGCATTGCACAATTGCTATTTGCCAGGAATTTTTCCCTTCTATGCCTCTCATCAGAAGTAGCAAAGCTTGCTGGCTTATAAGCACTTTTAAATGAATATTTGTTTGGATTAGACAATGGGCCATCCATTTCTTCACAAGATGAGATACCATCACCATAATAAGCACGAGAACTTCTAGTTGTTGGGGATTTAGACAGATCTATAAGAGTACCACTGAGTTCAGAGCTGGGGTTGACCAATTCTGTTCTTTCAGCTGCACCTGTGGACCTTACATAGTCTGGAAGATGGTTAGTAATTTGCACAGGCTGCTTCAACTGTACATCAGCAGGACCCAGAGGAACCTCTGATGGCATGCTTTTCCGAGCTGAGTCATGGGTATCATTAATTGAAGAGCTCCACCTTGTATCAATTATATTCCGGGTATCTGCTCTTCCAAAACTAGAATCACTATCGATGTTTGATTCTTCTTCTGCTTTTGCCCCTGTTGATGATGAGCTTTCATTATCAGACTTCAGGGCCAAATTGCTGCCTCCTGATGGGAATGACTCTTTGTTCTCAAGATAAAGAAGTTTGATTGATGAACTAACTTCATTGATACTTTGGGGCTGCTCATTTATGCAATCAGGAGAGTCATTCCGATCACCCTGGTTTTGGTCCCCATCTGACAATTTTACATCACCAAGTGTCTCATCATCAAAATCCTTAGATTTATATTCAACACCCCCATTTTCAAGGCATTCATTTAAAAAGATTGCATCACCAAGCGGCAGATCATCATAATGCTCTGGTTCATTTTGAGCACTTCCATTGTTTTGGTCTTCATCTGTCAAATTTATGCCACCAAGTTCCTCACTTTCAGAACTGCCAGATATGATGTGATCTCTTGCATCACCAAGCAGCACATCATCAAGATGCTCTGGTTCATTTTGAGCACTTCCATTGTTTTGGTTTTCATCTGTCAAATTTATGCCACTAAGTTCCTCACTTTCAGAACTGCCAGATATGATATGATCTCTTACATCACCAAGCAGCACATCATCAAAATGCTCTGGTTCATTTTGAGCACTTCCATTGTTTTGGTCTTCATCTGTCAAATTTATGCCACTAAGTTGCCCACTTTCACGACTGCCAGGTATGATATGATCTGTTGCATTCTTTTCGACTAATGAACATTCACCCGAGGGTTGAGGAACTGTTTCATCACTGGAACTGCTAGACTTCTTGTCTTCATGAACATAATCCAATTTATTTGTCTGAGCAGTGTCAGTTTCTCGTAAGTCAGCTGTGCTTTTGGCATTATTTCTCAGAATTTTTGCTGCATGATAGCAGGGAACTGATTAATACTAATATGCAACATCTTACAAGTGGAATGGGTAGAAATATTAATAAACAAGTAAGGATTGATGGGAAAGGAAGTTCATCCTTAGGATGGTGCACTGCAGGAAAACTAATAGCAATGAGTGCATATAGGTCATACAGATGGTTTAACCTGAAAAATATGCATAGTGACCAACTGTTCAATCTTGAGATTCAATATCTCTTAACTTCAGTTCCATTTTAAGAGAAAGGTATCATAGGAGATTTGATGAACTGGAAGACTAAATCTAAAAGCATCCTAGTGTCACATTTTATCTGATAAATTTCCTTTGATGTGCAAATGCTATAGCTGGTCCCCAGTGCTCATTTATATCAGCGCAATGAAAAACTTCAGAAACTCAGAAGGTAGCACAGATCTTATAAGAAGTACCTTGGAGGCATGTGCCACAGACACCACACTCGTACACAGGAACATCTTGCAATTCAGGAAGAATCCGCCAACAGTTGGGACATCTAACCAAGCGAATCTTGGCACTCATCCCACTGTTCATGTTCCCCCAAAAATATGTAAATGCAGGTAATCTAGGCCTGGGCTTCCACCGTCAGTCTTGATAATGGCCAAACTATCAAATGGCAGATTCAAGCATGCCTGGGAACCTTCTCGTAGTACAATAAGACTAAACCACCTGCAAGCAGATGATGAGGGATGAACAAATAAGCACGCATTAGAATCATCAAGGAAAAAGAGAATTATCTGGGAAGGCAAAAATCTTATTGCCAGATTGTGGGAAATCGGCGAAAGGCAAGTTGCAGACGCGATTGGTAAGAAAGGTTTGACCCATAAAGGGCAGCACTACGAGGCATCACAGCGATGATCTTTGAATTGTATTAAGCTACATTCCAGAAACTTTGTGACCCATCAACGAAGGAAAAAAGGAACACTTAATGCGAAATTCATACACTAAAACGAAATGCTGGATGAAGCAAAATATCAAAGTCGTTGCACCACGTTGCCGTTAGATAGATAGATTCACCATACACGAAACAGAGGCGATACTCCTGAATTGGGAAACATCGAACCAACTAAGTACGTGCGTTCTTACATCATGTTACAAGCACAGACACGAGGATCAAAGCGAGATTAAAAGGAAAGGCAGGCAACATTGGTGAACGATCTAGACGCCCCCAATTTGAAAGCAAAGTCTGAAAATTGGATGCAAAAGCATTGGTCAAAGAAGCCAAAATGTCAGACCAGCAGAAAAGACCAACTTAGAGTGAAATGAGATCAGATTTCTCGCATTAGAAAAAAGGCAACGAATCAAAACTAGAGACGAAATTTCAGGAATAAGAGAAGATGACGACGACTCTAATCTCGACAAAATACACAGAATAAAAAGAAAGCACACCACTAAGACAAAAAAAAAAAAAAAAAGACAAAAAACAAAAGTGCAAACACGCAAAGCTTCAACAACCCCAGCAACCGATCTTAACAGCGAAAAAAAAAAAAAGAAAAAGAAAAAGGAATAAATGTAATAAATCAAGAACAAATTAAATTTAATCCTTCATAATTTGAAGCACCACCATCAACCAACCAACCAATCATTGAAAAGAGAACCGCAAAGTTAAAGCAACCAACCTTAAAATCTGCGACTGACTGATTGCTCAATTTGTTCTCTGCCTCTTGATCTTTTAACAAGCTCGAGGTGGAAGTCAAACCACCAACCAAAATAAAAATAAACATAAAACAGAATTCGATGTGCCGATGAGCAAGGCAGGAAAGTCTTTTTTTTTTTTTTTTTATTAAACAAATTTTCCAGTCAAGTCAATGAGAATAACCAAGAAAAATAATAATAATACAAGACAGTAAACTTGTTAGTTATACATAATTGTTAAGATTCTTTTTCCTTAACAAAATAAATTAAAATTAAAAGAAAAAAAAAGAGAGTAAAAACCCCTCTTGATCTCTCCCTTAATTTGTGCTGAGAACAAGCGTACTAATAAGAATTAAGAAGAAGACGGTTGGAAAGAACGTTTAAATGCGCAGAGAGGGCGACGGGCATAAAAGCCAAAAAGACTGAAAGAGGGAAACGAGAGCGTTGGAGTGGGCGCCGACGCCCTTTAAAGCTCTCTTATCCTCTCTTCTCTCTCTCTCTCTCTCTCTCTCCCTGCTTACGTCACCCCACTAACCATTCCCATTAAAAAAAGCAGAAAGAAAACAAATTTTTACATGTAAAAACTTCATAAATTTTTCAAGCGCTTCGGTGACTCAACTTAATGCTCTTCTTTCTTATTTATTTATTTATTATTATTATTATTATTATTATTTTATAACTTCACACCAACTTGTTTATGTAGCTTAAAAGTACTTTTACGCAATCGTTCTAACTCAAACCAAAATTTTAAAAATTAAACTAATTATTAAATTAAAATTTTTAAAAATTAATTAATTTAATTGATATAATTTAAATTAAATTAATAAATTAAATATTTAATATTAAATAAATAACAAATTTAATATATATATATATATAAACTTTTATATCTAAAAATTAAAATGTAATAAATTCAATTTTAGAATATCAATAAAAATATTTAAAATATATAAAAATTATAACAAATAAATATAGATATCTTATAAAATTTATATATTTCAAAAAATTTTAAATAATAATATAATAAATGATATCATTTTGAAAAAAAAATAATTTTTTATTGTTCTACATAAGAAAATTTAGTTCAAAAAACTAAAAAAATTTAACTTTTTACTATTTTATTTTTAAAAAATTGAGTTTAATTTACTAATTTTTAGATTAATTAATTAATTAATTAATTAATTTTAATTTTTAATTTAATTAATTTAGAAAAGTGAAATTAAATTATAAATTAACTTTTAATTCCTTTAATTAAATCAATCAATTCGGTTTGATTTTTAAAATGTTATTTTAAAAATAATAAAAATTATAAATATATAATTATAATTATAATATTTTTATACAATAATTATAATTAAATAAAATAAAATCGTACGGTAAAATTCGATAATCATTACCAAAAAAATAAAAAAGCAACATCATCTCCTCGAAACCTTTAGTACTAATTTGTCTTCGGTTGAAGGCACAACACCACGGGACAGATGTTGCTTTTACCCGTTACAACTGACAAGAATGTTGCTTTAGTACTATATCAGAGTTCAAATGATTTTTTTTTTTTTTCACTAGATTTCTGATAAATTTCATTTTTTTTTTCAGTTAAATTTTGGTATCATTCTCTAATATTTGTGTTACATCAAATTTGATATTAATTTGATATTGTTTTTATTATATTAAAACTCGTTTTTTATACGAATTTTTCTTTGAAGAAAAGAATACTAAATTTCTTCTTTGAAGACCCATTTATAGTTTGCAATAGTTGCCTTACCTTGAAAATAAAATAAAATTAAAAAAAAAAAAGAGTATAATAGCTCATACGTATATCATCTGTTAAATACACCTGATATGACTTGAGCTTGTTAAACTTGAGAGAAATTTATATGATTTGTTGAGATGTATATTAATCGGAAAAACAGTGTCATTTTACATATTTTTTTAATTATTATTATTAAAATGCGACGATATCAAACATAGATTCCCTACCAAGAAGGGACGGTAGAATTGACTTTCAAGATTATAATTAAAATGGAGAATTGCAAGTTTATTGCTGACCAGACGATTTAAAAATGGGGAAAAATAATAATAATAATAATAATAATAATAATAGTTTGACGAATAAGGGAATGCGCGTGTGAAAATATCAACCCAGAGCCACGGGAAGCGGAAGGAAAAGTCGTGGGGTTTGACATTTTGACCAGAACTCAAAGAGGCTGCTGCTACTTTCGCCAGCTGTAATCTGGCAAAGTGGCAGGTTTACGAATTGGAGAAATTTATGACCTCTCCAAGGCACAATGAATACACTCTAAGGTGGTGGCTTCTGCAGGTTACAGTTTAAATGGTGACGGTTGTTTCTTTTATCTAACGTCCTGTTGAGTTTTACTTGGAAATTACGCAAATTGTCCACAAATGTTAGATCCACAAAATTTTAGTTATTAATCACAGTGATTTTTAATTCTAATAATTAATTTATTATTTATTAAGAATATATTAAATTATTGTATCATGTTACCGCGTAAATTGGCCTGTAGCTGGAGTATGAAAATTATTCTGATTAAAATTAAATCAAACCCAAATTTGTGAAAAATGAATTAGATATGATTTGTAATTTAAATAAATTGTATTTGACTCTTTTTTTTTTTTTAATTTACAGATACAGAAATCCTTAAATCACTAAAATCGGACCTTTGTAATCACAAAAATAAAATAATTGTCTTCAATTTTGGTGGCAGGCTGCACTATTTTTTCCTTTCGATTCTGCTGCTCTTTGCTTTCAGGACAAGCAAGTGCCAACTCGAAGCTCCAACTGCGGTATTCTCCTTTTAGCAGTGTACTGATTATACACATGTCAGAAGGACCATTTGTGCCGCTTCTAAGATATGGCGTTGGAGTGAGCGAATCACTTCGCCAGTTATCGAAGTAACTTGTGGCGAAGATCTTGCCTTAACAAGAATTTGTACCTCTAACATCAATCAAAGGAATGGGAATAGACGAAGGAAACTGTAAAAATAGCTACACCCTGTGATTTCTTTACCAATCGTTAGCTAAAGTTTCATCCACAAATACGGGATCAAAGTACTCTGGTTATCCACCCGGCAATATACACAGGATGTTCCAATAGATTCACAATAAACAACAGCCAATTGATGCTCGGTTGGCTAAAAGTGTAGCTCTAAGTCTTTCAGATTCGTATAGTGAAAATTGAAGAAATCACAGCCAATATTTACAGTCCCAAGTGCCAATACCAATTTCACTCGTAATAAACTTGGGGTTAAATTTAAACTATCAAACTAACCAATTTGATTCGGAGTCTCAAAATTTAATTAATTTTACTTCTATTTTAATCAATCCTGATCTTTAAAATTTTCAAATTGGTAATAACATTAAAATTTCAATATAAGTGCCAAATCGACCCAAATCAATGTCGTAGCATATGGCCACTATCCGAATCTGTTTCCAGGCTAAGAAGGCATTGAAGTTAGCCCAGTCTCAGAGCTAGAAAATACAAAAGCGGTAGATGAGACCACAACGGCACCCTAAGACTTGCAGCGTGCAACGCGTCACAACAATGACGCTAAAGACATCCCAAATAATCTGGTTAATGAAGTGGGGCGTTAATTGAAGATATGCAGAAAATGTAATCACCAAAAGTGTGAAGAGTGTCAAAGTGATTATAATAATAGATTGGACGAGTCAACTTTCAAAAAATACTATAGATAGATGGAGAGGAAAATTGTGGTAATATGGATAGAAAAAATATTTCTGTTTAGTTTTCAAAGACACCAGAATTTGTAGAAGAAGTTATTGTCACAATAACACTAAAATGTATATAAATTGTCAAATTTCAAAAGTTAAAATAGCCAGTCAGAGAGGCATCATACATCGTTGGAAAGCCTATGAGTCAAATTTCAAAAGTTAAAACGGCCAGTTAGAGAGGTACCCATACATGGGTGGAAAGCTGTGCGAGTCTCCTTTCTTTCCAATGTAAGAAGTGAGACATGATTTTTAAGCTGTATGAAAAATTTTCTAAAGGGTGTCGAAGTTACAAGGTTAAAGGGAAAAAAGAAAAGTCTTTTGAATTAATTCTTGCTAAGCTATCTTCTTGCTTCTTTTTTTTTTTTTTTTTTGAGGAAATTCTTTTAATGGGATTCTATGGTTCATAAGGTGAAAATGGCAAGGATCCCAAAAAATTGTTGAAGAAAATTCGACACCCTTCATAAGGAAGGGATTGCTGGAAATCAATTTTCATTAAGAAGAAATTTGAAAAAAAAAAAAAACAATTAAATTGTTCTCTTAAATGAAAAGAATTTGACGTGGGACTAACAAGGATGGTGTCTCTACATATTTTCTAAAGAATCTTGCTGGCAAAATGGGTTTTGACAGCAAATTAAAAGCTCCAGCATTGCATCAAATTTGAAATTGCAGCGCACTTTGGGAGACAACGTCAATTTATTGCAACAGTCGACCAATACTAAAAATGGCAAATATTCCATAATGCCTCCAGATTTCAAGCAAGGCCCAAAATGAAATTACCTTGGTATATGCAAACGGTTAAAAAGACTTTTTTTCTTTCTTTTTTTTTTTGTGTGTATAAAATCAGTCTTGTACAGTAACCTAAATATGAAAAATGTGCTATCAATTGTGAAATTCGCTTAGAAAAGAGAAAAAGAAAGAACAAAGTGAATTAGTGGAAAAGAATTTGTTATTCATTGCGCAAAATTTTTGTAAAATTTTGCGTGGTCAAAGAGACCTAAGTTTTAAGGGTAAGAGAGTGCTCTAGTATGAAAATTTGATTAGATGACTAGAGAGAGAGAGAGAGAGAGAGAGAGAGAGAATTAGTAAAGTCTTGTGTGAAGTCTTGACCAAGTAATCAAAAATAAGAGAGTAAATACATTTTTTATCAAATAACTAAAAATCGTAAAAGTTTAATTCCCACCCACTAAAAATAGAATAATAATAATAAATTAAAAATATACAAATAAAAAGTAGGGGGTAAATATAATTTTATAAAAAAAAGACAAATTATTATAAATTGCTTATATTAATTTTTCTATTCTTTTATTTATTGTTGATATTGTGATTCACACACGCTACTTATTACCTTATATGCTTAAACGTTATCCATAAGTTCGTAATTAGGTAGTAAGTTTTGATTTGCCATTTTTTTTTAGACACCCAATTTACTCTCTTTTCGGGTCACCTATACATAGGGCCAACACTACAGTCTACAATTTTCTTCATCCATCTTTTTGGCAGCTTGGTTATCCACCAACAATATACAGAGGATGTCCCGATAGATTTACAGTATACAATAGCCAAATGACACCTACTGGACTCAAAATGGTACTAAATCCTCGTAAACAATAGACAACCAAAATCTATAGTCTTTTTAAGTGTTGAGGTAAATTTGACTTATAATAAACTTGGGTTAAATTATCAAATTAATCATTTAAATTTATAGTCGTTAATAAAAGTTTAGTTAATTTTATCTTCATTTTAGATGTTGTAATTTTACAAAATTTTGAATTATCATTAACATTTTAATTTGAATATAAATGTAAAAGCGACCCAAATCAATCAGCTTGCAACCCTTACTCGTAGCCCATGTCAGAGTCAGAAATCGCACATAAGCTAAGAAGGCATTGAGGTTAGCCTAGCATCAAAGCTAAATTAATGTTGGCAGAAAACACCAACATGGTGGGTGAGATCACGACGGTATCTAAGACTCGCAGCATGCAACAAATCAAAACAATGACACGAAATCCTAGGTATCAGTTCATGAGTTTTTAAAATCGATTATATGAGTTCTTAAAATCGATTCGTCTCTGTAGAAACAAAAGATCGGTCTAGTCATTGCTGGCTTAGCAACAATCCGAAGTCTGACCTTAAGGAAGAAATCATCAACTTGGCCTCCCAAGCCACCGTCCTCTCTCCTTCACAGCCATTACTGTCGTCGTCACTGTCCTCTTCAGTCAACAATCAAAGCTCTCTTTTGTTTATGGTCGACTGCCAACGAGTCCAGACTAATCTGATGAATAGAAAGACTATGTTTCATCCGAATGCAGGCATTATACATTATAATCTCTCAATTAGCAACATTTAGCACTGTCTCGCTCTGTAAGTCACCAACAGATCATCATCAAATATGCTAAAAAGACAGATATCTCGATCCAATCTTTTAGTTATAAATATCTATTGTGTTTGCTTTTTTTTGGGGGGGGGAGGGTCTTCCATTAGGTCAAACAGTGACCAAAAATGGACTCATGAGACAAGAAATTTAAAAGTATAAAATTATTTTGACAAATAA
Organism: Bruguiera parviflora; assembly: GCA_019804595.1. Taxonomy (NCBI): domain Eukaryota; kingdom Viridiplantae; phylum Streptophyta; class Magnoliopsida; order Malpighiales; family Rhizophoraceae; genus Bruguiera; species Bruguiera parviflora. The sequence goes on along the minus strand of CM034054.1, from coordinate 1,707,674 downwards.
AAAGATGTGGGACAATATTGAAAAAATATGCAAACGTTTAGGAAGAAAATGAATGAAATAATTTTGTTTATTTCTTTTTATTTAATTGTTCATGTATTCTGTTAGAGTTGAATTAATTTTTAACACTTTGACGAATTTCCATCCAAGAGCAAATTTATGTTTAATTCTGTTTTTTTTTTCTTTTTTGTGTGTATTCATAATAAAAATTTTTAAAAAATATTCTAATTGAACGAGATAATACTTTTATAGAATATGCGGGCCAAGAACATGAATTTAATACTTACTATTCAAAAAAATTAATGGTTATCCAGTACCTGTGACCTCTTCATTTTGTTTTTTACAATGAATATGTCGAAATGCTGATGTTGTTTGGCCAAATGTAATTTTCTTGCCATCATCGACAGACTGGAACCCAGCTGTGACCCATGCATTCTTCTCATTGTTCTTTTCTGGAATTAAAAATAGTAATTTAACCCATTACACGTCCAAATATTTATTCTAGGAATTCAAAAATAATTATGCGCCTAGTGCAATGAATTATTCTACTTTTTCTAGTTTGAATTATAGGACTCAAGCAGAACTTGTGAGAATGATTTTAAATCAAGCGAAATTGTGAAGTAGACGACAAATTTAGTTTTAAAATGGTTCATTTTAATATCATATATAGCAGCCGAGGCGCTGGTTTCATGGGAACCCCGGGCTCAGGCATTTGATCTCTGGGTTTTTTTTTTTTTTTTTTTGTTGCTTTTAATCAAAGATGTATTCCAATCATGATCAGACCCTAACAAAGAGAATCTAAATCTTAAATTAACACAGTCCAGCTATCACCGAAGCTCTTGAACGGCAAAAATGCACAATCAATGGCAAATGTGTTCATGACCATGACGTGGTACGCATATAACGATATAGACTTGAAAATGACAAAAATCAAAGAAAGCTGGCCCGATTAACACACACACGCACACGCACGCACACACACACACACACACACAGATATATATATATATATGTATAGCAGGTGTGACAAATTGAGAGCGAGCAGCGTCATGAGAGAAGCAGGGTCACTTGCAGGGGCCGGAAGCGGCTCATCATCATCATCATCATCAACGGAAGGGGACGCAGCGTGCGCAAACAGAGCGGTACACTTCGTGCTGGTGCACGGAATGGGCGGAGGAAGTTGGTGCTGGTACAAGATTAGGTGTCTGATGGAGAATTCCGGATACACTGTTTCCTGTATTGATCTCAAAGCTTCCGGCATCGATCCAGCCGACGCCAATTCTATTCTTTCTTTTCAGGATTATAACAAGCCTCTCATCGATTTCTTCTCTTCCTTGCCTGATCACCAACGGGTGGCCCTCCTTTCTTCTCAATTCTTCTATCTCTTCTATTTTGTTTTTTTCTTTCAAATCACTAGTGCTAATTATCAGTAGCTTTCCAGGTCATATTGGTAGGCCACAGTGCCGGAGGGCTAAGCGTCACGCATGCGACCCACAAGTTCCCAAACAAGATCCGGCTAGCTGTGTATCTGGCTGCCACCATGCTCAAGCTTGGCTTCTGCACTGGTCAAGACCTTCAAGACGTACGTAATCTCACTTCCTTTTATCTTTTTAGTTTTCCCCGATCAGGCTAGGGTTCTCCTCTGCATTCTGGATCGCTGGTCCCCCAGACTCTTTTTTTTTTTTTTTTGTCCCTCTAAATAAAAAATAATAATTAATATTTTTATATTATGTAAAAATCAATTCAATATCATGAAAATAAAAACAAATAAATAAAATCTGTTGATAAAAATTTGTCCAGCTCACGCATTAGACCATCCGAATCAATTTGAATTAATAGATTTTCTCTAATTTATTGTCTCATTCGGTTATTTAATCATAACGAACTAGACCTATGGTTGGCTCACAGATTATTTACTCTCATTGCTTGGTCCGGTCCAATTTGAAAAACTTAACTTGACAATGCATAAAGACTCACCCATTTCTCCTTCCCACCGCGGCTGCTCCAAAAATATCCCCCGCAAGGCCAATGACACAAAGTCAATTACAAACATCAGGCTTGAAGCCTCCGCTCGAAGAAAACAAAACACACATTTTCCGTTAACAGCTAAAGATTAACCAATTATATATTACTTTACCGTATATATATATATATATATATAAACCAATATTTTCTGTGTCTGGGTAATTGACTAACGTAATTGACATGTCATCGAGTAGGTTAGTGTCTTTTTTTCTTCTGTTTGAGTCAATTCTTTCTTCTGTTTTAATCTCGTACACATATTCAGAAGAAAATTATTCTAATCGTGTTTAGGTTGCTTTTGTTGACTTATGAGTTCACAGTGCTCTGAAAGATGGCTTCAAGCAACACGTTTATGGAATTTCTCAAAAAAAAAAAAAGCACACACACACACATAAAAGGAATTGGGACCAACGTATATTTTTTTAAAAAGTGAATAAAATTTATCGATTGAATGTCTATTTAATAAACTTTTATGTACCATAGCATGTATTAATTAGAATAATTTATGTGATTGATCTTTTTATAAAAGAGTCTATGTGATTTTTTTTTTTTTTGGGTCTAATTGAATTGAGAGAGAGAAATTCAATTATGAATAAAATATAAATTTTAAATATTAAATCTCAGCCTAAATTTTATATTTAAAAATCAATAAATTGTTGTACATGGTGGCTACAAATGTGAATTTTACCGTGGTGTTTCCCTTTAATAGCGTATAAAGACACATATTGCACCATATTTCTCCATAATATTTTTCAGTAACATAAGTCTCGACTGAATCATAATTTTTAAGTATCTGAAGCCCTCAACTGGAAGAAAATAAAAAACACTTTTTCTTTCTTTTCTGTTAACTAGAAATGATCAACCAATTATATAGTACTTTTGCAATTGCTCATTACTTTTCAAAACAAAAACAATATGTTCCGGTAATTGACTAACGAAATTGAGGCGTCAATGATTTTAGGTTGGTGTTTTTCTTCCTTGTGCTTGAGTCTGTCGCCGAGCCAGCTGTCAAATGCTGCACCGCAATAATTCGAAATTCAATTATGGATAGATCCTATGGTCTCATCTTATAGCTTAAAATATTATTATGCATGAAACGAATATTCTGTGCATCCAACACATTAGTGTATATACATCACATTTGAATTTTTTTTTTTTTTGTGATAAGTATTATATTTGAAAATAATATGTATTCAAATTATATTTGAATATATATTATCCTCATCTATATATTATGACACTACTAATAACCAGTCACATATCCGTGTACTTGATTTTATTTTTTTGAAATTAAGTTAAAATAAAAGGTATTAAAACAGAAAAAAAATTGAAAATTTTAAGTAGAGAAAACATACTATCTACGAGCATAAGAAAAATATTAATCCTTGTACTCTGTACCATGGATCCATATAAATGATAAACAATTAAAACGAAAATTATGGAAATAAAATCATAGTACATATTTCAATATATTATTGTCATTTAAATTTGAGAGCATTGCTAAACGTAATTGAACCATTGATTTTTTTTTTCTTCCTTTTAATTTCCATACACCTAATGTTACCCAAAACAATAAACAAAAAAAAAAATCTAGAATCAAACATAAAAACTTAAGTAAAATAAAATGACAACAAATGATTTCTTCTTTGGGGAAATGAAGGAAAGCTTAATATAACTTGAATGTTTGTAGAAGGAATAAGTAGCCTGCCTTTGGAAAATATACATCTATCGATGGAGGAACGGGTATAGGCCTTACAGTATAGAGATGAATATAAAAAAGGAAATCATTACCTTTATTTATAGCAGCAATGGAGGAAGGGACGGTCGACGCAAATAGCAAGGGTAGGAAGATTTGGAATACCATATATATATATATATATATATATATATATATAACCAAATTTTAGAAAATTAAAAGTTTCTAATCTGTCTCATTATGACAATTCTAGTTCTAATTGTGGGAAAAGAATTTATTGACTAACATGGGTCATATACATATATATTTTAAAAACCCAATGAAAATCTTTATAACAAGAGTACTTAAATATTCAGAGGTCTAATAGTTGGCATAGAAAGGGTTATGCTTTTTGGTTGACTCTTATCCTTTTATATATATATATATATATATTGTTGAATCTAGAGATAGCACATAATTATGGAAATTGAAGGCGGATGAGGAGATTTGATTTCCTCACGCCACCCCTCTCAAGCCCTCTAAAGGATTGAGTGGTCAGTTGTTGGTTGTTGACTTAAAGCGCAATAGTCCAAATTTCTTCTTTTAATTAATGTAGTTAGTGTTACCGACGGCTAAGAACACTATAGTGAACGATTAATTTCAACTCTTTTTTTGTTTTTTTTGTATGGTTTGATTTTATAGTTTAGTTTCATTTGCCCAAAATGTAATGCTTACACGTAGAATAATTTGCCACACATACATATACATGCCAAACGACAGGGAGCACCTGATCTATCCTCATTTGGGGACGTATATCAGCTTGGATTTGGCATGGGAGATGATCAACCTCCGACAAGTGCCTTTTTCAAGAAAGAATTCCAACGCAAAATCATGTATCAATTGAGCCCTCCAGAGGTACGTCTGATGTCAGAAAAAAGAAAGAAAAAAAAAAACAGTCCGACGGATACATTAACTGATACATTGTGTGATATGTGCATTCCACGATATAATTTTACTTTAATAAATTGATATTGCTATATATCCCTAATTATATGTATTGTCTATGTCTGTGGCCCGTATGTTGGCTTTAGGATTGTACCTTAGCTGGCATGCTTTTGAGGCCTAGTCCAATCCTGGCATTGCGAACGGCGAAATTCAGGGCAGAGAGTGACGACATCGAAACGGTGCCGCGACTCTACATAAAGACAACGCAGGACAATGCCGTCAAACCCAAGCAACAAGAAGCGATGATAGAAAGGTGGCCACCGTCTCAGGTCTTCGTTTTGGACAGTGACCACAGTCCCTTTTTTTCTTCCCCATTTGTGCTCTTTGGTTTGCTTGTTAAGGCAGTCGCTTCTCTTGGATAACAATTACGATAGCAAATCAATAAAGGACGTCTTTTTTTCGGGGGGGGCGCCGCCCTTTTTCCTTTCAATAAAGGAAGTCTTTCGATTCTGTAAGGCTTGATCCAATCAGGTCCAAATATTCTGGCAAGTTTCACATAATATCATTATCAATATCACTATGCTTCGGTGAATGTTTTGCTCCAGAAAGTAAATTAAGGCTTGTTATATTAAAATGCTTTTCCCTTCCTTTTTTATTTTTTTGTGGTTTAGCATTACTAATGAAAATTATCAAATCCCTTTTTTAAAAAAAAAAAAATATATATATATATATATATTCACAGAAAGGCCACTTTTAAATCCTAGCATATTAAAAAGATGCCAAAATATTCATAGAAAAACCAATGTAAATCCTCGCATATCCATTTTCTTGAAATTAATGAAAGCCTAGCAAGTGGCATGCATGGATGCAATTTAAAAGAAACATTAATCGATGGGAAACTAGACACCTAACGTTCGAAGGTCGTCAAAATATCAACCAATTGTTTCCAGTAATCAATCAAATTCGCGCATAGTTATGAACCCAAAAGGCAATTATATTTTCTACAAATAATTTTCCAAGATTAACGAAAGCTCATCTCATTTTTAGTTTACATTCAATAAATTAAGATGGAAAACATGACTATTGAATTAGTGATAAAAAAACCTAAATAAGTGGATATTAAATTCAATCCCTTTATTGATTTTATATATTTTTTACTTTGAAATCTTTGCTCATATCTCATCATCAGCATTAATAATTTCCATATTAACTTTTTAATGAAATTTTAAAATTTTTTACAAATAAAAAAAATGTATATATATATATATATATATATATTTCAGAATCTGATTGGACCGAAATAGGCGTGAACCGCGACCGAGATCGTCCCGGAACTAGAGCCTGTCAATTCCGGTTCAAGTTTGCAACAGAACCCGCAACCGGCCCAGCCCGTTATTGTGGTAACTGGAAGAAGAGAAGCGGCGCGTGACGGTCAACGAACTTTAGTTCAATGATACAGGATTTTTTTTTTTTATTAAATTAGGAGTTTCGAATTTCAATTTCAATTTTAATTTAATGGTAGGAGAGTTTTTGTTAAAATTAAAAATTTGGAATTTTAATTTTAATCTACCTTAATTAAATAAGAAACAAAATAAAAAAAGAGGAGGCGCGTGGTGGCGACTGCTCCAATTAGCGCTTATAATGAGTGAGTGAGAGGAGGTGACGAGACGGCCGCTCTCAGCTTCCTTTTTGTGTTCTTCCAGCCACTTCCCATTTCCCCTCGCCAGGTAGATATCAAGCTTTTTGGTCGCTCCAATTCAAAGATAAAACGAAGGTTGGAAACAAAGAGACGATGAAGATATTCCCTGTTCCTTGCTTGGAGGATAACTACGCCTACCTGTGAGTGTTTGTGTTAGCCCCTCTTTCTTTTTCCTTTTATTAGTAGCTTGATTATTTTATTTATTTTTTATTTATTTTTAATCATTTTTGCTCACTTCATTTAGAATAGAGTTCAAATGAATAAATTGCTTAAGGTGGCTGTTGTTGTTGTGGGCATGGGTCGCAGGGTAATCGATGAGAGCAGTAGAGAGGCTGCAGTTGTGGATCCCGTGGAGCCCGATAAGCTCGTTGAAGCTGTCAATGCACACGGCGTACAGCTCAAGCTTGTTCTTACTACTCATCATCATTGGTTGGCTACTTTAATTTAATATAATTCAATTTCTTGCTAATTTCCTTTTTGAAAACCCTTCAACCGATTATCTCTATTTTTTGGTTCCTTTGATCTTTGTTCTTTGATTAATTGATTTATAGTTTGTTTTTTTTTTCTTTTGAAAAGAAAATTAAATAGGATCAATGTTATCTCCATTCGTGCTATAATGATAAAAATCATTAATTATATATATAGATATATATAAAAGGAAATGAAATTGATAGATGGTGGAATGATGGATTAACTGATGATGACGATTAACAGGGATCATGCCGGGGGAAATGAAAAGATAAAGCAGCTGGTGCCTGGAATCAAGGTATATGGTGGTTCTCTGGACAAGGTCCAGGGTTGCACCGATAAACTGGAGAATGGGGATAAGTTGTCTCTAGGTCCTCATGTTAATATATTGGCTCTTCACACCCCCTGGTATGCTAATGCTAAACCATCATCGTTATGCTATCTTCTTTCCTGCACAAAAGTCTTGTCTTCTGCTCCAATTTTGCTTGCTTTCCACTGCTGCTTCCCCTCCATTTTCCTTTCTTCTCCCCATCCTTTTCGCTTTTACATACCCTACATTTTTATTTGCTTTTGTCAACAATGACACAATTGTCGAATTAAGAGAAGAAGAGAGGAAGAGAAAGTTGGGTTCTTCTATTCCACATTATTCTTATTGGACAGAGTTGTAAATGCAGGCTGCCTGGCATCTTTTTCTTTTTATCTGAATCTTGAATATTTACTTGTGACTTATCAGTAAGCATCTTAACATACGTGTCACATAATTTATCGTGGCTGTAAGACTTAATCATCTGTAATCATGAACCTTTTTAAACTTTGTCAGTTTATTCTGTTATACCTCCATGTCCATTGATGCAATATCATGTCTCCTTTTGATTTCTTGCCGTCTTTTTTGCCTACCATCTACATTATTTAAAAAGTGGTTGTTTCTTTTTCTTAGTTATGCTTCTTTTGAAGGTCTGCATGATTTTTTTTCAAATCATGCTTGCTGTTTTGTCATCTACTTCTTATAATGCTATCTTCTCCTTTTTTGTTTTTTTCCTTTGTGTGTATGCACACCCACATACACCTGCAAGTTTGCACGCATCTGCATAGAAATGTTATTATTCAACTTTTGTGTCCATTCTTCAATTTTTCACTGAATTTCTGTCATCAGCCACACCAAGGGCCACATAAGTTACTATTTGACTGGCAAGGAAGGAGAAGACCCAGCTGTCTTCACTGGGGACACGTTGGTAAGCTTGGGACAGAATTTGTTTTGATTCTTTGGAACTAACTTTTTTGGAGATAAAATTGTCTACCTTCTTAGCAATATGAAGTATCATAACACAATGTATTTGTCCTACTATCTTCATTTAGGGGGCCAACAAATAGTAAACATCTTTAGGAAAAGGTTTGTTGAAAATAGAAAAAGATTGAAGGTTTCTATTGGTTGGCAGGCATAGCAGTCCCCTTCGTTGGAAGTGGAATTTCACTTATGTGGCTTGAAACAATCTTAATCTTTTTAAACTTTTGTTGCACGTAGTTTATTGCTGGCTGTGGGAAATTTTTTGAAGGCACAGCAGAACAGATGTATCAATCTCTGTGTGTAACATTGGGTTCATTGCCAAGGCCCACTCAAGTTTATTGTGGTCATGAGGTAGAGTTTTCTTTCATCAAATCTCAACTGATGCTTTACACCTGTGACTGAAATATTAGACTTCATAACAACAGTTGTACACCTGAAAAATTGTGCACCAGATTTTGTGCCATGGCAAACTGATGTTTTTGGGTTGTTTTTCATAGGCTCTTCTTTTTCTTTTGACTGAGGGTAAGGATCACCCCTGGCCTGCATATGCTATCATTGGAATTTTAATTGCCAATAGCTGCATGCATGATTGGATAATTGACCATTTTTTTGAATTTGAACCATTTGTAGGAATATGAGCATGTCAGTCATCTTTCTAGTTACTGAGAAGTGTCATTGTGCAGAAACTGGAGTCCCCATCTTCATCATTACACAAAAAGCAAAATTTTCCTTTCTCCACTAAGTTCAACTTTGTGTCTATATCTTCCCTTATACACATGCCAAAACAATATTTGGTTTCATGTCTTTCCAGTACACTGTCAAAAACTTGCTGTTTGCATTAACCGTTGAATCGGGCAATACAAAGATGCAGCAAAAGCTATCATGGGCCCAACAACAACGACAAGCAGGGCTTCCCACCATTCCCTCTACCATTGAGGAAGAGATGGAAACAAATCCGTTTATGCGTGTGGATCTTCTGGATCTGCAGGTTTACTTCTTTTTCAAAGGTTTCCCATTTGGATTGTGTTAAATGGGATGGTTGACTATATCATGGAGTTAATTATATACTGGTTTAGCAATTGGAACAGTAGCCTCATTTTATCAGTCACATCTTACCCTACATGCACTCTTCTCGAACTGCTGTAGGTTGGCTTAGTTTGTGTTTTGTGGGATGAGATTTCTGATGCAAACTTTTACCTCGTTACAGGCACGAGTGGGTGGCCAATCTCCCGTGGAAGCTCTTCAGAAGTTAAGGCAATTGAAGGACAACTGGAGAGGCTAAATCTGGAGGATTATTTTTCTGTTTCTTTATTATTCTCTGGCTCTAGAAAATGCCGTTTGTTATTATGTAAGATTTATGGTATGATTATATGTTTATTTCGTTGGCAAGGTTCCATTAACCTTTGGAGTTGATTGCTTGTGTTCCTCCTGCTCTGTCATTTGTTGGTTCAGGAGGCAGAACTGTAGTAAGAAACTCTTAGAAACGACTTGCAGTGTATAATTTTCGCTCGTATTTGTGTTCCGTGAGTTCTGCAAAATGTTCGTACTTTCATGCCGTCAGAATAGGGATAATGGTTTATGCTAGAGCTTTGGATCACTTTCCCCCTCATTGCTATCATTTGTTTCATTCTCTTCTCAATAAATTGAATTGGTCAGTACGTATAACGTATCTGTAGCTGCGTATAAAAAAATATGGGATGATTTTCTCATCGGATCCGAACTAACAGCTGAACCCTTAGTTGAATTCGTTTTGTCGACAAGGATTCGACAAAACACAGAAACACGTTTTGTTTGCCAATTAATGGGTCACATTGGAGTTCCTTCGATGGCATCCTGTTTCCTTGCATAAAGAATCGTCGCAATAATAGTCGACTTGTGTGTTTACATTTGTCCGATAAGATTGTGCTCTCTAAGATTTCCCTTGAGCTAGAGCAAACCCTTGTTATCCCTCTTTTTTTTTTTATTCTTTTTAAAAGTTCTAAAATAAAGAGAGAAGGGAAGAGTAGGAGTATCACTCAAAAAATAAAAGAATGCAGGGGAAGTAGCGCTATCCCCAAAAAAACGAAAAAAAAATTAATAATCCTCTAATTTTCCGAAAAACCAAAGAACTAGTCAATAATCCAGATATTAAGAATTACAATAAATGACTTTTAGGATATATATTTGATAGTTAGAAAAAGAAATTGAGAGCAGGATGGAAAAATAGGAGGGAACGCAAGGAAAAAGAGCTCAAGCAGAATCAGCCTCGAAACAAAGAGTCGGAGCAAACCAAGCATTCAGTTAGGGTACAACCCAGAAGTAATGATAAAAAGGCCTCAACAATAAAAACTCAAAGAAAACCTCATTTATTCATGTGAATAACAGCTCTGTTCATGGTCTACCATTAGCAAAGCTTATAAAGAAAATTGGAAACTTAGAAGAAAACTCCATTCTCAGTTCAGTTCCCTTCAGACTGCGCTTTTTGCATAAAGGTCTTCTTGATCCAATCAAACGGCTGGGGAAGAAATTAGTTCAGACATTAGAATTCAAACTCATCTCAAGCAAACAGAAAAGGCTTCTGGAAGCCTTGTTTTTAGTAATAAATATGCATAACTAACCCTGCTACTAAATCTACTGGATTACTCAAATGCAATTTTTCCCCGCACTTTTAGAATAAAGGGGATGTTATAATTTAAACTTTGTACAATCCCGTCAACAGAAAATAGGGCCACTGCACTCAAATTGCCAACAAAGGCAACCAACGAAAAAATCAGATTTACACAGCCTTATTCCTGCTTTTAGAGAGGAGTTGTTCCTCGCGACACCAATTACCAACAAGAAGTTTTTGTTTTTAAAAAAGAGCCGCTAATTTTTTGTAAGGAAGCCTTCTTGCATCCCATGCTAAGGGGAATGATGCAAGTCCAATCCGCCATAATCCCATTGAAGCATACAACCAAATTCAAACCATATCCTTCAGCATACGGATATTTAGCAAAAGACTAGGAGGAGTTTCTCACAGAAACGAATGAATGTCAGGATGCGAAACCAATTTATGTTCCGAGTAGTGCCTCCGTTTCCCAACCAGGGCAATAATCTACTTCTAATCCATGACGATATAACTACTTTCCAGCCCTTGGCACGAGAGGCATCAAAGGACACGGATGCGCAAGGCACAGAAAATAAATGCACGGGGAAGAAACTGAGAAGCCATTAATATTTGATGGGCACTTTAAACCCAACTAAGGTCCCAGAAAAAGGAATAGTTGAATCGGTATACTTTCCCTAAAACTCAAAAGCACAAAAGCTAGACAGAGGAAACTACAGCTGACACGAGAAAAAAATTTAACAAATCGCAGTCGAAACAGTAACACAAAGATAGGCAAACAATAAAATTTGTTTTTATCATGTCTTAAATTTCATTTTCGGCTGGTCAGAGCACCAAAATAATATCAAAGGTAGAGATTGCAAATTTCAAATAATATTAAAGGCAGCACATAGCGCGAAGCGTGATCGAGATCAATCTATTACTGAAAGGTAAATATCCAGAAACGCAGAGGGATGCATTTGTATGTGTACTTGAAGAGGATCTACAAACAAGAAAGCAATCGGGATCTTAATAAGAAAGGAGGAAGAGGGGAACATACCTGAATGAGCCAAAGAGCAGTGGTGGTGGCGGCGACGCCCCAGAAGGCGGCGGCCTGGATGTCGGTGGATTGGGGACGCAGCCTCGGACTCAGGAACTTGGACAACACAGTTTCCCCCGCCATTTTCGATTCCAATCCGAGCTGAAAACCTCAAAGCAACGCAAACAATAAATCGAGAAATAGATTTCTTGGCTTTGGATTCCTGAAAATCAATTAGGGTTCACTCAACCCACTTTTTCACCTTACTATTACTAATAATAATTATAAATAAATAAATAAATAAAACCCTCTTTCTTTCTTTTTTTTTTGACCTTCTCCTAAGTCTTTTTTCTTTTTCCAATTTTTGACCAAACCCAGGTAAACAGTATTATTTGGTTTGGGTCGTTAAGTTGACATATAGATTTTATGTATATATATATATATATGACCTTCAATTAATAATTAAAAAAAAGGCACTTTCTTGGAAAACCCACCTGTTTTTCATTTTCATTTTTGTTTTTCATCTGATTGAAGGAGAATATCATGATAAATATATATTAATGTGTCAGTAATTTAATAAAATATTTGTACAATTTTTTATCATTAATCAATATTTTCGTAACTAATCAATAAAATTATGGTTTCAGAAATTAAAATATGCCTGCGATTAATAAAACTTTTGGGATGATCATAAGTGGATCGAATAAATGGGTTATGGATCCCCCTCCTCTCTGTTTAAAAGCCACGATATTCTTCGATTGGTCACCGCTAATCCACATGTTCATTCAAAAAGTACTTGACTAAACTGATTTATACTGAGCAATTGAATTGCATTGTCATCAATGTATATCATTTTAATAATTTCTTACTTTTGTACCCAATTATATAGAAACATGCATTAAGATTGGGTTGTTATAATGACTTTACAACAAAGCGATAATAAATATTCACAGAAATCTCAATAATAATAATAATAATACACACGTGAGCTTCGGCCTCTTGGGTTATAAACACGTGACAATTCACACACTAATGTTGCGAGGTCATCATCTTCTCCTCAAAAAACAGTCTGTTAAAGTGTGCAGTATACTTACTTATAAAATTTAAGTTCCCCCTTTTCCTTGACAATATGGGAATAGGATAACCGCAACTCATTACATTCTTCCACACGTCCTCGTCGATGTTCTTGAATACGCACCGAGCCAGTGAAACTGGGGATTTTCGACATTCCGAGCCAAGTCAAGATTCCACAGAAAGAGGGGTACCTTCTCATCAAAAGATAGCCTGTTGAGATATACAATACACATGTTTATAAGACTCAAATTCTTCCTTTTCCTTGACGATATCAGAGTGGAATAACCACGACCCATTACACTAAGCTGTGTAAATGAACGTGGGTCGTGTTTGAGCCCACATGGTTTATTCGCTGTTATACTAAAAAAATTATAAATTTCAATTTTGATTAAGATATTTAGTGAAATTAGATGTACATTTTAAGATATAATTTTCTTGTGACGGGATTGTGATTCCACGTTTACTTTTTTCAATTTTTCTAACAAAAAAGAATATGGGCATCTCCTTAAAGCGTGGAGTTCTTACGCAGATAAGTTGGGTTCACGAATAAAAGGGCCCCTTGGGTGACGAGGGCTTGGAACTTTCATCCGTTTGGGCACGCCATCGGACTCAGAAGACTTTGGTCCGGTGCATGGTAGGTTAAGGCCTTGTCCTCATCAAGTTTCGAGGTACTTTACTGTTTAGTGCACAATTTATACCATTTTTAGCAAGCCACTTTTTTTTTTTTTCAATTTACTTTTTTTGGGGGGGCATCCTTAACTTCATCATAGTCTTTATGTACTGAAATGTAATTGACCAGTTGCGAGTACTTCATTATGTGAGACAAAGGGCTGATCTTACTGCAATTGAATGTAAATATCAATTAAGATTAGTAATGCGAGATTTTTTCAGAAGAATCATTGTCCCGTGTAAGCTCAAGTATGAAATGTTGAAATCAATCTAAATTCTAAAATATTTCTAAATTTATCCAAAAAATTTATTCACTAATCTTTCTCTCTTTTCTCTGTTTTAATGGTCAAAACCATAATTTGTTTATGTACTTTTATTATAATTTGAGAAAATTGTCCGCATAGTTTTAAGGTTTCAGGTCATGCTTTAGTCTCTCAAACTCACAATTGTATTGCAAATTTTAAAGTATCCGTTAATGATATAATTTAAATAAATAAATATATATATATATATGTCATATTAGCATATTGTTCTGAAAGAAAATGAGGAGAAATGATCAATTTTCCCTTCTCAAAATATTGTATGATTGGCGGAGTGAAAACTACTCACTTTAAATTTTTTAGTAAAATGAATTGAGGACATTGGAAATGTTGAAATGAAGGCAATATATTAAAAAAAAAATGGGGGGGGTGGGAGGCATAGTTTTTGGCTTTTTAATTTCGTTATATTGCTGAGTTGATTAAAAACATCTGTTAAATTAAAAGAATTATTTTCTTGTTCGTTTTTTTTTATAAAAAAAGAAGGAATCAAATTAAATTTTAAGTTAAAAGTATAAGAACTATATTAGACGCACAGTTTTTTAAAAAAATATTAATTATCATCCTATGAATTCAAATTTTAAATTAATTACTTTTATTTTGATTCAACTCCTTTAATACAAAAAAAAACAAAACACAACTATTTAAGCAATAATTAATTTAAACAAAAATCTGAATACTGATTTAAATTAAATATATAAAAAATACTAAATTATTATTAAGTTTTCACGTCGAATAATATTAAATATAGGTTTTTATGTTGGTCCTAGTTAGATTAAAACTAAGGGGACGAAATCCAAATATAACTTGGGCCAACGGGTCAGTCCTCGTTTCCAATTTCCAATTTCCACCCCATCACAAGGCTGCATTTCATATAAATAACGTAACCATTTGTTTTATATTTTAAAATTAAATTTACAGACAAATTGAGTTATTTCTTAGGCTTTTCTATTCTGTGTCTCTTGGGCAGATCCCAGTCGGCACGGCCCCCCCCCCCGGCTCCTGTAAATTGATGTCTTGGCTATAGTAGTAGACCACAGAATAATAATTCAACAGACCACAGCGAAATCGAAAGAAATAAAGAAGAAGAAGAAGAAGAAGAAGAAGATGTTGAAATTCTTGAAAGGAGTGGTGGGTGGATCTGGTGCGGGCGTGAAGGATCTCCCTTACAACATCGGCGAACCTTACCCCTCGGCCTGGGGCTCCTGGACTCACCATCGCGGCACCTCGAAGGCACTCCCTTCTTCTTCTTCTTCTTCTTCTTCTTAATTATCTTATTTTATTTTTTGGGGACAATTTCAATTTTATTCTTTCCTCTCCATAATTAATTAATTATGAAAAAAATTGAAAGATTTATCTTTTTATTTTCCGTTTTATTCTTTCTTTTTATTGCTTCGTTTGGTTTTTAGTATGTAATGACTCAATAGCTAGCCATTCCAAATCATTGTTCCATTATTTACGCATGCTTTAGCATTTTTGGCTGGTCTTGATTCTTAATTTTTGTTTTTTGTTTTTTTTTTTTCCAACTTCTTTCTCGATTTGCATGCGTGTTTTTGTTGGATCTTTAGCTTACATCTTATGATTCTCCACTTTCATTAGAAAATGCCTCCTCCGATACTGCGTTAATTTTTTTTTATTTTTTGTTGGGGTAAATCCCTATAATACTCTTGAATTCGTTAAGTTTATCTTTGAGTACTTGCGTCTCGCCGTTTGATTGTATTTACA
Source organism: Bruguiera parviflora (assembly GCA_019804595.1). Classification (NCBI taxonomy): domain Eukaryota; kingdom Viridiplantae; phylum Streptophyta; class Magnoliopsida; order Malpighiales; family Rhizophoraceae; genus Bruguiera; species Bruguiera parviflora. The sequence continues at coordinate 1,692,196 of CM034054.1, read as the reverse complement.
CGGAGAGATAGATGTGCTTGTTTTGCATAGAAGTTGACGTTACTGGGCGGTTTATTGCTTGATTTTTAGGACGATGGGGCTCCAGTGTCCATATTCTCAATTTCTGGAAGTAGTGCCCAAGATGGACATTTAGCAGCTGGTCGTAATGGTGTCAAACGACTTCGCACTGTAAGTTCATTCTGGCGCCCGGGTTTACTTTCGCACTGGGTTTACTTTCAGACTTCTTCAGCTTTTCTACTTATTTTATTTTGGAATTTATATCTCATATTTTTTCCCCCATTTTTGTCCGTTTGATTGTTTTGCGAATAATTTTGTTTGTTCTAAATCTCAGTTAATTTTCAGTTAGTCCCTAATGGTCTGTGGTCCCTTTATTTTTTTTCTCTCTCTCTATCTGTTTTCTCTTTTTTCCCATGCCCCCAAATCTTCTATATATTTTATGGGTAGTTTCTATAATTAAGCAGCATCTGCAAGCTTTATTCAACCAGTCATGAGGTTCCTATTTGAAAGTCATTTGCGTGGTTTAAAATTCGTTAGTATACAGCTTTGCCTGTGATATATGGATTGAAATAAAATGCAAAATTACCGATCTGGTTATGTAACACTTGAACTAAACACATTGGGTATTTGCAAGCTTTCCACCTCTGCATATTGATCCCATCAGTAAAGGCTTGCCTTTTCTTCTTTCCAGGTTAGGCATCCTAATGTTTTATCCTTTCTTCATAGTACCGAGGTTGAAATATCTGATGGTTCTACATCAAGGGTTACCATATACATCGTCACCGAGCCTGTGATGCCACTATCTGAGAAGATCAAGGAATTAGGTTTAAAAGGCACCCAAAGGTATAACTGTTTGGACCTGCTGGAGTTGTTTTCCCTTTTTCCTATCATGTATCACATTGCAATGCAAACACAGGTATGCATGCCAATGCACACATGCACATGCATGCACACACATATGCATATGCACACACATGTGCACATATAAATACGCACCCATGCATGTGCACACACACACACACACACGTGCACTGATATACACACAAAATTTAATGATTCTGCCCATGTTTTCTAAAATATACTTAAAGAACTCCCTTCCTTTCTATAATTGCTTGCTCTGATTCTTCTATCCTTGGTGTATTATGTCTAATGGTGTCCCCCTGACATAGCACATGCCAAACATATAACACTGGTGGTTGTTAAAAAAGCCAACACACTGTCCAACAGTCAGTTCAACATCACTCAGTGATGGTCCTAAGCCACTTTGTATGGGAACCATGAAACCTTTTTGCCATTAATGTGTTTTGGCCCATTCTTCAGCTTACTACCAATGAGCTAATTGCATGGGTTTTCTTATGTTTTTTGACTTGTTGCTACACTTTTGCTGACAGAGATGAATATTATGCTTGGGGGCTGCACCAAATAGCTAAAGCAGTGAGCTTTTTGAATAATGATTGCAAACTTGTAGGTCCTTGTTTTGATAGCTTTTGAAGTTGGATGTTGACAATGTTCCTGATTTATTTCCTTATTTCTCAGTCTCCTAGTGTACGACTTTCTGACAAGTTTTGGATAACTCAGGTTCATGGTAATGTTTGCTTGGCCAGTGTTGTTGTCACACCGACTTTGGACTGGAAGCTGCATGCTTTTGATGCTCTATCAGAGTTTGATGGGAACAATGCAACTGCAACTGGTCCGATGCTGGTAATCTATATGATTGAAAGCAACAATTTATCATGTGTCCTAGCTGGAGTACATTACCTCAATTTTAAATAAAAGAAGAAAATGCTAGCAGGATAAGTCTTTATCTTGATTTGCAATATTAATTTTATTGATTTTTCTTGTCACATAAACCACCAAAGGTCCTCCAAACCCACCCTTCAGGTGCTCAAAGTAATAAGAACAGAGTCAAATAATATTTGAGTGAAGGAATGAATGTTATCTAGTTCAAATTTTCTACAGCCCTTCATGGTCTTTCCAGCCTCTTTAATTCTGTTGATGGAATGTTTCACTTAACTTTCATATCATCAAAATTTGACCTTGTTGGTATGCTTTTGGGCTTTTCATGTTTTGGTGTAGATTCATTTTGATGGCTGACTTTGCAATCTTAAAAATTGTTTCTCTTGGAATGTCTTTTTATTTATTTATATATTATTGGTTAGCAATATGAGTGGCTGGTTGGATCACAATACAAACCAATGGAGTTGGCTAAATCTGATTGGGCTGCTATCAGAAAATCTCCACCTTGGGCTATTGATTCTTGGGGCTTGGGTAAGTTTATATCCATTTTTTATATTCTTTGGAAATAGGTATCTTGTGCTGTTTTTGAGATGGATGATTATGTTCAATCAATTCTTCATTTAATGATTAGTAAAATCTTGCACATTTTATTATCAGCAATTTTCTGTTTTTTAACCATAGGCATTCTGACCTGGATATCTTGGCATGTGGCATTGCCCATGCAAACTGTTGCACGAAATGAAACTGAAACTTCTCATGGGTTTTATTGAGAAAGGATAATCTATGTAAACAGGATAAGTTGTGTGGTTGAATGCTATTCCCAGGTATGCTAGGTGGCAATTCTGTTGAAACAGTCAGTTATATACGTTTAATTTTCTCAGCACCTTATAAAATGTGAATAACTATGTATTTTAGAGAATGCACTTGTCGCTATTTTATAGTCCCTAATGATTCGCCATACTCGTTGGTCCAATAATCTCATGGCTATAACCAAATATCTGTTAGCAAAAGCTGGTTACTTTTTTCTAGAAATGCCCATGACTGCTAAAAGAATGAACTTTCAATATAATATCTTTTCTTGGATCTTCTAGCTTTAGCGAAGAAACCTCCTCAGGGAAACCCAGGAAATTTCTCTGGCCATTTTCTAATAATAAAACTCATTTACCATGTCTGAATCACCTTTCAGTTGCTCTTGTTCTTGGTGATTTAGTGAAACCTGTGGAAAGTTTGTTTGTCACATTCATGGCAACATATATTAGACTGTTCTTTTGCATGTTACTATTTCTGCCTCAGAGCTCTATGGGCTCATATGATCACTTTGCTATGCACTTAGACTTCTCTTTCTTGTCAACACTTGTACATTGCAACTGTCTGTTCATTTTTTAGGGTCTTTTTAGAGGTTTTGCATTAAATTGCTTTGAGATCTATAATCTCCTATTGATGAATTCACTTCACTGTTTGGTTGGTCTTATATGTTACAACTCATGCATTGCAACTGCCTGTTCTGTTTTATAGCTTCTCAGAGGTTCTGCATTTGATTGCTTTGAACTCTTTAGTGTACTTTGTGGATTAATGTGAGAAGAGTTTCTAGGTTTACAATTCAACTATTACCATTTTGTATGTCATCCATAGTACTTTGCATTGCAACTTTTTAAATAAATTGGACGCCCCTTGATAGAGTTATCATAAGGCACAAAAATATTTCTAGGGTAACTTTTCGCATACTTCATTGTACTTTATTTACTTTGTCCCTTGAATATCAATCTAATGTTTTTCCCCCTAATTGGTAGGCTGTCTTATTTATGAACTTTTTTCTGGTATGAAGTTGGGGAAAACAGAAGACTTGCGCAATACTGCTGCCATTCCAAAGGTTTTAGTTTTTCTGTCAGCATTTATTTATTTATATTTAACACACACACACATACACAGAGTAATCACATTGCTTGCTTATCACTTGAAATGACAGTAATAGAATATACTCCTTTATTTATCTTAGCCTGTCTTTTAGTGTTCTTTTACACCTGCTTTGTTTTTTTGCCTTTTCCCAGCCTTTGCTTCAAGACTACCAGCGACTTTTAAGTTCTATGCCTTCTCGTAGGATGAATACATCAAAGCTTATAGAAAATAGTGGTGAGTTCTTACTTCTTAGTTTGACTTCAATGAATTTTTGTATTTAGGGGAGCCTTGTAGTCCTGCTAGGATATCTAATGAAACTGGATTGTTCTGTTTCTTTACGAGCAATGATGCCTAGCTTTATGTGAATTTCAATTTGTGTTATTTGATTAGGCCCCCTGTCCAACTTTTCCTATTGTTGTGCTTCTCATTTCAGCTTTGTAAAAATAAAATGTGGGACATATTACACAGGTTTTTAGTTGGACTAAAATTCAATTGCTTGGTTAAAGTACAAGTGGGAATTTAAGGAATTGGCACTTTTAGGTTATCTAGTGTTATTGGTTGCCATTCATGTGTGTGTGTGTTTCTTTTCTTGTTAGTTATTGTGGGTGTTTTGGGGTGGGCACCACTTTTTCTAGCATTGTTTGTTCTGGATTGAGATGTATATCTCTCTTGCAAATAAAATTGTTGTATTTGTATTTTAACTCTTCTTTTATTGTTACATTGCTAAAGTCCCCAACTCGTGTTTTTGGCAGAATACTTCCAAAACAAATTGGTGGACACCATACATTTTATGGAAATTCTTACATTGAAAGACAGTGTGGAGAAGGATACATTCTTCCGCAAGCTCCCAAATTTATCAGAGCAGCTTCCTCGTGAAATTGTGCTGAAAAAGGTGTGAAAGCTCAAATTTGAGTAATTCAAAGAGTTTACTCTCTAATTTTTTTCCAATTTGTAATGTCATGTTCTGGTTTTTTACAGCTGATTCCCATGTTAGCTTCTGCCCTTGAATTTGGTTCTGCTGCTGCCACTGCTTTGACAGCATTATTGAAAATGAGTTCTTGGCTTCCCGAGGAAGAATTTGGTGTCAAGGTCCATTTCTTTACTTTGTATTGATCCTATAGTTATTTTTCTGGTCTGGGCCTTAGTATTTTGGTTTAATCTTACATTGGCATAATACTTCCTTTTTGGTGGAACATAAATGCTTTCATTTGTAGGTTTTGCCTACACTTGTGAAACTTTTTGCCTCCAATGATCGTGCCATTCGGAGTAGTCTGCTGCAGCACATTGAGCAATATGGGGAATCACTATCAGCACAAGTTGTTGATGAGCAAGTATGATTTCAATCATTAGATGGATTTAATCCCTCTCTCAATTAAACTCAATCTATAATTTTTTTGATTGCGACTAGGTTTATCCTCATATTGCTACTGGGTTCTCTGATACAAGTAGTGCTCTCCGTGAATTGACTCTCAAATCCATGCTCATATTGACTCCTAAGGTGCTTTCTACTACTTTTGCACTGAATATTGCTGCTATTGCTTGATTGATTCAGAATGATGTACCTGCTGTCATTTTCCACCCTCTCCTTCATGTTAGATGTGAAATTATGAGGCTTGTGCCAGTCATTGATTCAGACTGTTGTGATTGAAACGACAAGAGATGAAAATAAATTAAAATTTGCTTTTTTTGGGACACATTATCTTCCTGCAAAAAGAGAGATCTCTGATCAATTTCTTATTATTTATTTATTTATTTATTTTTCAGTTACATTGTGGAGAACAAGACCAACAACAATTTATTATCTATTTATATATCTTGGTGGATGAGTAATACCCATACTTGATATTTTATGATGCCTTTTGGGCCTATGTTCTCCTTTTGGGAACCCAACAACATAACCTACTCGTTCTCCTGAAGTCCTATCGTAATTTTTCACTAATTTAAATTTTTTTAGATCACTTGCACAAATTAGACATGAACATCAGAGCCAATGTCCATGCGTTATCTCTCTGAGGGTTTTGAAATGACTCTTATCATAATTTAGTCTTTCCAAATTTCCTGTCATGTGAGAACAATTGATCAAAAGATGGTGGGTGGTTTTATACATGAGTAACTGAATCCTTTTTATCTTTTTGATATATGGGGAATCTCTTTGAAATAAGATGGGCAATGAACTTGGATTGATGATGATGCTATGCTTTGAGTCTAGCAGCATATATGAAATGAAGAGTTGCTTTTGAATTGTTGATGGTTGCTTAGGATTATGATTGCTTTAGTTTATACGTTCCTTATCTGTTATGCCAGACAGATATGTAGCTGTCTTTTTTGAGTCTTTCCTGAACTCTGCTCTGCCTTGCATTGCAGCTTTCTCAGCGTACTGTTTCAGGCTCCTTACTGAAGTATCTTTCAAAGCTACAGGTGGGTAATGATTTTTCCACACAAAATAAGTTTTTCCAGATAATTTCTACACATAGAAGCAATATATTCAGATATGATTTGGACAGCACTCATCAGGATATTTTGTAATCACATTTATTTTATTTTTCTCTCCTTGCCTTTCTGTCTTTTATTGTCCTGCCCATTCACCCTCCCCCCCTCCAAAACAAAAAAACATTGCAACCACAAAACAGAAAAAATAAAAGCCCTTTCCTTCTCTGGTTGGCTTAAGATATTGTATTTTTGCAGTCTAAGGATCTTTCTTTTCCCTTTATGAAGTTTATGATGAGCTCTTTGTCCTTTACATTTTGTAGTTTGTAGTTTCTGTTATTTGATTTCTTTTCCAGGTGGATGAAGAGCCCCAGATTAGAACAAATACTACCATATTACTAGGGAATATTGCAAGCCATCTGAATGAAGGAGTAAGTATGAGCAAGTGGTTTTGCATTTCATTTATTGGGCTTCTGATTTGCATGGTATTTTGGATCTGCTTGCTGAGTTGGTTGTACATTTTTTTTTTTAATGGTTAGTCATGGTCAGGGACTTTTTATTTTTTCTGTGCTTGACAAAAATCATCTGATGGGTTTGAGTTGTGATCCAGACAAGGAAGAGAGTTTTAATTAATGCTTTTACAGTTCGGGCATTGCGCGATACTTTTTCTCATGCTAGAGGAGCAGGTATTAAATTTCTTTATTCTGTTTACTTTTCAGTAATAGCTGTGAAATAATCCCTTAATGTGTAAAATGTTTGGTATATTCTCTCAAGTATACTGATCTGTTAAATGCTCGTGACAGGGCTTATGGCATTGTGTGTCACTAGTTCTTATTATGACATCAATGAGATTGCAACTCGGATTCTTCCAAATATTGTTATCCTCACCATTGATCCTGACAGGTTACATTTTCTTGGGCTATGCATTCTTTATTAGTCTATCCCCGACATTGTATTTGAAGGAGAAAGCCCACTGTCTGTTTTTGTGGACAGTGATGTTCGAACAAAAGCATTTCAAGCGATTGATCAATTTTTGCAAATAGTGAAGCAATATTATGAAAAGGTGAGTTTTCGGATGGGCTTTCTGTTCTCAAATATGGGCTTGCTGAATGTATTAAAAATATATGCGCTTGTTGAGAAATGAGAATATTTTCCCCTCACCATTCAGATAAAAAAATTTAAACCCACTATCCTTAATAAGGCATTCGTGTGCTTATCAATCATATATGCTATCCTTGCTGAAAGGGTTTCTGGCTTTGTGAACTTGTACACCGTTAGGCCATGTGGTTGATCATCTACAGCTCTTGCACATAATTACTGGTTTACCTCATCCAGCCCCACTTTTTTGTGCCCCGGCCAGCATTCTAGAGCCAATTATAGCATACACTTCTATTTAACTGTCTTGTTGGGAGCACGGTATCTGCCTTGATCAGTAAGAGGCTAATGAGCCTATACTTTTGGCGCTTGGCCTCTCAATTTGGTTTTGTGTCTACTTACCAAAAAAATTACTTGTCTGCTCTTAAAAAGGCAATTGCATTTCTATTATTCCTCAGAAGTTACATTTAGTTTTGTGGGGATAAAGAAAACAAATTTAACTTGTTTGAAGGTTTTACTTTGACTAAGTCACTGTAATTTGTTAACCAAAATTGATGGTCTCTGTCGTTTTCTATTCTTCCTTTATTTTCTGCTGTTACTTTCTCATAGCTTGATGTTCTTGGATGTGCATCAAAATGTGTTTAATTGGTTTTAATTTGATGAAATAGCATTCATGTGCTCTCGGCAGTATTTTTGTTATATTAACATATTCTCTTTTGGTTGTTTAAGACAAATTCTGGAGACAGCTCTGCTGCTGCAAATGTGGGAATATCATCCATACCAGGAAATTCCAGTTTACTAGGGTTAGTCTCTTTTGATCAAACTGTTTGGCAGTTCCAGTAAGGCAGGGATTGAAGCTCTGAGGTTGCCACTCATCTAAAAGAAAAAAATAAAAATAAAAATAAAATACAGAAAGAAGTGATGTTGCCACCAATTTGAAGTTATCACATTGCTTTTGTTTTAATTAAAAAAAAAAAATGCTAATAGGCATTTTTGTCTGATTTACTTTGTGTTTTTTTTTTCACTTTTGCTTCTCCAATTTTATTTTACTCTCTCTCTCTCCCTCTCGTTTTTGGTCTTGCTTAAAACATGCTGGGATCCACAGTTTTCTTCATCCAGTAAGTCCCATTTGACCTGCTATTGCATGGTCCAAGTAACCCGCATCTGAGAGTGAAATAGAACATTGAACCATAAGCTCCCGAGCAGTGGGAGGAGCCCTCTGACCATGTGCCTCCCTTTATTTTTTCCACCATCAAGAATTTTTAAATTTTGACTTGATTTTTTAATTTATAATTTATACACTTCATCTTATGGTATGCTACCGTTCAAATTTTATCTAAAATGTTCCTCTTTGGCATATATTGCCACATATAATTCCATTGACTTTGGAGTCATATGTTCCATGCAGATGGGCAATGAACTCCCTGGTTCTTAAAGGTAAACCTTCTGAACCAGCTCCAATCACGTCTGCAAATTCTGGTGTATCTTTGACTTCCACAAACTCCAATGAAAGCTTAGGTAAGCATCTTGTTTACATGTTAGGTATTCTATGTGCACTTAGATAGAGAGGAAATTCTATTCTGATGTGGCATTGCTAGTCTTGATAGTAAAATCAAAGCCAAAGAAACTGCATACAGCTAATTACGGATGTGTATTTTTTCCATTCTTAGATACATCATCTATTTTTCCATTTGGTTATATAAACTCTGGCTGATGGAGTGCAAAAAGAAGAATTATTTTATAGATTGAATACAACAAAGGGATTGGTTTGAGCACATTATGCTATTCACTTGGGCAGTGTAGTTGTTACCTGTCTTTAGCTGCTGATGTCCATAGGTATTTTGTTGGTCAAGCAGTGGGGTCCCTGGACCAATATTTCTTGCCCATTCTGTGCTATTGTTATTCAGTAACTTAACATTTGATGTTTGTTTTCTGCTGCAATTATAGTGGTAGATACTCCAAGTACAGCACCAGCTGGTGTAAATTCCATCATGGACTTGGCCGACCAACCAATACCTGTGTCCCCTACTTCAACAGATGGGTGGGGAGAAATTGAGAATGGAATTCATGAAGAGCATGAGAGTGACAAAGATGGGTGGGATGATATTGAACCTCTCGAAGAACCAAAGCCATCTCCAGCCCTTGCAAACATTCAAGCTGCTCAAAGGCGGCCCGTCTCGCAGCCAGCTTCATTGCAAAAACCACAAGGTTAGTATATAATTTGAGTTAATGATGAAAATGTAGAATTTCCTTTATTGAGTGTTCTGCCCCTAGTGGCTGATTACTGTGAGAAGGGTAACTTTGGTTATTTGTATGCTACTGTTTGGGATGATGATTGTTCACAAGACATCTCTTTGAGGTGCTTTCTTTTTTTATGCAAGATTTATTTTGTTTCTTTTTCCGGGGCTCTTCTCTTTTGTATACCAAAATGTCTTAAATCTTTTGTATATAAATGCTAAGTGATTCATGCCTAAATAAGAATGCACAGTAAGATATCAACATGGCATGTAAGAAGGTTAGGAACAGTATTAAGAATTAAACAGAATAATATTTGTATGTTTGCCTTCTTATAAATTATTGCCTACAGGAATATTGTTGCCTTTTCCTTATGCCTGAATATTGACTGGACATTCAAGAATTGTACTTAATGATTTCTTCATCCCTCCTTCAGCTGGAAGCCTGCGACCGAAAAATATATTGAAGGTGACAAAAGATGAAGATGATGATTTATGGGGTTCTATAGCTGCTCCTGCCCCCAAAACAGCATCTAAGTCTTTGAATGTTAAAGCAACTGCATCAGTTGATGATGATGACCCCTGGACTGCCATTGCTGCTCCCCCTCCCACTACAAGGGCCAAACCATTGTCAGCTGCTAGAGGTCGAGGGGTTAAACCTGCAGCCCCTAAACTGGGTGCGCAGAAGATAAACCGGACATCCTCATCTGGGAAGTAATTCCCTGAGAAAATAAAGCAAGGAATGAACACAGCTAGTGTACATATTTTACACTGGTGAGCAGTTTCCTCAGTTGAATACCGTGAGCCCTGTCCACCATGGGTTTATTTTCTATTTCTGTGAACATACTTGATTTGTAATATCATTCTTTTCAACAAAAATGGTGCCTTGTCTGTTTGTTCTTTCTTTTCAGTTGGATCTATTGTCTGCTAGATTACTCGACTTTGATTGTGTTTATAGGATAAATTAGTTTAAGCTGCAACTTCGTTTCCAGATAAACAAATTCCGAAAACATGTAAACATACCTCAATGTAAGATGCCTCATCAGTTTTGTAGAACCGACGAAAGATCTTTGTTATATAAACTTCAATCCTAATCTGTTTGTCTTTTGCCAGTTGTGATCAAGCTGTTGCTCTCTTTCTGACGCTCACACACACACACTCTTACGCTTGTATGTGAATGTTTCCATGTGCAATGGTTACAGGCATCTATTTTAGTGGAGGTTGCCGGATTAAGTCCCTTGACTACAGTAGGTCAAAGACAGAGGTCGGAGGCATGTTGCCATTGCGCCATATTTTCATCTGTACAAACGAGAACGGCTGCAAGACCAAGTCCGTTGAGATATTCTCGAGTTATGAGCATAAAAAAATGTGGGAAGAATGAGACACCGGGCAAAAATTGTTTAAAATGAATGAAATAATATATAAATGTATCAGACCTATTATTACATGCCAAAATTTATTGTCTGGGTGTTTTCAAGTCTTGTTTATCATGAAAAGAACATTGTATACCGAACATTTTTGTTCCCCAGTAATGCTTTCAGCTTGAAGAGTCTATTAGAGCTTCAAGACTGAAGCTGTGAGCCATGACTGACTGCAAGTGGGAACCTTGGAAATTCCAAATCGCTCCTAGAAGTATTCCACGGGTAAATCTCTACTTTCTATTTTCACCATATTTCTCCCTATACTACTTAATATCTCATGAATTTCTTTTGTCCTCTCTGATGAACATCCTCCAGAGTAGAAAACATCTAACCTATTCCTCACTTCAATCCAACTGCATCCAGGACGCTTTTTAAGCCCTTTTTCCTTCATCGACATCCACAAGCTTGCTGTCCTGTCCCACATATCAGCTTCTCCATAAAGATTTGAGAATTGAACATAATTCCCGCCCCTGCTCGGTTCTATCTCTAATAGCTTACTAGCTGCCACTTCTCCAAGCTCAATGTTGTGATGCGCTCGGCAGGAACACATCAAAGATAGCCAAATACTCCTGTCTGGTTCAATGGGCATGTTCTTCACAAAAGTGTGAGCATCGTTCAGCCGTCCTGCACGGCCCAAGAGATCAACAATATTCACATAATGCTCCATTGTGGGCTTGATTCCATAGGTTAACCTCATCAATTGAAACAGATTCAGACCTTCCTCGATTAAACCAGAATGTTTACAGGAAGATAGCAGAGAAAGGAAAGTAACATCATCAGGTGTGACTTCACAATATTCCATCTCATTAAATAATCCCATTGCCTTTAAGTATTCCCCATGAGATCCATAGCCAGCAATCATCGAATTCCATGTCACTAGGTCTTTCTGTGGCATGGTTTGAAAGATAAATTGTGCATACTTCAGGCATCCACATTTAAGATACATATCAATTAGTTTATTCTCCATCTGAAGATCAGATGGTGTCCTGAGCCTTACCAGGTATCCATGAACTGCTTTCCCTTTTAGCAAAGCCACTACTGACGAAATTGCATCAAGGATACTGGTAATGGTCACAACATCTGGATAAAAACCATGCTGCATGATTTGAGGGAATAGATTAATGGACAGCTCCGGCAGGCCATTATGGCAATAGCAAGATATAATACAATTCCAGGCCACAAGGTTCTTATGTGGCATTCCAGAAAATACATTTCCAGACATAGTGGGGAACCCACATTTGGAGTACATGTCCATCAGAGAACTTGCAACAAAATGATCCAGAATCAATCCACCTTTTATCACAAATCCATGCATCCCGGACCCCAAATCAATATTCTTTAATCCTGTGCAAGCAGTGATCATGCTTGCCATAATATTGGAATCTGGTTCCACCCCATCAGCCTTCATTGCCTCGAAAAATTCCAAAGCCTCCTGGTATTTCCTATTTTGACAAAAGCCTGATATTAAAGAACCCCACGCAACCACATCTCTTTCCTTGGCTGTGGTAAAAACTAATTTAGCTTCATCAGTACTCCCGCACTTAGAGTACATTGTCAAAAGTGCACTATGGACGGTAATATTACCATGCATAGGCCTCTTAACTAAGTCTGTGTGAATAGACCTACCAAAATCATATAATCCAGCCATGGTGCTAGATGATAATATGTTTGATATCGTGAAAGTATCAGGCAGAATTTCACATAATTTCAGCTGCTTGTAAATTTTTAAAGCATCATAAAACTGCCCATTAGCTGTGTAGGCTGAGATCATTGCATTCCATAATTCAATTTCTTTATGCAGTACTTGATCAAAAACTTTTTCTGCACATTCAATCAGTTTGCACTTGGCATACATGGTCAGAAGAGAATTACGAACATAAGGGTCATACTCAAAACCCATCTTGATCACATCAGAATGAACCTGATGGCCAAAATTCGCAAATTCACCTTGACAGCAGCTACCTAAAACACAAGTAAAGGATACAGACCTAAGTTTCACGTCCTCTATTTTGGCCAAACGATACATTTCCAAACTATCTTCCCACAAGCCATTGTTATCAAACCCTCGAATCATCACATTCCACGCCACAGTGTCCTTCTTGTCATCCAGTTTCACAAAAAGATGCCACGCATCCAGTGGTCTTCCAGATCCAAAATACATATTAATGAGTGCGATTCCTAAGAAGGGGTCACCACTAAACGAGTTTCTAACAATATAACCATGAATTTGCTTGCCTCGCGCATATCTGAAATTCCCAACAAACTCACCAAGCAGGATGCACAACGAATAGGCGTCGGGCCTAATACCCAATGATTGCATGCGACGAAACTCAAGTGTCGCTTCTCCTACATATCCAAAACGGAAGAAGCCATCGATGATGGAATTCCAAACGGTGACGTCCCGGGTGGAAGCTTCTGCTTCTGATGCTGGGTCAGGCAGTTTATCGAACACTTTAGCTGCATCCCGGAGAGAGCCACATTTAACATACATATTAATAAGCGAAGAGGCGATGTATGGATCGGAGGGAAGACCGGCGATGATGAGGGAAGAATGAAAGGTTTGACCATGGCGGAGAAGCGAAAGGAAAGCGCAGGCCTTGAGGAGAGAAGGGTAGGTGTGCTTGCAAGGCGCAAGACGATTTCTAGTTTTAGCGCACAATTGCAGGGCTTCCATGCACCGTCCTCGTCCCACCAAGGCCTTAATCTTGGAGCTGATCATCGTCACCGCAGCACATCATCCTCATCGCCACTACAGCGGCCGCAATTGCAGCATTTCTGAAGCTGCTCGAGGAATGCGTGCCCCGTTGATATGAAAAGATTCGAATGCATCGTCACAGCCCAGTGACTTTAGTTAGCAGAGGCGCAACGGCGCTCGTTCAACACTTCCACATCCTTGAAAAATCTACACCGTCGATTGAGGCAAACAATTAACATTTCTCGTAGAAATTTAACACATCATTTCCTAAAAAGATGAGAACGTTTATTTAATTTTTGTCAACAGAATTTTTCCATTCGCTGTAACAACTCACTTACATAAAATAATTATATAATTAATTTTTGAGTCTCTAATAATTATTATATTCTTTGTGATAAATAATTATTACATTTTCAGTATTTTGAATTCATTAAATTTTATTCAACAAAAAAATTTATTATTTTTGATAGATTTTTCTTATATATATTAAAATGATTCGACTTTTTAAAAATGAAATGGTCTTTTTTTTTTTTACTAACAAAAATGAAATGATTCGATTTTTTTTTTTTTCGTTATAAGAATGCATTCTTTTGTTGCAAGGGCACTTTCGTACCAAAAAAATGAATTTAATTTATATTTTTATACTAAATATTATATTTATTGCAATGTAATTCTAAATTTATTAAAATATATTAAATCAGAGAATTATTAATCCTAATTAGTTACTGTTACAGTTATTTAATAGTTCAGTTCTTAAAAAATAAAATTGGCAATATATTTTTAACGGATAAATTTTTTTTTCATTATAAAAAATTATTTATACAAAATAATTATGTGAAACGTTATATTACTCTTCACTCCCTTTTAACACAACCACTTTAGCTGACACTCCTAGATTTTGTCTGCAGCCTGACCAACAACTCACAAACCCCCAAACCCAGTTTTATATCCGAATAGAGAGCTAATTCCATTACAAGTTTTTTTTTTTTCTGGTAAATATATAGCCATTAATTTAGCTACTGAAAATATAAATTCTACAAATAATTTATTTTCTCTTTTTTTTTTTTTTTTTTTTGACAATGACTGTCAAAACTTTAATGTAGACCCGACGAGTTTCTGTCTAGGCAGTGCGCTGGAAGCCCGAGACCAGTGGTTCTTATTAGGTAAGGTAGCTGTTATCTTTAACCCGTATAAAATTTCCATCTTTTTTTTTTTATTATTTTTATGAGAAGATATAAAATTTCCATCTTTGCTTAAAGAGTAATGTTAGAAATATTAAAAATATATCAAAAAATTTTCATTAAATCTTTTACTCAACTCCACTGATGAGTAAAATTCGATTCCCTTTTTCTTTTGTTTTTGGGTCTCTTACTACCCCAGTTGAGTTGAGCTATAATATTTTTCTAAACTACTCCGATGAAGAAATAGTATTTAGAAACATAAATGAATGGAAAAATTTTGGGCGAAGCAGCGTGGAGAACGAGGGGCAGACAGGGTGAAGATCTTTTTTATTTTTAGAAATATATGATATGTATATAGTTAAAATAAAATATGTAAATAAATAACATAAAATGTGCATGTAATTAACAAAAAATTCTATATGTACAAAATTTATACTTAACCACATATAAATTTTAGTTATATGTTTATTATATATTTTTTAAAAAAATAAATTAATAAAATAGTCCTGAATGAATATGCAAATCGTAAATGGGGAAGGGTGTTGAACACCTAACTCTACCTCCCTGACCCGTAGGAGTTATAAAAATGAAAATAAAAAAATTTAACTAATTAATAAAATAAAATAGAATTGAATTAAAATGTTGACCAATCAAATTAAATTTTATAATTAATTAATTAATTAAACAAACAAATTTAAATTTAATTTTTCAAATGGGTTATAAATTTTAATTTTAAAAAATTACACTTAATCGAATCAAACAAATGTGTTATTATATATAATATTTTCATGATATTGGCGATAGCCTATATAATTATATGTACCAAATAAATTTCAATGAAATATTATTACATTTTAAATAATTACGTATTTATTTTATAGATAATTATAATTTTGTAAACAAAAATATTTCAAAGTTATATATATATATACATACATTCAAATCATAATTTTTAATTTTTTTCATTAAAATTAACCAGTTAACCGATTGAAGAAATTCAACCGATTTGAGAGTTTGAGTTTGGTTCAATTTTCAGTCCAAAGGTTCTGCGAACACTCCCACTGATCAACTCATTGAAGTCATCTCCTTCATTCAATAACAATTATGTGGCTTCGTCCTGTTCAAACAAGAAAAGGAAAAAAAAAGAAGAGAGACTCCCCGTGCTTTGAAGAAGGAAGATGTGTCATTGTTATAATTCTTCTTATTTTCGCCTCCATTTCATTTTTAGTTGCGTATCTCATTTGAACCAGAGACGAAGGTCGTCAAAGTTACGATTTTTCAGGTACAATGTCACTGTTTTTTCAAAAAATGCATTACATTTTTCTAATTAATAATAAAAAAAAAAGGAAAAAACTATTGTAACAGACTCTGGATCCTCTGTGCTTACAACCATATTCCAAATACACAGTGACCAAGAACCCATTTTCCCCATTCATCTGAAACATTAGAGCTGAAATGAATGCACTATCACGAGAAACCATTGGCTTTTATAGTGCCATTCAATAGCTAGGCACCATTTTAACATGCGTCTAGTTTCCGATACAGAAAACAAATGGAGCTCAAAATTCTCACAGCCAGGAACCTGTCAACAGTTGTGGAACTCTGAATCATCACCGTCATTTGATACTTGCCTTGGGGATGGAAGACGTACATGGCCCACCAGATGTCATAAATGGTATTCCCTTAAATGTAGCCACACCCTTTTCGTCAGTGAAAAGATTCTGCGCGATTAGATAACCCATGATTAAATATTGTTACAAAGCACTGACATGACAAACCAGAAGGGGCAATTACTGGATGTGCAATGACCAAAACCATGTGCGCCATTCTCTTACAGTAACATAGTACATGCTATGCTTTTCTATTACCCGCAAACTATATGCAAGCATGACTTGTACTGTCAGCATTGGGTATCATCCAATTTAATGATTCTTTACAGATCCAAACTGGGATCTGCATCTCAACAACCAATTCAATCTCTCAAGATTCTGATTTTTCTGAATCATGATACTGTTCAAAACCCAAGATAAGTAACCAAGAACGATGATTAAAATGTTAAATACAGTAGGCACAAGCTTGTACTCCTGCTCAACACAAAATATGCCAGAATATGAGCCCATTAGAAGCTATTGCTAGAGTTTGAACAACATACCGGTGCTATTTTCTCAAACTGCTTCTTTTTTGGATTTAGGATGTCTTCAGGCTTACCATCAATCCTAGATGAAAACATTAGAATGATTACATGTAAACTTAGTTTCAGGAGAATATCACATAATTGACAAAGAAAAAAGGAACATATAATGCTTCTGTTTGCCAAATAGAGGTGTAGAGATTATTTTCAAGGTAATACCAACACCAAACAACATTGCCAAGAACCCTTCAGCTTGATATGCATAACCTTCTGGCCTTCCAACAGAAAAGTGTCGGTCAACAGAGGCTGAAAGGACTTTCAACACATCAATACTTAGTGGCAGAATATTGCAGGGAATGCAGGCTATCCACTATGCACTAGCTATTAACAATTTCTAATGAATGTTCTGCATATCCTCCTTCAGATATTTTTTCACAAACTGCAGAAAGAAAATAGGGATTCAAATGATCTTTTATTAGCTTTACATCATCCTCATGCTTACCCTGAAAATGAGATGCACTCTCCTATTTTGGCACTCTCTGGAGGTATCAAAGGCTCCACAACAGTATGATCTTTGTTGGAAGCACATAGGACCTGAAAAATTAGGAATCACAAACCTATATAGATATCCATTGATACATCAACATCATTCAATGTGTAAATAAGTGAATGAGCTAGGTGTAGTCACTATGTTTGACAGAAAAGATGGATAGGAGGAGAGAGGGAAGATGTGAAAGGAAGGAATAGAACCCTTCTTTTCCTTCCCCTCACATAATCTCTTCCTCCCTACTTTCCTTCTTTTCTACCAATACAGCATTAGAGAAGAAGAAAAACAGCCTTGCACACTTTAATAACTACACCCTAGGATCTTTTGGCGAAAGAAACAATAGATCAATTAAATTCATGCTGTGCCATATTTTTTTGTTTCTTTTTTCAAGTTTAATTTAAGAGAAACAGAAAAAAAAAAAAAATTACCAGTCCTTCTGACATCACATCCCGTAGCTTTCCAGGTTTAACATTTGTGATCAGCACGACACGACGGTTCTTCATGGGACAATTCAAACACCAAATAGAGTATTAGATGGCTTAGAACCAAAAGAAGAGCTGCCTATATAGACAGAAGAAGCTGAAATGGATGAAGTTTATTTGTCAGGCAGTTACAATTAATCATACCATCAACTCATCGGGACTACAATACTTTGCTAAACCACTGACCACCTGCCTCAACTTGGCATCACCAACATCTATCTCCTCAACCAACAAACTGAATAGTTGATCAAAAAGTTAAAAAAGGGAAAAAAAAAATCATTTCTAGTTGAACCATGCTGCAAAAGTTTTCAATGGTTCTAAAGTTAAACTGCCTCATCAAGGCTAATGCAATGGGAATTGATTTTGGTGAATAGAACAAGCTCACAGAAGAAAAGAAAAAGAAATTATACCTATCGGCTGAAGGATGCTTCCATGCCTTGCAAATAAGACCAACCTGTAGATTCAGCACACTGACATTTACTTCTTTGTCCTTCTCAATTGCCACTGTTTCAGGTGACCCCTTCTTCTCTGGGGTGGATTTCTCGTTCCCCATAACAGTTTTCTTTAAGCTCCAAACAATACCAGAGAGATGTTATCTTGCCAGAATGGACCATGATTGTGAAGTAATAATTTAAACAAAAAAAAAAAAAACCATTATGCAGTGTTTAGTGGCAGATCATCTTCTTAGTTCTATCACTATATCTGCCTATGCTGAAAAAAGTTAAATATATTATTGATATTGAAATATTTATCTAGAAAACAACAGTTTATAACCTAGCTCACTGAAAAGGAAATACAATATGGCATCAACACTACGCATTAAAAGGATATTAGACAATAACAAAGAAAAACTCAAGCCTGAAAAGTATTTACCCCATTATCATTTTTCTTCAGATTCAGTTCTGCTTCTGAATTTTCTGCTTTCTTTGTGTTTTGCGAGGTAACTTTGGCACTTGAATCTGCTTGCAAGTTGGCTACGAGTTTTGTGCTCTGTAACTGAAATCAAATAAAATTTTGGATATTAAACAAGACAAACACCCAAAAAAAATCAGCAGTCATTATTCTCCCCACAAGACATATAACACATGATAGATAGGTTAATGTTTATATCACCCAAAGACACGATAACTTTGCTGTGACAACACAATCAAAAGGAAGACACTATTTGTTCCTCCGATTTGGATGGAAAGCTACATTCATAGAATTGCCATTTTTCTGAAAGATTCAAGCACTTGTAATCAACATAGTATTAAACTAAAAATTTAGTCCATGCATTACTGTGGATTAGAATGAACCTATTGGTATTCACATTTTCATAAGTGGGTTGTCTTTTTGTGCATATGTGACCCTTACAATGCATTGTATAAATAATTTCTAAATTATTATTATATTATATAAACAATTTTTACAATGAATTTTTCATTTGTTTTATCATAAGCAATATACAAAAACAAAAAATTTGAATTAATAATATAAAAAAAGATTTTCTCTACAAAGGATTTATAAACTCTGTACATTACTTCTTAAACCTCAAATATGAGTAACTCTAAATGTATAAGACATGGTATTGGTGGATTACAAATTAATAACAAGGGAACTAACCTGAGGCTTAAATCGAGCCTTCTCCACCAATATCTTTTCAAATAATTTCCCCAGATCTTCCTTACTCTGCAAAAATATAACAACTTAACATGGCACAACACCGGATGGATCCATTTTCTTGCACTCATGCTGCAAAGTGCAAACATACAATTTTAAGCTCTGGGGCAGATACACAATCATCCCTCCCTCCCCCCCCTCCCCAAAAACTTTTGTATTCCTCTCCCTCAAAAAGAGAGCTCCTGTGAAATGTATACTACTGAGTCTCCAAGCAATCACATTTTGTTGGAAAAAGACACATAAATCCATTCCACCTCAACAAGAAACTATTTAAAACCTGCAATCATTTTATTACCAAAGATATGTTGCCTAACCAATTATGCTGCATTATGCTGTCAAATGTGATCCAACAAAACTGGACAAAATCCTACAGCATGTTGCAGTCAAAGAAAATTCAATTAACCAAATTAGACTCAAAGCTACACTCTTAATAGTTATATCATAAAAGTAGTATTTTTAGTGAGGACATAGTTCTGTATTTTAATAAGACACATAACTAAACTTCTGCAAGAGTCACCATCAAAAACCAAGGACATTCAAAAGAATGGTACTTTATATAAAGGTCTTACCTGGATGTAATCTATCCACCTCATCACGTGTGGCAACTTTCCCTTCTCTAAATCTTGAAGGCCAATCTGGCATCAGACAACCATTTAACAAATTAGTATAGTTTTCAAAAATTATAACAGAGTTTTCCATTGAGGGCTCATTTCTTTTTATAACTCTAAGTCTCGCCCATTTGGCATGCATTGCTAGTCTAAAAGTGGAAGCTCATGCTCCCAACCCCCTCACTTCCACCTCCCAAGAGGTTATTTTTTCAGCCATTAAGAAGAAAACTAATCCATGCACAGAAGGAGAAAACCAGAACATGAGTCAAAACAATTTTCGCCAACCAAACAATCAAATGTTGCATCTAGAAGTTTTCCATCAACAGATGCACAAATAGCCATGAAAATCCAAATTGAAAGGAGCCTCACAACAAAAGGGGCAGTTATTCTAATAATGCAGTACAACAATTGCAAAGAGATAGCTTATAGGAGAAGAAAACACAACAGGACAGAACATACCGCAAACGAATGTATTGCTGCAAACACAACAACATCAGCTTCAGAGGGCGTAAGCCCATTTCCCAAGAGAACAGATTTGAGAGCCAATTCCTCATTGAGTCCCGTAAGAACATGGGAGCATTCCTGAGAATGGACTGGAAAACTCTCCGCAAAACCTATCCATTTCATCACCTACAGATCAAAACCAATAGCAATACGGCTAAGTGTTGGAGAATCAATGATGGCCAATATGACCAGTAATGATTAGGGCGAGACTGATGACTAATATGCCAAAAAAGCAGCAGCTTACCTCATCATTTGGGGAAGATCTTCCTGCTGACTTCAAAATGTGCAGGCACAAGATCTTAATGTCCATATCACCATCTTCAATTTCCTCCGAAATGCTTCCCTGTAGAAACGAACTCTTTTCGTTTGAACTTATCCGCAACATTTAAAAAGCTAATAGATTCTTTTAAACATTAAAATAAAAAAATAAAACAAAAGGAGAAAGTAAACCAGATAGTATTTGAATTAAAAATGTAGCATCTAATAAGAAGGACGATGAAACAACCAGGAAGGGGAATAAAGAAATTACTGAAAAAATAGCAGGCAAACAAGAAATTAAAGGAAACAGTAGCAGGTTAACAATAATGGACAAACAAACGATCAATAAAGATTAAAATGAAAGAAGAAAATAAAAGAAAAGAAAAGCAGATGGAGAAGAAAGGAGACGAAGGAAGTGGAGTCCAGGAGACGAGAAAGGAATTACAGGAAGCAGAGGAAGGTGAAAATGATTGCCGAGAGCCAACGCTATCGATCGCTTTCTTTCACTTCCAGTTTGGTTTGCAGCCATAGCAGCTTTCTTACTCTTCGTTTCTTTGCGCCTGCTCCTTTCGCTGCCCTACTAGCCTTTTAGTTTTCCGTCGATACGACGGCGTCTGAGTTTCCCGCGGTAACTTCAGAGGTTTTCCTTTTTTTTTTTTTTTCCTAATTACACGGTCAGCCCACTGTTGATTCTTACTAAAGCCCAACAAAACCAGATGGGCTTTGCGAAAATGCCCTCATTAAAGCCCAAGATATCCATAGAGGCTTTGCAAATATATGGGATTTACTTATAGAAATACTGGACTTTTACTACTGTACTGAAAAAGGTTAGTTTTTGAACTGTTATAGCAAAGTCACTCTACTTTGAAATCGTCCCCAAAGTTGAAGTTTTGAATTTAAGTTTTAATCGATATCAATTAAACTTTATAAAAATTTAAAAAAAAAAAATTTTAAAAAAGGAAAAAGAGCACTCTTCTGTTCTAGTTTTGGTTTGTTTTCATCTTTTAAATTTCTTGTACAGCTATACAAAGAACTGTGGCAGACAACCTCGAGGCGTTAATCTTTCTTATGACTTTTTCTAAGTGTACTTACAATGCAACAATCCTCATTGATCGCATGTAGGCACATTTTTTTATGAGGTGAGCATATATATATATATCAAGGTTGTTTTTATTCTCAAAAATGTTTTTTTTTTAATTTTTTTGTATAAACTGAACTGAGATTTTAAAAACAAGTAAATTCTCAGTTATTGAAATTTTGCTGGGAAGAAAGACAGCGAGCAATTCTTTCAAAGATTAAAAAAAAGGGGGGGGAGGGGGAACATTCTTGATTGCAGAGGGCGTCTGTGCGTGCCCAAGATGCGGCGAAAGATTGTTTTGCAGTTAAGAAGTGGTCTCAAGTTGATACGTTATTGCAATGTACAATTATTTATTTTGTCCTTCTCTGATCATCGAATTGTCACTACTTGACGTACAAATGGACTTCGACTGTACGACATGTGTTTTGTGCGTCATTTACATTATAAAAGTTTTATGATATCTCGGTAATTTTATTTTCGTACAGTGCATGAAATTTTTTTGCATTATTTTTATTGGAAGATAGAATAAGATATTATTGAAATTCGAAGTAAGCGTAGTAAAAAAATAAATTATAAAAAATTTATATTTATAAATGGTTAGGTTTTGACTTAAGTTTGAAATTAAGATTTCTAATTTTAAAGAGTGCTTTAGTATTAATAAAAACTATAGTCCATTAATAATCTAACTGTATATACTACATGTATAGGAGGTTTGATCAAACTCATAAACCTTCTAGCGGTGTTAAATATTTTCACTTTAGATGTATCCACCATGAATTAAATCTTGTGGGTATAAAATAGATTAACTACTGTTACTGTATTTCTAATTCTTAATAATAAAAAAAAAAGTCATCTAGTTACTAAAGATTTCCAAGATTTCCAAGGGATGCTCTGTTCATTAGAATTCGACATATGAACTTTTTAATGAATCCTTTGAATATTGAGGCCTATTATTATGTAGCTTTGTTGCAACTAATATTGCTAATTTATCTTTATATCTTGATTAGTAGAATGTATGAAAAAAAAAAAGATATTTAGAAAATTTTTTATAATGCTATTTATAATATATCCTGTATTTAGTATTTTATTATTTATTTTATTTGTAATGGAATGTACTAATAATAATAATATTATTATTCGACTAGAAAATAACATCAATGAATAATTTACAGGGACCTTTTTAGACCATGAAGGGTAAATGATTATATTATTTTCAAAGAATTTCAGATATTTTTTTAGTAATTATTATTTTCTTATCCTGGTTTACAATCTTATTTAATTACTTATTTTGAGTGGATAAATTTAAAGGAAAAAGTCAACGTTAATGAAATTGATTGGTAAGGTTAAGCACTATATTTCTAAATTATATGATGAGTATTGTGTTGCATGCTCTCATATTATTCTTTGACAGCAAGGCCAGGCAACTGGTCTGATTAGGAAATTTGTTAAAATTAGAAAAACTAAGAAAATATTGATCCAAATCTACAAGAAACCAAGGGTCATAAATTCGAGGGCATTGTGGGAATGACACGGATAAAAATTCGAAATTCAAAATTCCCAAATGGTGGGGGATATACAACTAATTTTCCAATTCTATCAATTATGACTGAACATATTTTAGCGGTTCCTGTCTCAACAATTGATGTATAACAAGCTTTTGATGATTAAAAAAAAAAAAAAATCTAACCCATTTGAATACAATGTCGGAATCAGTGGATGTTCAAGCACACTGATGATCAGTTTAAACTAGCATTTCGAAAAGAATAAATGGTTCAAGAAGGTAACGAAGAGGCACGACTTCACAAATGAAAAAATAATAACAGTGAGCTAGCAATATTGATTAAGGGAAGAAGGCTCTTTTATTAAGGTATGAGAATTGTGAGTTTTTTATTCTCTAACCCTCAAAAGGATGTGTGCATTTGAGTAAGAATCAAGTTCAAGTTTTCTATTTATTTCATTATTTTTCTTTCATATATTTTATTACAATCTTAACATTAATAAATCTAATTGGTTAAAATTAATTTTTTTTATGAAAATTAGAAAATGTTATATACAATTTTAAAAAATAAAAAAAGGGTAGAACCGGTTCAATAAGAACCAGAACCATCCAATAACTGAAACTAAAACTGACTCAAAATTGGAACCAAAATCGAATTGACAATACTCGGTTCAATTCTAACGCATCTATACACTACCTAAGGCCTCGTCGTTTTTAGTGTCTGCTCTTTCTAGTTTTTTTTTTTCCAAAAAACCCTATTTTATGATTTTATTAACTCACGCCTGCAACGTGCCCTGCAGCTGTTGATTACTGAAGTTGATTTCCATTCCACTCTTCATTTTCTTCTTTTTCCATCCCTCTCCTCTTTTATTTTTCTAATAGGTTTTTTTTTTTTTTAAATATGATGGGTTGGGAAAAAAAAAAAAAGGTTAAAAATTGACAGCTTACGGACATCTCCGTCAATCTGTCATTTCCACCATCTATGCTGTATCGGTAAATCAGTCGAGAGAAAATGCTCAAAAGAAATTTAATGCCTTACATATGTCTTAAATATTTGATGAAATTCTGAAAAAGAGTTGTGTCTTTCATTTTCTGTTTTGTTTTTCATTTTTATTAATGAAGAAGTCAATTGGTGTTCCGTGCCCTCTCTAACAAGGATTTTCGTTTTTCTTTTTCTTTTTTTTTTATATTTTGATCATGGAGAGGAAAATTATGTATAAGTGAGAATTCACCTACTAATATTACAATTCGGATATGGGACAATTCGGGTAATGGCGAACATCACAATCATTCTATCGAAAATGCAACATTTCTGGATGCCCCCGCCATACGGTAACTTCCAAACTTTTGCACGTAAGGTCAACCCAAAGTGGAGGTTTTGGCAGTCGACAAACGCAAACATTATCATAGGCAACAACAAGACGCAGACATGCAGCTTCAAAACCTCAGGGTTAAGGTGAACCTAACGGGATCCAGGCCAGCCCCTCCAATCCAAAGGCCTGAGGCCCACCAATTTTAGGCTTTATGCCAGGAGATTTAGACAGAAAAGAAGAGACGATGCCTATACGTCTAAAGCTTAATAATGGGTAGATCGTTTTTACGTTTATTCTTCTTCTTTTTTTTTTTTTTTGTCAACGTATCAGAAATTGGGCTCTGTATTTTATAAAGCTGGGTGTCACTTAAATTCCCCTTTTTGAGCGAATTAACTCGATTTTCTTATATATATATAAAAAAGGAGTTTAATCAAAAAAATTCTCGACATGCAAATCATTCCTGTACGTGTGTCAAATTAGTTGACTTTGAACTTGTACATGCGGTGCAAGCAACGGCACGCTGCCATCAAAAGTCACTTCTGACTCAGTGGCCGTGAAGGAGATAGATGAGATGCACGTTAACCGTGAAAACCTCGCCTCGTGGGAGGGGTCGAGAAAGCGAGTCTACATGTACCAATTGGATCTTCCCCTTTCGGTCAACATTCCCACAGTAACAAACAAATGTTGTGCCAATTACCGGGTCACCACTTTTGATAACTTTTTTAAAATCCACGTAAGAGAGAGAGAGAGAGAAATAATCCAAATATAAGTGGTAGATTTTGAACAAAAAATTATAATATTTTTTATAAAAAAATAATTTTTACTTAAAGTATGCAAGGATTCTTATTTGTTGCGAAGCATGCGTACAGAGTCTCACAAACGTGAGTCATTCAATCGATTATTTGGATGGTATCTACGGGTAATCAAACAATGAATTTAAGCGTTTTTATGTACTTTATATATGCACGCGTTGGCTTAAAAGCTTGGCAGTGTGTGCAATTTTATGTCTAGGTTCCAAACAGCAAGGATGACTAGTGATATTTGTTAAGCTTTGCCCAGACTTACTTCACTGACTTCTCCCGTTGCGTTGTCTCGTGAAGAGAACGACGATATTATTACTGGGAAAACAATTCATTGTGTTATATAGAATATAAAATGGAATGGCTAACAAATCAAATCGTGTACACAATGTTGACTTTTAATTCAGATTATGACATTATTAAAATTATAATAAAAATTAATTTAATTTAATTTTATTATTTAAATAAATTTAAGTACCTGTTATTATATTAAAATATAAAATTTATATTGTTATATATATATATATTTATTTATTTTAGTGTGTGATGTTTTATTAAATTAATAAAATATAGAGTTATTATATAATTATTTAATACACAATTCATGATATATTAATTATTTTTTATATATTAACTTACTATTTTGTTACAATCATAATTATAACGCACGAGACTTAGTCTTATATTAAAAATATGAAAATTCAATACAAAATTTATTAAAAAAATGAAAATTGAATACAAAAAAATCTATATCAACTTGAAGCCTTTCACGCTAATGGTAAGTTTTTGAGGCCGGAAGAAAGGGATGATGAATACTTGAATTTTAAGAGAAGCAGTGCGAGGTTGAGCGTGAAGGAATAGCATAGGGGGGGGCCTCTGGATGCGGTTCGAAGGGATTCTCTTCATCAAAAGATCAAAAAGCCAAAGTCCAGTCCTTCTCAGCCTCACTGTGCGGCGTGTACTCTGCGTCTCCCAGCCAGCGACCACTTTTTCTCTCCTCTCAGCTTTTACTTATTAATTACACATTTACACCGTTCACCCACCCACCACCATTTGTCCACCTACTTTCCCTTTTCCTTTATTGCTTGGTTTTCCCGCCCTCTCTTTAATTATCTGGGCGACTGTCTGCCCCAACCGGCTGGACCACCTCCCAAAGTCTCAAACTTTAATTGCCATAGCTTCCATATTTCCCCCCCCCCCAACACTTATCATGTCTTTCGTCGTCAGGTGGAGTCGCGGTGGCTTCTAATTCCCTTGTTTAACTCAACTGGGTTTTGTGTCAAGACAAGGGAATAAAAAAAAAAAAAAAGTAGTCAAACTAAATTTCATTTTTAAGAATAATATATTTGAATAATAAAAGCACACTCAAAAGATATTTTCGAATAAAAAATAATCATTTATATGAGAGATAAATTGGAAAGTAATTCTGTGAATTAAAATTATAGAATAAAATATGAAAACTTAAAAAGAACTTGAAGCTTAGTTCAAGCTTATTGCAGTTTGATGAACAAAAAAAAAAAAAAACTAAATTGATGGAGTGGAGGGTCTTTTTAATCCGAAAGATATAAGCTGTCAGAAACTTCAATCGAATAGTCTTCGTTACACTTAAAAAGAATGGCATGTAGTCCACGTTTGCGACCACACTGAATTTGTAGTTTCTTAGACTAAGACGGATTGCACAGTTACACAATTGACATCGATCATCCCCTTATTCGGGGCGAGGGGAGGAGGAGGAGGAGGGGTTAATTAGGGTAAACCCAATCGTTGGCTCCCACTTGTTCGGTCCACGTCAGAAAGCTTATGAGGGAAAGGACCACGTGTACACCACATAGGAAACACAGACGGACCCCCCACCTGTACAATACACGAAGCCACGTTCATAGAAGGCCACCACAATTTAATCTGTTGAAAGCCAAAAAATGAAAATAGAAAATTTTCGAGAATCTAATAATAAATAGCCCCATAACCAACCAACCACCCTAGTCAGTCCATTTTTCACTTTCCCGTTAATGAAAAACGCACGCTTTATTGGTTATTACGCCTCTGTCCCTTACTGACTCTACCTCTCTCTCTCTCTCTCTCTCTCTGTTCTTCCAATTTTGCCCCTTCTTTCTTTTGAATTTTACCTTAAAAAGCATTTATTTTACTTTACAGTTTAACGCTACAGCTTCAAACAGCTCAAACAGCACTTCCACCAAAAGCGAGCCACCGTCTCTCTGTCTCTGTCTCCCTTTCTCCCTCTCTCTCCCTCTCTCTCTCTCTCTCTCTCTATTACATTATTCATCGGTGCCGGTGACCTGGCCTGCGTGTCTTACAGGAACTTGAACTCTTACGTTTGTTTATTTTTGAAGTAAAGCATCCATCGTTTACTTTTTTGGCTCTCGCTTCTCTTTCCTCTTTGTCTTTTGTCTTGTGGGTTTTCACTTTCCCGAGCTTGGAGTTTCCATGGAGCGGTTGTGTTGATTTTTAAGGCACCGTAGAAGACATATGCATTTATGTGACAAATGCGAGCAATGTTGAAGGCAGAGAAGCTGCTGAGCTTACCAGCAGCATTGTTTGCGGTTGTGTTAGTGCTGCTACTTTGGCCGCCGTGTGCGAGATCTCTAAACCCATCCTTGAACGACGACGTATTGGGCCTGATCGTGTTCAAAGCCGACCTCCAAGATCCGAGCGGAAAGCTCTCGTCTTGGAATGAAGACGACGACACTCCCTGCAACTGGGTCGGAGTCCAATGCAACCCCAGAACCAACCGGGTCTCCGAGCTTGCACTCGACGGGTTTTCTCTCTCGGGTCGGATCGGCCGCGTTCTCTTGCGGCTCCAATTCCTCTACAAGCTCTCTCTATCCAGAAACAACTTGACCGGTGCCATTAGCCCCGATCTTGCTCGCCTTCAGAACCTCAGAACCATTGATCTGAGTGAAAATGGTCTCTCTGGCCAAATCCCAGATGACTTCTTTAAGCAATGTCGGTCTCTGCGAGCCATATCTTTGGCTAAAAACCACTTCTCAGGCAAGATTCCTACTTCCTTGGGTCTATGCGCTACTCTTGTTTCCATAAACTTTAGTTCCAATCAGTTTTCGGGATCGTTGCCTGCTGGGATTTGGACTTTGAATGCACTAAGGTCGCTTGACTTGTCTGAAAACTTGTTGGAGGGCCAGATTCCCAAAGGGATCGAAGCGTTAAACAATTTGCGCGCTATTAACTTAAGTAAAAATCGTTTCACTGGGGAGATTCCACAATGGATTGGAAGCTGTTTGTTACTGAGGTCTATTGACTTGAGCAAGAATTCGCTGTCTGGGCACCTTCCAGAGACAATGCAGAAGCTTAGCTTGTGCGATACTCTAAGTTTGGCCAATAACTTGTTAACTGGCGCGATTCCGAGCTGGATTGGACAAATGAAACGCCTTGAGACTTTGGATCTTTCTGGGAATCGATTTTCCGGCCAGGTCCCTTACTCCATTGGGAATCTTCAGTCATTAAAGGTGTTAAATTTGTCTGCAAATGGTTTAAATGGGGGCTTGCCGGACTCCATGACAAACTGTCGCAACCTTCTGGCTTTGGATTTTAGACATAACTCTTTAAGTGGGGACATTCCCGAGTGGATTTTTGGCTCAGGTGTAGAGAAAGTCTTGCATCTGCGGGAAAATAAGCTCAGCGGGAGTTTCAATTCAGTTGCTACGCTGCAACTCCTGGATTTATCTGACAATGAACTCTCTGGTCAAATTTGGTCTTCTACCGGGATTTTGGGCAACTTGCAGTTCCTAAACCTATCTAGAAACTTTCTTTTGGGACCTATTCCGGCTACCATTGGAGAGTTAAAAAAACTGGGTGTTCTTGATATCAGTTGGAATAAACTAAACGGGAGCATTCCGCCTGAACTTGGAGCAGCTTATTCTTTGAATGAACTGAGACTGGAGAACAACTTATTGTCAGGGCAGATTCCTAGCTCCATTGAGAAGTGTTCTTCATTAACAACTCTGTAAGCCCTCTGTGCTTCGTCACTTTCATTTGGTTGTTTCCCTTTTCTCCCCCTGTTTTCTTAAATCCTGAAATCCTAAAAGCTCATCAAAAACAGCAGTTGCTGAACTACTTGTACCATCTCCCTGGCAGGGAATGACCACACCTTCATTGACAACCTAAAGTCTTTCTTTTGAGATGTTTATCAGATAGGTTGATGCAGCAGCATTGAATCTTAAAGAAACAACAAAGTAGTAGACCTCACTGCACGGCATACTTTTGTGCCTTTGTTGCCAAATTGGTTGTTGCAGGAGTGTGACATTTAAACTGACTGCAGCTACATCGTGTCTGGATTTAGGAACAGGCTTTTTGATTCTTCTTCAACATTTGTCTCTCATATGGTGAAATTTCTGTGTGTTCAGAAAAGAATAGCATATCTTCACCATTCTAACTCTTTTTTTTCTTTGTTTGTTTGTAACATGAAGCATTCTATCTCACAACAACTTGTCGGGATCAATTCCTGCAGTGTTAGGAAATCTTACAAGCCTACAAGATGTGGACTTGTCTTTTAACAGCCTCAATGGCAGCTTGCCCAAGCAGTTGGGCAATCTTCCCAATCTCTTATCCTTCAACATCTCGCATAACCATTTGCAAGGTGAACTACCTGCTGGAGGTTTCTTTAACACTATATCACCTTCCTCTCTCACTGGCAATCCATCCCTTTGTGGTGCTCCAGTCAACAAGTCTTGCCCTGCAGTTCTTCCCAAACCCATTGTTCTTAATCCAAACGCTTCTTCCAGCTCCACATATGGCTCGGTTCCACAAAATCTAGGTCACAAAAGAATTATCCTGAGCATATCTGCTCTCATCGCCATTGGTGCTGCTGCTTTCATCGTTGTTGGTGTCATTGCCATAACTGTTCTTAATCTTCGTGTTCGATCATCAACATCTCGGTCTGCTGCAGCTCTCACACTATCTGCGGGTGATGATTTCAGTCATTCACCCACTACAGATGCCAACTCTGGCAAACTTGTGATGTTCTCATGTGATCCGGACTTTAGCACAGGAGCACATGCTCTGCTCAACAAGGACTGTGAACTTGGGCGTGGTGGGTTTGGAGCAGTATACCGCACTGTCCTTCGGGATGGGCATCCAGTTGCAATCAAGAAGCTCACTGTTTCAAGTCTTGTCAAGTCTCAAGAAGATTTTGAAAGGGAGGTAAAGAAGTTGGGAAAAGTAAGGCACCCAAATCTTGTTGCACTTGAAGGATATTACTGGACTCCATCCTTACAACTCCTCATATATGAGTTTGTCTCTGGTGGGAGTTTGTGTAAACATCTCCATGAAGGATCTGGTGGGCATATTTTGTCATGGAATCAGAGGTTCAATATCATTCTTGGAACAGCGAAGAGCCTGGCCCATTTGCACAAATCAGATATTGTCCACTACAACATAAAATCAAGTAATGTCCTCATTGACAGTTCCGGCGAACCAAAAGTTGGAGATTTTGGCCTTGCAAGGCTGTTGCCAATGTTAGATCGCTATGTCTTAAGCAGCAAGATTCAGAGTGCACTAGGGTACATGGCACCCGAGTTTGCCTGCAGAACGGTAAAGATAACTGAGAAATGTGACGTGTATGGATTTGGGGTTTTAGTTTTGGAGGTCGTGACAGGCAAGAGGCCTGTTGAGTACATGGAAGATGATGTGGTGGTGCTGTGTGACATGACAAGAGGAGCACTAGAGGAAGGCAGAGTGGAAGAATGTGTTGACGGAAGGCTCCAAAGTAACTTCCCTCGTGAGGAGGCGGTTCCTTTAATGAAGTTGGGCTTGATTTGCACGTCACAAGTACCATCAAACCGTCCAGACATGGGAGAGGTTGTGAACATATTGGAGCTGATCCGGTGCCCTTCAGAAGGCCAAGAGTAGCCGGGGCGAATACGAAAAATGTACTCAAGTATTGAAGGGAAGGAATTCCCCCAAGTGATCCATCCAGGGAATCGGAATCCGGCTTGATCAAATTATAAAAGGAAAAAAAAAAAGGAAAATTGGATTATTTTGCCCTCAGTTCTCATGCATCCATTCAGTTTTAAGTTTATTTAGCTCTTCTCGGTGTTGTTATTCTAGGTTACCGGATTCCTTTTCACTGGGTTCAGTTTGGGACGGTATTGTTGCTTATGCTTAGTTAACACTGATTCCTACTAATCCATTTCGATTCTGGTTTTGGGTTCAAGGCTGCTCTCTCTCTCTCTCTTTCTCTCTCTCTCTTTTTAATTTCTCCGTGTATTTGTGTTGTTATGGACTGATGGAAGCATTGATTCCTTTGCACTTCATGTCCAGAAGTTTTTGATAAATAATTATGGCCCACTAACATGCTTTCTTTAAAAAAATCAAAGAGTTGCCTAAACTCAAATGTCAAGACAATAAATAAATTGCGGGTGCTCGCACAATTCAGTTAGTGAGCGCTGGAAAACAAAACAAAAAGGTGAAAAGAAACTCGAATTTGGAATTTTGTGGAATGCAATCGAGGCATTTTCGGTGCTTGGTTCAGTTAGTAAACCAAGTTAATCGACTCCCAAAATGTTCTAATTATGTAAAATTCTATTAGAGCATAAAATAATGTAACTTTATGGAAAAAAAGAAAGATCTAGTGTTATTATTAATTTAAGTTAAATGTGATATTTATTTTATGCCCAGTATTAATTTTTTAAACTAATTTAAAAGAGATCGCATGAAAGATGAATGTTATTATATAAGATAGGATAATGATTTACTTTTTCTTATTGGATATGCACGACTGATGGCATTGAAAAAATAAAAGAATATATATAATTGATTTTTCAAGAAACTGTGAATGATGTAAAAGTTTGAATTCAACGAGTTAATAGATTGTAAAAAAGGATTCACTATCACAGATTCGATTCTCCTTAATCCTATTCAATTGGTTAATCGGTTACTTTAATAACGCCACCTAACATAAACCTAGTCTCTAAACATAATAATATTATACCTATCTTGGGTACAACAATCATAATTTTTGTTTAGCTACGACACTAATTTAAAACAGAAACAGTGGATGCGTTAAAATATATGTTCTTGTAAGTCAAGAAGCGAGTTGATGGTCTGAGGACTCCCGAGATGCTCCGCACCCACTCTGAAGCAGATAAATCTTGTGGCTCAATTTAATTATGCACCGAGGCACCGGAAAGGACATGGGGAAAAGGGAAAGGTGGCATTCGCACGAGAAAGAAAGAATGCGCCGATTGCCTAAAAGATAGAAGGTTGTTATATCTATGGGTGTAAAGAAATGGTTTATTAATATTTTTTTATATTTATTTAAAAATTAATTAAATTGAGAATTTCATTATAAAAACAGAGATAAATTTTATATATTTTCTCAAAATTAAAACTTTGAAATTTTCAAAAGAAATCTTTGAATTTTTTTTTTAACTATTAAGGGTTTTTATTTTTCACGCGCATGCCGTCGGGATCGCGGGATTCTTTATTGAAATTTTTGGATTTTAGTACCCATGTCATGTTGTTGGGTGTCTAATAATCAACTTCCTTTGAATGCATTCGTTGTTTATTTATTTTTAGCTTGTCTTCCAATGTCCCTGTTTCCAACCGGACTCGAAGGCTGATCACAATTTGACACAGCTAATCCCACATGGTTGATGGGTTCGCCTCGGTCCCTCCTCCATCTCTCCTTCCAAGTCATCACTAACAAGTTACTTCCTGTTCTTCAACTGCCTTCGGTTCTAAATAAAATAATGATGATAACTTGCCCTTTCTTCTGATTCCAAAGAGATTAGGAGTCACGCTTTAGGAATATAAAATTTTAAATTTCGGTATCCATGTGCTAGGGCTAGTAGGATTTGAGTTATCCCTGCTGCCAAGTGCAGTAAGCCACACAAAAGTGTTGGCCGCTGGCTGCACGGAGAGAGAGAGAAGCTTTTAAATTAAATTTATAGTTGGCATAGCATTGTAATCGTCAACTAGCACATGGGGTCCTTGATAATCCTGTTTTTTTAAGGTCCAAGAGGATGGAATATCATACTCCCCCACGTCACTTTAAGCAACTGTGAAAGTAACAGAGAGGGCCGAACCAAATTATAAAAATTACAACCCAATTAAAAAAAAAATCGGTTTCGGGAGAAAAATAAAATACTTTTTATCATAATTCTACAGAAGGGGGGGGGGAAAGAAAAAAGAGCAAAAGAAGCATGGCTCTAGGTCCGTATAGAAAGTGTTTGTAGAAGAGAGAAACAAGCGGGTAAAAATTGAGACAGTTTGGTAAATGAATAAGTAAATAAAAATTAATGGAACCCAATGAAAATTTTTTTATAATTTTCTCATTTACTCTTTACAATTGTTCTGCTAATTTTTTTCATCTATTTATTTATTTATTTATTTTGTGACACAATGACATGAGAAAACAAACCCAACAGTGTGTTAGTGAATAGCTTGAGAGTCGAAGAAGGACGAAGCAGGCCCACAAAAAATGCAGTGACTATAAGCCCATGTGATTCCCCCCCCCCTTTTTTTTAATTGTAAAAGGCCCAAGTCGATTATAAACAGAAGCGGAAAAAAAAAGAAGGCCCAGATGGAACGAGGCCCGTCCTCTTTTCTCCGTACAAACCACAAACTACAAACTAGTTAGATTTTTGTATAAAAGGAAAACAAAGATAATATGGGAACATTACTTATTACCATTATTTCAAATTGGGTACGATTTATCATTAGTTATAATTTCAAAAATTTTTAAATGTCAACCAAATTAATATAAGAATAAAATTAATCAAATATTATTTAACAGTTATGAATTAATTTAATTCATTTAACAATTTAAACTATATTTATTAAAATAAAATAAAATTGTAAAAATATAGATAGTATAAAAAATTATATAAAACTACATTCAAATACAAATGGAAATAAATTAAAGTTCTAAATTTAATAAAAATAATTAAAATTTTTCAAGTAATTTATGCTTTAATAAAGTATAATTTTTAATCTTAATATTATAGAAATAGTTTGTTTGATTTTAGTTATTTTTAAATTTCTAAAACTATAACCAAACTATTAAGTACAATTGGTTTAAATTACAACAAATAATAATAATAATAATATGTTTTTTTTTTTTTTTTTGCGATAGTTTCAACGATTTAAATCTAAATTTGGTTGATTTGGTTAAATTGAACTGATTGAATGATTTTATGTACGCCGCTAGCCCGGAAATGAAATCCAGCCGTTGTTCTTATTTGAATTTGAAACCCAAAGACTTTTCTCCGCCCACGCTGAACTCAAGTCGGACAGACAGACACCGTTAATATATTGTGAGTGTAAAAACATGAAAGATGCGAGTGAGCGCGCTCCTTTGCAGATTCAAACGAAAACACATTTGAATTTGATTATATAACATTTTCAGCACCCCCTCCCCCCCCCCTTCCTCTTCCTCTCTCTCTCTCTTTTCCCTTTTTAGCTTCCTATTCAGATCACCTCAACGTTTAGAAAAGCATCTAATCGGCAATTGCAATTCCTCTTCGGAAAACCCTAACCCTCCCATCCTTCCAATATAATCCTTTTCTTGCTCCGAGATTTGTCAATCATTCTTCGTTTCGTTTCGTTTCGTTCATTCAATTCATTGTTCTTCTTAGGCTTTCCAGTCCGAAGTATTGAAATTAAAATCAGGCTTTTCGGAAACGAGAGATGGAGGATCAACCTCAACCTGAGCCTGAACCTCGAGGCAACAAATTTAGTTCCGACGCCAAGGTCAGTTTCTCTTCTTCTTCTCTAATCGTTCGTCTTTCGTATATTTCTCTTCTAACTGAAATTCAGATTAAAAAGGTTTCGTGATTTTTCCTTCTTTGTTTTGCCTTTTAAGTTCCTTGGTGAGAAGAGAAGCAGCGGTGAACTGGACGAGGAACAACTACTTGCACACAGGCGGGTTAAAAAGCGAGATCTCGGTTCCATGCCGGGATGCCAAGGTTATATTTTCCCATTTTCTATTTTCTTTCCCTTTCCTTTCTTGTTAGTAATGAACGGGTTTTCTTTTTTTTTTTTTCCTCTCTATTATCATTATTATTATTATTATTATTATTATTATTATTATATATATTTATTTATTTATTTATTTGAATGGAAGATATATGTCTATCAATTTTCCTGGGGCAACTAGGTAATCAGTGCAGGCCGAATATGGAGTTAGAGAAATTGAAGTGTAGGATTCACTGCTTTTGACTTGCATAAGTTATGCCTGGTTTCCACCTTTTAATTGGACAAATTTCGTCGCTCACACTCATTTTTTGGACATTTTATAACACTTATGGCCACAGTTCATCGCTAACTTAATCTTTGCTCGATAAAATTCACAGCGAAGTAAATGTAGCTCCGATTCGAGACAAGCTGAGGGAATCGTGTTTGCATTGGTTGGGACATGTCCAATATAGGCATGAAATTGCATCAATTAAGAAGGGATAAAATCTAGGTGGATGATGAAAAAATTAGGGAGAGAGTGACTTAAATTGACTGCAGAAATTTTGATTTAAAAGAATCGAGAAAATTATTATACTGCACATAAGACTTAGTTCATAACAGGACAAAATGGCATGAAAAGATTCTTGTAATAGAATCTAATTAAATTTTGAGAGCAAGGGCTTTATTATCATTGTTTTGGTATAATTATAATTGGAAATTGTTTTCACTCCTCAACTCGTTCATCTTTTATTACTTAAATTGCAGCAGAGGCCAACATCCATCACCCCAAAAATAAAGAAGCAAATGATCAATTTGGTTCTGGTGAGACGTCCCAAGTCACAGATGTGCTTGGAACCTTAGGTTTGGGTTTTTCTCAAGAACAAAGAAGTGGAACAACGACCCTTTCAACAGAAGACAATACTGCTCCTGGATCCCTGGATCTCGATGGTGAAGCTTTCATTCCTGATAAGTTGCCAAGCACTGGTACCTCAGAATGTGCAGATAATTGTAAAAAGATCTTCATTCCAAAGAAGCACGATTGTGAACACACTAAAAAATGTTTAACATCGGGATGCATTGTCTTGGATCTCAATGCAGAGGATACTTCTAGCTCTGTGAACCAGGACCAGTTAGATCCTTTTAAAAAACATGATCAGCTGAAGTCAAGTGATATTTCTGAGTGTGGAAGCACTACTGGTCCACTGGAAAATAAAGATTCATTAAGGATTTGGAAGGAGATGAAGCAAAATGGCTTTCTTTCATCTTCTCGTGGAGGCATCTCATTGCAAAGTAGTTTCATGTCATCTTCTCGTGGAGGGATACCGGTGCCAAAGCAACGTTGCAGAAAAACCAATAGCGATGTTCTCAAGAGAAAAATGGAGCTTGCAAAGAGAGAGCAGGTGGATAGGTTCACAAAAATCGCTGCTCCGAGCGGACTGCTAAATGGATTGAACCCTGGGATTATAAACCATGTGAGAAATAAGAAACAGGTACATTCCATAATAGAGGCTCTGGTAAGGTCAGAGAAACTTGAAAGTAGTTGTGTTGAAAGCAAACAAGCAAGCCATGCAAAATGTGAAATTAAAGAGACCGGCGATGTGAGTGGTTCAGGATTTCATCCAGTCAGTTCTTCTCATGCAAATTTGAGTTCACTTGCTACGTGTGTGAGCAAGCAGACAGGAGGTTTTATGTCGATTATAGATGGTAATTACAGTATGGTAGATAGGATGCACAGTAGAAGCTTCATCTCCAACTCTACTGCTGTCAGCCAGGATGATACATTGACGCTGAAGTTATCATCAACTAAGGCGTTGGAGGAGTCTAGCAGTTTTTCTAAAGAGGAATCGGCAAACATGACCAATTTTTCTTCTCTGTCTATAAGGGGTGTGTACCATAAGAACATAACCCAGTCTTCAATCACAGTTTTTCAATTTTGCAAATCACAGTAAAATGACCCAATTTTGCAAACATGAATCAGTTTGTCTGTAGGGTGTTTCTCAGTCTATAATGTGTGTACCAATGTTCAATTTTTCTTCAATTGACAAGATATGTGTGCCCTACTTGGCGCATTGCATTTCTATTATGAAACAATCAGAAAGTTGAAAAAGAGTAAACTTATATAATCTGATTTTCATAATTTCAGCGGCCACTG
Source organism: Bruguiera parviflora (assembly GCA_019804595.1). Classification (NCBI taxonomy): domain Eukaryota; kingdom Viridiplantae; phylum Streptophyta; class Magnoliopsida; order Malpighiales; family Rhizophoraceae; genus Bruguiera; species Bruguiera parviflora. The sequence goes on along the minus strand of CM034054.1, from coordinate 1,654,553 downwards.
TTGCTTCTCAATGGTTGGAACTTCTTCATCAAGACATTAAGGGTCGCCTGTCAGGTATGTCTATATTATCTGAATTGTTATGATCATTATGACATTTGTTGTTGATGCTTTACCATTCCTCAAACCCTAAACCTCCTTGATAGAGGTCAATTGAGTCAGTAGGCATCAAGCCAACCAGGATGGAGGCTTTATCTGAACTGTTACTGAAGGTTTATGGTCAATTACTTATCAATCAAACAAAATTTGTTCTATTCCTGCAGCACTGAGGCGTAGTAAAAAGAGAGTTCGAGCTGTAATTACTACAGAGTTACCTTTTCTAGTGTTCAAAGAGTTCTCCAATCAAGAAAACGATTCTATTGTTATGACAAATTCCTCAGATGGATTGTCCTGTAATACAAATGCTGCCACGCACCAGACAAAATGGAGCAATTTGTTTAATCAAATGGATAAAGCATTGATTGAAGAAGAGAAACAACTTGTAAGTATGATAGGACAGACTTTTCTGATCCATTTATGGCTTTAGAGATGCCATTGTATTTGTTTTTCAGAAGATGCAATCTAGCCTTGCTCTTTTTCAAGAGGCTGAAGAACTGCAAGTTGGTTAAGTGATTGTTTTCCCATTTTTATTTGTTTGGTCTGCTCAAACCTTAACTTATCTGTTTTAATTTTAGGAGAGTTGGTTGAATCAAGTAAAAGAAATGCAGCTGCACTGTGATCAGGGGCTGCAACATTCCCATTGGAATGCAATTTTTGGCGATCGACAGCAGGGAAGATCAGAAATTTATGCTGGGTATAACCACTGTTTCTTTTATATGATCTTCGGTCTTGTTAGATTGCCCGTTGTTTTAGTTTGAAACATGGAGACCGTGTTTCCAGACTCAAAAATGCAGTCATCTTGTGTACTCAGGTGATGCAAGCAATTTAAGCATGGTAAAGAATGGAATCCTGTCTGAACTTCACTGGGTATGATAGATAAGTTTCTTAGTTTCTCTTAGGAAGAAATTGTAGCAAACATCGGTTTGTCGACAATTTGACGTACTGCCAATAATATACATCTTTCAATTGTTTTAGTGAAGAAACTTCAATTCTCTGAAAATCTCACTAGACTAAATGTTGTACTGTATTTTGGGAGGGTGAGAATGCTGTAAACTTGAAGTTTCACAATAGATTTCTCCTATTTGTTTGAGTGACCTGTCGTTGTTTCTGCTTGCATATAGATGCAGGATTGAGGCCTACGATTGATTCTTTAAGATTTTGACATGATAAAACCAACTTTACTTTCCCTCCATCTTAAGATTATTTACCGGTTCTATGTTGACTTAACTATCTGTAGATCTTAGTGGTTGATGCACATTATAATTAGCTTTCCAGCATCTGGTGTTGCTTCCTGGCATTATCATGGCATAAAGGTCACATTCACATATTATTCAAATAGTTTGAAATTATCTTTATTTCTTTGCAGGTCTGGAAAAGCAGATAGCCGGGAGAGGGAATTGGCTGTTAGGGCTGCTGCAGCTTCCATCTATTCAACATGCAATTTTCTGATGTCAAAGGATAATGTATCTTGTTTCTGATCCTACTCCCTTAACCTCATTGAAACTTCCAACCTCATTGAAACTTCTATGTGTGTTTAGGCTTACATTGACGGGGTAACCTAACATAACAAAGTTGTAGGGCTAAAAGTCGAGCTCTTTTTACTTTTCTTTTCTATTTTTTTCCTAATACTAATGTTACTTGTCAGCTTTAATATTGTTGTACAATCCCCCATTATTTGCATAAAATATGCCACTGAGAGATTAAGTTATTATCTGGCTCTTTGATATGTTTTTCTCGGTGGAAATATTAGATTTTTGAACATATATTTTTACTGCCTTGTTTCTTTATTTTCTGTTTCCTTGCTTGTCCTCTCCATCTCTAAATCTTTTGCAATTGTGCCTAAGTTGCCAAATGATCTAGTGCACGAGATTATTTTCTAGAAAAGAGAGCTGTCTTTAATGGGATACGGTCAGAAATTACCCCAGCTACGAAGGACTTAAAATAGCACAGAAGTGGCAGAGTGCGCATGCATAGTTTGCTGTGATGCGAGAGAATCAACGTCTGTGGTCAGCCGGTCATTTTTTCCTTTTGGTAAAAAATATTAAGGTGATTGCTTCTACAGCACAAAGAATCCATGAGTCGGGATCATTTGGCATTACCATAAACCACAGAATAGGGAAATCGTGTTGTTCACTTGTTTGATAACACCCGCCTGCACCATGTCCCAACACCAGAGCCCGAAGATCTCCCTGAGCTATAGTTATAATTTTCGAAGAACCAAGAACAGGGTCAAGGATAAATGTGACGATAATAGCGAGAGATACGAACACCCTACCTATACTAGTGTGGTGCATCCCTTGTACCGAATCGTCCTGATTTTAATCTAAAGTAAAGCAAGCTAATCAACTGAAAAGTGTCAAAGACAATAAGGTATTACCACTAGCCCACCTTGCACACGACTTCTTGAATTGCAGCAACGCAGCCAATATTGCTATCTCCTAGTGAACATTGTAGCACAAGCAGTCTGGTGAGAAACAAGAGAGGAATGGAGGTGAAGGTCAAAATTTGCACCCAGGGTTGTCAGCTGATAGACAAATGAAGAGGACTAGCATGTCCGTATGAACCAGAGCATTTGTTCAGTAAGTGAGAAACCCGCCAGAAGATTGCCACTCTCTCTCTCTCTCTCTCTCTCTCCATGCTGGCTGAGGGAAATGGAAAACAGCACAACATAAAGTGACAATTGCTAATCTATTGCGTATTGTGAACAATAATATGTGCACACAACTGTTCACATCATCCCAAACCTGATTCTAGAATACTCAAAATAGCGTACAGGGTTTCTACACTTTACAAGGCATTAATATCGTATGGCTGCCTCTATTCAAAGAAAAAAAAAAATGAAGCTGCAATCGATAGCATAAGCAATGTCTACGTGCTTGTTTTCTTTTTTTCCTATGATAATCACAATGTCACACATAGACGAGAAATATCACTGCCTCATTTTCCACGTGTAGGACTAAAGCCAATTTGGGGCCATCTTGGCATTGCATTTGAGGTTGGATCATCTGAAACCTTTGCTAGAGAACGATACTGCAGTTTTACACTCTCTGCATTGTCGAGGGTCTTGACAACATACCTGCAAGTGATTTATGTATTAAACACAAAGCTTTGGAAAATTTTGTATCATATTATTCCAGCATGACCTAGAGGTCTCATGTTAAAGTTATGGAAACAATCTTTTTGTAAAAAACAAGATAACACTATGATACTTATGGCCCTTTCCCAGGCCCCACAATGTGGGGGACTCATACACTAGGACCCTTTTTTCATATTACCAAGCAGAAAACCAGAAGACTAGTAAAAAAGTCATAATTCTAATGAACAAGGATTCGCACATCATAACCACCAAGCTTTAACTATTAGTAATATCCTTAGTAATAATTTCCTTATCAGATCATGTTAAAGTCCAGATTATTATATATACTATCCAGATATTGAATGACACCCATTCATCATTCAAGTTTTCATAGATATAAAAGATAAATGCACTGATAACTAGAGAGGCAATTCGAATCAAAGCAGAATTGGCCTCCAAAGGTGTATCAAACTGCAAAATATGCTCCCATGAAAGGTAAATAGCAATAAAGCAACTAACCATCCATTTAAGCATTGTGTTGTTACAACAGCTTCACGTCCAACAAATCGTGTAGGTGTCCTCTTGTTCCCCTGAATCAATTTCCTCACCTATCGTTAGCTCAAATAATAAACAAATGATGGTTATGAGCAAATCTTGGGAGCTTTAGTAGAAACCTTTATTATAACCCGATCTGTCACAGCAAATGGAAACTGCACACCTCTACCCCTTGGCAGATCCATGACAGTTGAATCACCATAACTAGCCTTATCCTACATGAATAAGGGAACCATCAGCCGTTAGCATCTTGCCACAATATTGTAGGCCCACTTGTGGGTATCATAGTGATATGTTCTAAACAGACAGTGTGAGAAGTCACATAATGGGCATGGATCCAGTCAAGCAACGGAGAACAGTGTGAAGTGTGGTAGATTTGAAGCAGTTGATTTGGAAAGAAGACTAGCAGATAGCATTAGGAAAAAACTTTTGACAGCTATTAAGTTAAAGGGATTGAACTTCAAAAGAACAGCACTAAAATCCAAATGGAGGAAAATCAGCTAGCACCATTAAGGACCCCATGATAATGGTCACATAAATTGGCAACTCAATTTTGTTTCCTTAACTGTTGCCATGTTGCTTTTTAAGCTCTTTAAGCAAATTGTTATTTTGAAAAAAATCCAAGCAACAAAGAAGACAAACCACCTGCTCAAACTTATCTCTCCTTCTTTTGGGTGAGCGATGAGATTGTAACTCCTCTTCCCGCCGAAATGCCTGCACAGCAGCTCGGAGAGCTGTACAAATACAATCAGAATCAAAGTAAATGACAGACAGGGACACTGACACACTAATATTTCATAGGCATCTTCATCATAAATCCAAATTGCTTTCAATACATGCACTTCCTAATTCTTGCTGGCCAGTATACAAAAGCTGGTAGTTTTTGTATATTACTGTGATAAGGAATATTCTACAGTTAAGAACATATGGTACTTACAGAGATTATGAGATATTAATTCTTCCGAAATTGACTGTGAACAAGTGTAGCAAGCTTTCTGAAAACGCATTGCATAGACTTCAAATCAAAAGATATTTTACAATGGCAGTAATAATATCAGTGAATAAACAAAGCACAACTAAAGAACACATAAATACGTAATGCAGACATGTCAAGAGACAATGAAGTATGAACAAAAACACGATAGTTTGAAGAATAACATGACAATAGTCCATAATCTTCTAAAAAAGAAAGCATTCGGAAGCTTTTGTACTACAACATTCCATCAAATGTCATACCACACAAGAGTGGAAACCAGGCATTGTCCTATTAACATAAACCTCAAAAATTACTGTCGTCAATGTTACTTGTCTAACCTTTCATCCTCGTTTTTCATCTCATGCCAGAGGCACCTAAGCTAATATAAGGTTCTGTCACCATGAACAACGTATTATACCTAGTCCAATAGTATGAATCTCCAGAAATGGAAAAATGACTTTGACTGTAAACTCACCAATCGAAGTACATGCTGGATTCCACCACTTCCAAATGAATGCCCGCATGGTAATATCATTGCATCATCCATTAGGGCTCCGCTGAATCCAAAGGCTAACATAAATGCAAAGCACCAACAAAAAGAAAGAGGCACAAAATACTACCAAACAACAGATTCACTAGACCATCACTAGGAGGCATCTTTGATGCAAAGTTATCTTGAGAAAAACTATCATTCATAAATTCAAAACTTAAGAAATCATTCGTGCAATTACCAGTAAAGATTTGGTTGTTTGCAAAATGAACAGATGGAGCACAAACTTATCAATGAAGGATAATTACACAAACTCACGTGACGGGATCAGATAGAATGGCCCTCAAAGAGTCTCCAGAATCACTTGACAAAGACGAGACCTCCTTTCTCCCACTAAATCCACAGCCATTGTCCACACCCAAATTCATATCCTTTCTCCCACCACTAGAGCCCTCCGTCCCCTGCAAGTATTGGGAGTAATACAGGTCCCCATCGGGCTCTGCTATTGTCACCAACGCATTACTCGGATTTTGCCCCACAGGAGTGCCCCCATCTTTCACCACCATCACTTCTCCACTGGAACCCACTAAAAGCAGTAAAGTTAATGGAATCGTCAGAAACTATAAAAGAAAAGATAAGCCCCAAAATTGGAAAGCCGGGAGGCTAAAATTTAACCGCCGGGCCATCCACTTACCAAACGGCGAATGGTGCTTGGCTTTTCCGTTTCCCAATTTGTCTAAATTACCACCAATGCTATTAACAGCATTATCAGTGCTACTGGGGGTGGTGTTAATGTTAGAATTACACGTGCCAGCGTCATTTTTGTTGCAACTGACGTTGTCAGTGCTGTTATTGTTAACAGCTGCAAGTGTCCCTACCCCATTGCCACCATGCCCGTCACCGCCATCCCCGTCATCCTCGTCGACATCATCTTCGTCGCCGCCGTCGTCGTCATCTTCATCTTCTTCTTCATCATCATCATCATCATCATCCCCATCGCTACTGGAGCGGTGGCCGTTACCATTCCAATTGTGGGTGCGGTGTTGTGGGTCCCCGCGGTAGATAGTATAGGGGAAGTCAGCAGGGCCCTGGTGCGAAGGGAAGAAACGACCGGCGGCGCTGGTGGGGGCGGCCGAGAAAAGCTTGTCGTCGGTGAAACCGGCGAGTTCTCGGGTTTTAGGGCCGGGATGGTCCCGGCAATTACTGAATCGCAAGGCTTGATCTTGGAAAACCAGGTGCGAATTCAGGCCATTCTGGGAAGAAACCAAGGAAATTTCCTCCGATGACATCTTCTCATACCAAGAGTATCAATAGAACTAAACCCTAATTCGGAGGATTCGGTTATGGTTATGGCTATGGCTATGGCTATGGGTTGGGGGACTCCTTCTTCGCGGCTTTGCCAATTGCTTTTGCTTTTGCTTTTGGGGAAACCGAAATGTCGACGAGGAAATTGAGAAGTGGCGCAAGTTGTGAGTCCCCATCATTTTGTATATTTGTTGATAAAAATGGGAGGTTGTTGCCACTTATAATATTATTTATCAGTCAAATTTAACTGTTATAAAATTATTATTTTTTATATATTAGTATTTTCGAGAAAAAAAAATCAATATTTTTTGTTTTATTTATCTTAATTTTAGCAGTGCTATGGAGCTTATATAAATTGCACAATCGATATAGGCATCATTAAGATTACTCATAATTCTAAATAATGAAACGATGGTCTCCCATAATATTTAAACAGTGAAAATAGGACTCAGGGGCGAGTATTAAAATAGCCAAAACGTGCCAATTGAAGAAGAAAAAATAATTTAAGAATACTTAAATAATAATAATTTAATTTAAACTTACAACCAACCAAAAAAAAAATTCCTTTTATTAAGTTATCGATAAAATTTATTTTGTGATTATTTTTCTATCGATCTGTGTTCATTACTTTTTAGGTATATTGGATTTTGGTAGAAAACATATACCATACATTGCTGAATTTCCTGTGAAAAAAAACAAAAAAACAGAGAGAGTACAAAGTAATTTTTTCCTTAAAAAATCAAGTGCACGTGTAGTAGTAGTGACCTTGTTGGGCACATGCACTAAAAACTAAATAGCCAACTTATTACTTGCGAGTTTCATATCATATGGTCAAATATCACTCCACTTTATTGGCACGAAAAAGAGTTTTGAGGAGAAAAAAAAAATAAAAAATAAAAATTAAAGAACATTATGATCCCTCTTCCGAGTTTACTTTTTTTCTTATTTTGAATTGCTTCATGCTTGTCAAATTACCGCATGGATAATCGAGACACACCGAGGTTTACTTGCCTCCAATGCTGCGATCCACCGCGTTTAGTCCTTCCTTTTTCTTTTCCCCCCTTTTCTTTTTCCTTTAAATTTCGTATTCTCGTCAAACTCTCAACATAGATACCAATATACGAAGATAAATTATTTATACAATTATTGAAGTAAGAGGTGTCTAGGAAGCAATTAGACTAAAGAGATAAGATTTCTGGTTTTGATACTCTTAAAGCTTCTTGTTTGCTTCTTTTAAATTTTGTTCTCCGCTTCTTTTTTTTTTTTTTCCGTCAAAAAAAGAAAGAAAAAAAAGGAAAAAGACATAACCGAAATTGGGAAAGACAGAGGACAAGAAAAAGCAACAAACTGCAGACAGCAGATCAGACCCATGTGCAATTACAGAATCAATTGAAAGTAAACAATCCGGGCGTATTGCAAAAGCATCAGGTATTCTATGAGTACATCTCATGAATTCAACTGAAAGTAAACATTTTACAGGATTATAAACACCCCCGGGGAGAAGGTAAAGAATAAACAACAATCGGATGAAGAGGGGGGCTATGCTGGCTAGCTGCTTTGGCACAACCAACAATTTCTGAGCTGGGATTTAGCAGTCTCCTTGAAACTCTTGACTTTGATCAAACAGAAGTGGGTGCACCACGATCCTCCCAGCCCAGAATCGGCACTTGTCGTCTTCAACAGATAGCAAACTGGCTCGCAGTCCGCTGCTCTCCCTTGCACCACAATGCCCCATTCCCTTGTATTACTAATACCAGACCTACTCGCCACGTCCTTGTCTTTCGCATCGTCGTCGTCGAGTTGCTCCACAAAGATGACGCCCTCCGGCACAGGGGTCTCCCTTCTTTGCCACTTTCTGATCACAACGGGCCAATTCTCCTCCCGGGCCTTCTCCGTCTTCAACGCAACTTCCCTCGACTTGCCATCGTTCTTGGGATACACGTGGACCAATAACGGTGCTTCCCGTAAGTTCTTGACGATCTCCGCCACCGAACCTTTCATCCACTCGTCCAGCTTCTCGTAAACAACCGCCTTTTCGTTGTTGTTGCGGTACGCTGATGAATCCAACCTCGTCGGCAATGCACCGACGACCGCCTCCGTTGACATCGTCGCCGACATTCTAATCTTATTAATCCTCTCAGTCTTCTTGCCGGTTGGGACGATCGCCGCCGCGACGGTACACGGCCTCACGTGACAATTCTGATCTTGCACCGACACCGGCCGACCGAGCAGAAAACGGTTTCCTCCGCAACGAATGCCCACCGACGCCATCTAAACGAAGCCCAGATGGCGGCTCTCTCGCTTTCTTCTTAGTGACCAGTGAAACCGATGATGGCTGGCGGAGGAGAAGCGCTCACCGCCGATCCGATCCGATTGGAGTCTGAGTTTTTTTTTTTTTTAGGTATTTATAATGGTTTAGAATTACAGGGACGATACACAGCCCTCGGGGAGGAAGGATAAAGGAAGGAGACAGAGTTGCTTTAGAGGTCTCCGACGACACGTAGGAATATTTCATGGTCCAACATGGCCGCGACTCACGCGGTAATTTAGAGCTTGCGCGAAGTAGATATTCACGTGCATCACACGCGATAATCAACGAATCGATCCCAGCCATTCATCGTGGTCGCCGACTAGTCCATCGTGGAGAACGTGCCGGTTTTGCATCGAACGCACTCGCCCACGTGGTGACACCATTTCGTCTCGCGCCATGCCAAGGCGAAACACGCGCCGGCGTGCTGCTCTTCGCCTACGTCAGCAGGCTTTTTTCAAAATAATTCCACTTCGGCAGTGCTTACGTGGCGACCACGTCCCATCATCGAGGAAATTTCATTCTTCTTCTTCTTCTTCGCCCTTTTTTTTTTTTTTTTTTTTGGCTTGCTTCATTTATTATTTATTATTTTGTCCCTTCTTTGCCTCTTTCCTTCTTCGTCTCGACGGCCGGGTTTGCTAGTTTTCCGGTTTCTCCTTTCTCATTACCTTCAGTTTCTAGGCATACGATGCGCAGTTCTGTAATCCCGAAATTACGAATAACAGAAACGCTTGCCGTTTAATCAAATTCAACTCTTCTAAATTCCTAATAATCATAAAAATAAATAAAAGTTTAAATAGTTCTATTACTAAATTTTATTGTCAATGATAAAATATTTTTTAAAAAAATTAAAATAGATTTTAATTTTAAAATATTCTGATTATGTTTAATTATAGATTGTTTAATTGAGAGTTAAATATGTAATAATTATATATTACAGTCTCAATTTTTACATATTATGCTGACAAAATATGTTGAACGTAAGGTAGAAAAAAATAACTTGATATTTTATTATTGGATACGCAGGGAACATAAAATTCATCCCAAAGACCACACGTGTAAAATTAGAGTCCAAGTGCCCAATATTATGTTTTTTAGACATTTGACTTTTAATTAAATATGTTATCATTAAATACGTTAAAAATAAATACTGACTTCCCCCCCCCCGCAAAAAAAAAGGTGGTTTGTTAATGTTGTATTATATGAAACAACCAAAAAAATTAAAAAAAAAAACTACTCAATTATACTGACATATATTTTCATAAACTCATTTTGATGTAATAAGATTTTATATTATGTATAAAATATTCTATATAATATAAACAAATTATATAAATAATTATTGTATTGCTATTAATTTGTTTTAATTGTATAAAATACTATTAATATAAAATAATATATTTTATATATAATATAAAATTTCAGTCTATCCAAAATTTCATGAAATTTCTGTCAAAAATGCTTTCAATAGGACCTTGGAGGCCGGCACATCTCCTCGGGGCTCCCGAGAGCAAAATAGAATCCAGCTCTTCAACAGGGGGTCGACCTTATAATGACCAATGGTCAAATGTCCACTGTCAATCGGGATGGCAAAAATCTCCGTTCGTGGCGACCCGTCCGACTCTATCTCGACGACAAAGACAAAATCAACAAAAATCGATCGGAAATTGAGGCGGAGATTCTCAAATTTCCATTTTCTTTTTTCAGTAGGGAATGAGAAAAAAGAATAACGGGGATTCTTTAGATTTTTCGTACCCCTTGTCTCCGTGACACCATAGCTCTTAACAATTGAATTACAGTGAGTTTAACACCAACTTCACCCGAAATGACTCTTGGGCTCTCACCTCAAGTTGGCGGCTTTTCTTGACAGGATGATGGTATTCATTGAGTGTAGGAGAGAGTGCCCCGAAAAGCTTCTTTTGCGCGGTCAGACAAGGTTATCCTCGTGCTCTGGTTGCCATTCTTTTATCTTAGACAGTACTGGTAGTCCCCAGAAATTCAATTTAACCTGAATTTTTACCTTCTCATTTGCTAGCTAGATGGGCTCGACGCAGACTGGTTTTTTTTGTTAAAAAAAAAAGAGTTTTTATTCGCTCAAAACACAGACCAATTTGACATTAATGGATCTCTTATGTTTTGTCCTTGAAAATTTATTACGATAAATTCAAAACGAGTGGTAAGTGTACAGAATGAATTGGCAACTGCCATTGTTGCCTGGACAAAAATTCTGCATTTATTTTCTCTTTTTTTTTCCCCGAAAAGTTCATAGTTACTTTTATATTCGGCTAAGTTACTATTTTAAAATAACACTTCAAATAAATGATATAGCTAATTAAATCCACATATTTGCAGAGCTTTTTATCACAAAATAATTCAACTAAAATATACATGAAGTTGAAAATACTTGAAGTTTACATAATTAACAAGAGATTACCCCCTATCTTTAATACTTTTACATGCATGTTTCATTTGTTACCTTTTAAGGTGCAGTAACGTGCAGCCTTTCACTAGTAAATATAGTTTTGCTATCGAATTTCATTTTTGGTTTATTGCTATTGAATTTCTGATACAATCGTTATTTTAAAAAAATAAAAAAATAATTATATATATATATATATAAAAATAAAGGGTCTTAGAATTAAGCTACGATTTGCGGAATGGGTGTCAGTGAAGTCGTTTCGGTGGATGCCTTTTATTTTATTTTTCATGAAGGTGGACGGGATGGCGAGGCCCGTGGCACACAGCCCACGACGCCGTGATGGCGTTGACACCGTCCGACTATTTGCTAAAACTGAATTTAGGGCCTGCCCCAAACCATGTCCGAAGTATGTTTGGGGGCTATTTGCTCTTCTTCCTTTCTCTCCTCTTTAAGGCTAGAAATTGGACGGATCATGTCGAATTTAAGACAGATTTTCGCAATCTGGAGTCATTTAAATTTCAGATCGAGATTCAGATAGATATATTGGAATTCGTGTATATCAAATTTTATGTATTTATCAAGTGTTAGACCAAGTTTTAGATATATATAAATTTATTTAAATTTTAAATATATTAAATCTTATTTTATTTTTTTAAATAAAGATATTTATATTTTAATTCCTTTATATTCAAATTATTCAAATTTTAAGTGATTTTTGATGATAGTTATTTAATTTTTAATTTTTTTAAAAAATTCGTTTATTTTAAATTAATTTTATTATTTTTTAATTAATACGAGATGGATTAAATTAAATTTCGAATAAATTTTTTTGTGTTGTGTATTATAAGGATCGAGTTAATTTTTAGGAGTGACACATACTAAGAAGATGTATAAAATTACGAATGGTCTGCCGATGCTCTATCATTCACAGTTAGGCTACAAAATATTCAAATTAGGAGCTTGTTTGTTTAGCGTTTCCTTGCCCCATCTTACATCTTATCTATTATTGCTTCATTTTCGGCCCTTTGCCCACTCGCAATGGGCTCCCGTGTACAAAATAGGTCATTGGCAACCGGCCGGCAGTTGGTGCTGCCAATGGGAATGCAGTTCACCTGATTATTGAACGACAGAAGAGATGAGTGTAGTTCCTTTTTTTTTTTTTTTTTTAATTTCCCACGATACATATGCTCCCAAGCCGGTGAATTTAACAAAAAAAGAAAAAAAAAAAGAAAAGAAAGATTTTTTTTTTTTCCCTCTTCTAAACTCAATACCCATCAGGGGCACAATGTATATGATAATAAATGCAACAAATGTAGATGAGTTGAGTGGGTAGGCAAGGGGAATGGCAGCTAAGTTACACGGCCAAACCAAACCATGCAGGTGGGGTTGCTAAGAGTGAAGGGTAAAATTATGACAAAATATGAATGCCCCCTCCTCACCCCACCTACCCAGCTAAAAGGCCTTCCGTTATTTTGATATGCTTTTCTTAGAGAGAATCGAGATTTACAAGAATGAAACAAATTATTCCACCTGGTATATATATCTCACGACTCAACTCGTATTAAATATTTCCAGCTGTGAGCTAATTTTCAGTTTTGATTCAAAAATACGTGTTAAAAGCAAAGGAACTTTATATAAATGTTTCATTTCTAATAACGTGAAGTTTATTTCAGAGTAATTACGTTACCAACTTTTAGTTTTATTTCAATTTTAGTATTTTGGTAGGTAGTTATTAACTACTGCTAAATCATAACTTGACATGACATATGACATACCCATTTAAGGTACTTATACGGTAAAAGATTATTTAACTTTTTTAACCGAAAAATTTTTGATTTTTGGAGACAATTTGACATGCAGCTAAAAAGATTATATTTCAGATTTATGTCATTTTGTAGAGGCCTCGTGACCATGCCTCATAACCAATTTAGTAATAGTTTAGACTAAACTTTAACGCCTCGCTGAAATTTTTTTAAAAAAAAAAAGAAGAAAAAAAAATCAAATTTATTGAAACAGAATACAACATTTTTGCAGCTAATTGATATAAAATAAAGTGGGTCCATCTAAGTTTCTGCAGAAGTATGACGACCTGGCACAACATGTGAGCGGACAATTGGTAAAACGAAAACGAAAACGAAACGAGATGGGAATTCTAATATAAATAATTATAACTATTATTTATAGTTATTTATGTCGTTTAATATATAATAATTATAATTATAATTCGAATAATGTGAAACGTTAGTACTCGGTAGCATAAAAAGTATGCGAAATCGACCCGTCGGTGGGTCAAGAAGGAAAATGGGATAGAGTCACGAGCTTTCGCAAACCGCGAACGTTACCTACCAACTTACCTTGGGAGAAGAGCAGGTGCGCCAGCTACAATTGCAATTAGCGAACACATACGGGAATAATATTCCTTTAGCTTAAATATCGATCGCTCTGTCCTTTCTCGTTATTAATTAAACTTCTACAGACTGCCGTGGAGATATTTATTAACCCAGATTTTGGTTAAGTGTTTTCTGGGTCAGAAACAACAGGGTTACACTGCTGCACGGGGCAATTAAGAGAATCAGTACGATCTCTCTCATTCACTCTCTACCGCCGAGCTTACCTGAATTTTCTCTGTGGAGACCCGCCGTGGCGTTTTGGTGTTTTTATAGCATTGATTATGTTCTTCCTATTTCTCTTTCTTTGACGCTTGCATAAGAGCGAAAGAGCAATATTACTAGCATGTTTTTAAGTTGGTTGTTCTGACGTGAGACTGAGAAAAGATTATTGAAGTGACTAACTGGTGTTTGCGTTGTGCAGTGGGCACAGAAATGGTTATGGTTGATGAGATCTCTTTTCCAGCACAGATCACGGCCAACGACAAGCCCTTGTCTCTGCTTGGTCACGGTAATCAACTAGCCACTTCGATGAGATCTATGTTATATACATGTGTGTTATATACATGTGTGTGTGTGTGTCTCTCTCTCTCTCTCTCTCTCTCTACGTTTAATTTTAGTTAGTGTACTCCTGGTTAACTTAATTTACTATTTAAATACTTCAGATTAGAAATTTCGTAAAAACAAGGATCCTAGGAACTATTTTTAGTTCATCAGTAACGACCCGATTTGAGTTCATTCTTGATGAAACTAAATCTGCTTAGCCATTCTCTTTTGGGACGAATTACAAGGCACGGGCCCTCTTAATGTCTAACGCAAGTTCATTCGGCCAAACTTTGTTTGGAGTGATTGAGATAATCTTTTTTTTTTTTTTTATTCAATTGGTCATTGTCAAGATAAACCGAAATTATCCTATAGTAGAAGTTAAAATCGATTATTGTTTTACTTGTAACGTTGAATATTGAAGTGATTCACAGAGAGTATAGTAAACATTGGCTGTTTGGTCTAAGGTCACGCAAATCGAAATCGAAATGAATAGTTTTGTACATCAGAGTAATTCTATAATTTCTTAAGCCAGCGGGATAATTGGTCTCGCCGGTTCCTTTCCTACGTTCTTCTATTCTTATCCAGACGGGCGATTTTTTTTGTGTTGCGTTTCTCTTTATGCAAATTCTTTGGTCAAAGTCCAATGTTTCTGTTAACTTTTTGATTTTTCTTTTTTTTTTTTTAATTTTTAAAAAATAAATTTTTGGTGTGACCACCAAAGGAAGAGACTACATAAAGCCCAGGTTCAGTATATTCATGGTGTGATTAATGCTGATATTATTTGAGGGTACAGGAATCACGGACATTGAGATACACTTTCTTCAAATAAAGTTCACGGCGATTGGGGTGTACCTGGAGCCTGAAATCGCCACACACCTGCAACAATGGAAGGGCAAACCTGCAAGTGAACTAGCAGGAGATGACGATTTCTTCGAAGCCGTTATTGCCGGTAATAATATAATTTATTAATTTGCATATTGGCCAAGCTCTAGCACTACTTTTCTACTCAAGCTTAATTGAGTTTATGAAAGCTATATATGTCTACATTGTTGGGATTATCAATAGACTAATTTGGTACTGTACGCATACAGCTCCGGTGGAGAAGTTCGTGAGGGTGGTGGTGATCAAGGAAATAAAAGGTTCACAGTATGGGGTGCAGCTGGAGAGCGCAGTGAGGGACCGACTGGCGGCAGTCGACAAGTACGAGGAAGAGGAGGAAGAAGCCTTGGAGAAAATTGTTGAATTCTTCCAGTCCAAGTACTTCAAGAAAAACTCTGTCCTCACTTTTCATTTTCCTGCGGCAGCGGCTAGTTCTGAGGTAACTTCATTTTCGGAGAACAAAACAGTATAAAAAGAAAGAAAGAAAAATCACGCTAGTTAACTAATTGACTATGCATGTCTAACGCGACATTTCTGTGGTGCAGATCGTTTTTGTCACCGAAGGGAAAGACGAGTCAAAATTGAAGGTTGAGAATGGCAACGTGGTGGAGATGATAAAGAAGTGGTACTTGGGTGGAACCAGGGGAGTGTCTCCCACTACCATATCCTCCCTTGCTGATGGTCTTTCTTCCCTGTCCTCCAATGAATCGAAGAAGTGAGCTATGCATAAATTATTAATCGTGGGCTTTAAATCTCCGGAATGTCTTTTTTTTTGTTTTTTTGGTTGCTCTGCTTGTTGGGCTCACAACTTGTCCATCAATAAGAAGCGCATGCACAAGCCTCTTGAACGTTGCCTTAAGTTTCGTGCCCACTGTCTCCAACGGAGTGAAATGAAATGATGTAATTGTTATATCTCTTGATTAATGAGCTTGTGGTTTGGCGGATGCATCAGACTCTTAAACGTTATCCATCTCTTTTTTTTTTTATTTCTTCTGCGTTTTTGAAATTGCCCTCCTCTAGTCATCGGTATGTGTTGTCCAATCTAAGAATGGGTGAATCAATATTAGGATCCGTGTTAAAAAATACCTAAAAGCCAGTTAATCCTAAACACGAGAGTTTTCCGGTAGACCCAGATTGACCCCCGAAAAAAAGAGAGAGAAAAGAACACAGGACTGGAAAAGACGTGAGTATCATCACACCAAAAGAAGTTTCACAGCTGTGCATCGAACATTCAATCGGCTGAGTTGTAACTGAATCATATATTATTGAACAGAATGATACCACCTTAGAACTTTTAAGTCCTAACCCGCAATATGCCATCCCCTCTGCAGGAGAAATAAAATTATAAGAAATGAATAATTCATCTTGTACAAGGCCTAATTGGGATGAGAACAATTGAATTCTCTCAGTTTCAATGGGAAAAAAAAAAAAGTTCACTATTCGTAATCCAAATTTAAATTTAATGAGCAAATTTGAGTAGAAGAAATGAAATTAAAGGGTATATTATAACTGAGAAGACCAAAAAAAAAAAAAGAAGAATAGATATTACAGGACATTGTGCACGCACAGATGAGTGGTAATATAATTATCTATCTATACGGCCAAATATTCTTATAGTTCTAACAAATAATTCAAGTATTAGTTAATACCAGTTTGAACCGTCGAATGATTGGTTTTTAGTTGAATTTGTCTGGCAAACTGATCTGGGTTATGATTAAGGGAAATACACTACCGTGAGACTCTGCACGCACAAATAGTCTCCGTTCTTGTCTTCGACACCCAATTGTATCTTTGAATCCGAACGCATGTTCCAGAATCCATCTACAATGCTAAGGCATAGTTCCGTACAAATTGTCGGAGTTAAAAAATAAAAATATTAATAATTTTTAAGAAAAAAAAAACTTAAATGCTAAGGCATATTTTTTTTTAAGAAAAAAAAAATCTTAAATGATTAATATATATTTTTTTGTTTTTAAGAAAAAAGGTAAATAAAACATTTTTTTTTCTGAAAAATCAAAGAGAGGAATTTAAAATTATTATTAAGTAAATTGAATATATATTAAAATTTTAATTTTATTTAATACAAATAAATTATTAAATTAACCCGCTAATGCTACAGCAACTGACAGGCAAGCAATGGAGACTCGCTATTGGGCTATGGCCTTCACGTGCATGAATTGAAAACTAGGCAATCCTATGAACTACTTATTGTTCAAGTCCTTTTAATTTAGCCCATGAAAGCCTAACTCCTAGAGCCCACAGCGGCCTGGATCTGTGCAGATCTCAAACTTGTTCATTTTAAAAGGTATAAACTACTTGGTGCTCTCTTAAGAACAAGAAAATATCTAACTAATAATCAGTAAGGTCTGTCAACAAGGTATTTGGTGAAATCAGGACAAGCCTGGTTCAAAGGGATGTAACATTGATCTTGTCCCCAACCCCAAGATGCCAATGTGCCTCGAACGATAACTTCTTGTTGAAGTCAATTTCCGAGGGCCTTTTCCTTAAGAAAGTAAGGTTTTGGTTGTCGAGAATCCATCCGTTTCTTGCTCAGGCCCAAAAGTTGCTTGCATAGATCCGGAATCTGTACAATTTGAGATGCTTGACTGCTATATTTACAAGCTTGCAAAGGTGACTCACTCAATAATATAGAGAATCAGAGAATAACTAAAAGCCAGTTAATGTGGACAGCCGTGGGAGTTTCTTGCAAAGCCCAGTTGTCCTAAAAATGAACCCTGTCTTACTTTCCCTTCATGGGGCAAAAAAGAATCTTCCTTTATGACTTGAGCCATTCTAAATGCCCGATTACCACGAGAAAACACATCAATGCCAAGAACACATTTTTCTATGCTACTTGTACTTGTCTCAACGGTGACTGAATCCAATGGAGGTAAACTCTCAATAAAGTTAAACCAACAAAATGGCACGTCTTACATGACACAAGAGGTTTATCGGAGGATGCTCTCTCGCGTACATTTTATGTAACGATTCTTGGTGGGTTTGCAACACCAGATGAAACGACAAGGAACAGTCGAACATACAGAGAGTCTTGGTTTTGCTGCCATTGTCGAGGCCTAGTACCAGGATCCTAGCCTCCTTGTCCCTGGTGTTGTTGCCAGCGGTTTGGTGGTCGTGTGCGCGCGTGTGTGAAAGAGGGTAGGTTTTGTGCCTGCGTGCGCGCGCTTGCCTTTTTTTTTTTTTTTTTTTTTTCAATTTTGAATTATATGCCACACACGCCGTGAAGTCAAATTTTTTCTTTTACATATAAACCTACTACGTGTACAAATTAACAAAATTCACTGGCGTTCATTAATGGCATGTTTGATTTTTACCAAAAGAAAATTCTATAATTATTAAGTTATTATTTTGAAAATATTTAATTTAAATAATAATAACAATGAAACAATCAAATAGACATATAAGTAATCTATATAACTTAGATAAAACAATCAAATAGACACATCAGTAGTTGATTTATAATTTATTACCAAATTACCTTTGATAATTTACTTTGATATCTACTCTCTTGTCTTTTCTACTCTCACACTGTCGTCATCTCTCAAACTCGCCACCTCTCCGACTCCTCCTAGCTCTCATTCTCCTCATCACTTGTGGGTCTTCTTCTTCTAGTATGCCCAAGTTCAAATCCTAGGTGTGCCCTGAATCTTCCTTTTTTTTTTTTTTTTCTTTTTGTGAAGACTTTCTCCTTAGAAATTCACGCGCCTTGAGCTGAGCTTTTCGCAAAAATTTTGTAACCACCCATATGAACACCCAAAGCGATACTATACAAAATGGTGAAGCTAAGCTCAACCATGGTGTTTCTCCTATATCTGATAGGCATTGCCATAGCGCATTGTTGAGGAGCCCAAGCTCGAGTTTTTTTTCTTTTTGTTAAAGCTTTCTCAAACATTGATCACCTTGGATTAAAGTTTCGATGTTTGGGTGTGACTTTTAAGCAGTAGCCCTTGAAGGAGAAGACTCTTATAGCTGTTGGAGATCGTGTTTTTAGCGTCAACAACTTCAAGTGAGTTCATTAACGTGTTGTCTTCAATGGATTATGTATTAAATTGTATATTATTGACAAAGATGCAAATGTTTGAATTGCAAATTATGTATTGAGTTGTAGAATATTGCATCTATTTTAGAAAATTGTAACGTGTTGACATTTTAAATTCCTATACTATTTTAAAAAATATATGGGAAGTCACAAATTTAACGAATTTTTATTTATAAATATAGAAGGTACATTTTACGAGACTAGTTTAGAATAAGTAGATTTAAACAATTTTTAACTTTATTTCACCATGCTAATTCTTGCTCACCCTTGCACTTAGACCCCACAAGCAATTTTCATATGCTTAGTTAGAAAATCTAGACTCTTGCTACACTATTAACTTAGCTTTGTTCTCTCTCTCTCTCTCTCTCTCTCTCTCTGTTTTTTTTTAACCGATGCTGTAGTCTTCTAAATAGTTATTTAACTATATACAAGTGCAAATATATATAAACATAATTTCCTTTGTGAGGTTCCTCACAATCTTCCTCTTTAGGATGGAATGAATAATTCATCAAAACTGTCATTAGTGGAAGCCCCATGAACACAAAGAAGAGGAAGATGGGGAAGTGGATGAAGATAAGGACAGAGACTCCATGCTAACACTTTTTTTAATGGTGACAGAAGATGAGGAAGGTAATGTCAAGTTGCACTCCAAAACAGAGCAAGCTTGCTTTTGGGCAAAGCAACTTTTCGCCTACAATCTTGCAGCAAACGGGCAAAAAGATTATCTATTGTAGTAAAATGAAAATAAAATGTTGCAAATTGTCATTTTACTGTTTAAACAAAAACAGCCCGTACTAATTTAACCAAAACGCTATAGTTTCATTTTATTCATCAATAACAACAATTAGCAATCAACAACAACAACAACAATCAGCAACTGATAAACCAAACAGGGTCATATTCCCAATCGCAAAATACCATCTTCTTTGTAGGAATATTGAATCTTCCCTCAAGTCGAGAGTTAATTGTGTTACACACCTCCTGTCTAATCTAATAATAGAGAATATAAAACGAGAAGGAAAAGAGAACACGAAATCTGAGATAAGAACAAGAAAAAGTGGGGGCAGTGGTCCGATGATATATATATATATATAATGCTCAGTATCGAGTGCCAAATCATGTATGCTACATCCTTCGTTGATATATCTATACATTTGGCCAGTCTCTATATGTGTGTACCTGGTAGCTACCATGCGACTGATTTTTCTAGTGGTGGACCAGCTACAATACACTAGACATTTTATTCTATGAAGAAAAAAAAGCAACAAGGAAAGAATATAAATTTGAGTTTGAGATTCTAATTCTCCCTTTTATGAGCGCAAAATCATCGATTCCTTTCCTTGTGTTCCGAATGCTTCTATGGCAAGTCCCAATCAAGTCAAACAAAAGAAAAATAACGGGTGCTTTTCTTTTTTTTTTTTTTGGGTTATAATTTTCTTTATTAAGTGCATTATTTTCTGTCACGTACCAAATACTTACACATATTTATCTCAAAGATTTTAAATTCAATTTGTTAAATGATCCAACCTTCTACTTATACCCATTGTGTAACTTAAGGCCAAACGGAAGTCTTAAAAAATATGGAGGAATCATTTTTAGTTTCAATTTATTTCTTACCCACGCTCATTTGTTGCTGTAATTTATAATAAAGGAAAATGTTTAGATGATATAAACATATGCTCGAAAACATCTAAGTGCATGTTAAATGTAACTGTAGCGCATCCGATATACTATTACGGTAAAAGCAGAAGATGAGAAAACATAAAACTGATCTTTTTTTCTTTTTTTTTTTATCCTTTGTGATTTTTTACCTAAATTTTTTATATTTTTATATATAATATTGAGTTAATTAGATTTTCTTTTTAAAGTGAGTTAAATTAAAATTTTTTGTAGGAGACGCCATAGCCCCCATCTCATGTTATGTACGATAGAATCAAACTAACCAACCAGTGATGCGTTGTAAAAGTTGTTATGTCGTATAGAATTTCATTCAAATATTACCCAATATTGAGCTAGAGTCACATTTTACTTTCCCGGACATTGACAATCAACGCGATAATCAGTTGTACGCAATTCCTGCAACAGACCGCAAACAATTTGCAGGACTATCCTGTACGTTCACGTGGTCTGTCTTGCCATCTTTTTAGGGTTTCGACATTGTTATTATGCTCAGGTAAAAACTAGCCAAACAGGGCCGAAGGGAGGAATCGGGTGACACTGCGCATTTCTTTTTTTTTTTTTTTTTTTCCTTTTCTTCAAATAGTTTAAGATTTGTATAGGGGCAAGTAAAATAAATATAAAAAAAATAAAATATGCATATAATTATCCAAAATATTATTTATATATTCTAATTACTTAGACGCAGGTCATAAGTTTTCTTTTTTTAAGAAGGTAAAAAAAATAAATGTACGGAACTCGCGTCTCTCACCTCATTCGCGTCCCTCTCCCGTCGTTTTGGCCGTGCTACTCGGGGAGTATCAGTTGGCGGTCTGCCTCAGCCCAGTTGGCACTTTTTGTTTCCCTTTTATTTATTATTTTTGTTTTTGTTTTTTCTGTTCAAGAGAATGGGAAAGAAGGGACAATATGAATCCAGAAATCTGCTACTGAGGTTTGTGCCCAGATCCACCATGGCCACCACTATATAAACGCAAAGAAACGGAGTGTTAAGACTTGCAACATAACCTAACAGACTGGTATGGATAATGGGTCTTCCACAAAAATTTTCGGTAAACATGCAAAAATTCAAAATATAAGCACATTAAAGGAGAAAGAATATTAAAAAAAAAAAAAGAAAAAAAAGTAGAAACACAAACACAAAGCTTGGTACCATTTTCTCCCTATATCTATTCTAGGAGGAAGCAAGGCATAGGGATGCTAGTAAGATAGCTCTACCGCTACGGTTCCCCACTTGAAACATCGAGATTCAAAGTTAAGACCGTGTGCATAACTTACATAATTTAGTTCGAAGCAGGCAGGAATCAACCCAGCTCGTCCACAGAAATAGACACGTCATTCTGTGCAACTGGCGGATGCCTAATCCCAGCATCAGGCTCTCCAGCATCAGAAATTTGTGGCAGCTCTACAAGTGACTGCCGGCAAGTTGGGCACGAGGAGTGTGACAGAAACCATGTGTCTATGCAGCTAACATGAAAACCGTGGTTACATTTAGGCAAAACCCGAACTTTCTCGCCATCCACGAATTCTCCAAGACAAATTGCACAATCAGTGGCAATTATAGGCACCCTGGCTGCCCCGTATATCACCACGGGAATCTGTCTCAATATGCTCTTCTTTAGCCCTGTTGCTGCTAATCTTGCAACTGCCTCATCTGGAGTCTCAAAAGGAAACCTTCGGCTGCAACGCAGGGCGCAACGCACCATCGAGTTCAGCCCGAGTGCACATATTAGTGCACAAAGCAAGGCTGCCAGGATGATGACCATGTTGGTGTCGAAATTGGCTTCATTGGAAAAGTCCCCCCTTGTCCTGCTTCCATTTGGCGGCGGTGCTGTGCTGGATGTTTCTGTGCCCAAGAGGAAGCGGCCGTGTGGGTGATGATGAAGGGTCACCATTAATTGTTAAAGGGTGCTTGAACTCGCCCAATTAACTGCCTTCAAATGGGGTTCATTTCGAACGTTTAAAAATGGGGCCTTATCCTGCTTGATTCACCTTTTCTGAGTTCTAATCTTCGATTTTCTTTTTTCCTTTAGATTATTATTTATTTATTTATTTATTTATTTTGGCTTCAAGGTTTCTAGCTACAGGGAGAGTTTAAAAGGTTACAACTTCAAGACCCAAAGACAGATCCCAGGGCAGGGAATCAAACCCACAACAGAAAAGGAAGAAGCTTAATTTTTGCATGGCTTGTTCTCTAATTTTGGCTATTGTTTATGTGTTTTCAACACAGAGGACAT